>PVIA01000060.1:0-125672 GCA_004024845.1 Tonatia bakeri
AAAAATAAAACTGACTCCCGCCCCATATACTTGAGAGCATTAAGGGCTACTGAATTGAGGACCTATTAGTGTGGTCCCCCTGGACCACCCATCCCGCAGAGGTTGAAACAAATGTGACAACTACAAGCTGCCACAATCATGAAAGTCCCTTCATTTGACCCCGGACACCGCAGTTTCTTACCAATCTATAATAAACACCCGTGCTCCATGAGGATCAGACAACTTACCAGTCCATTCTCGGATTTTGTTTTCAACTCGAGTTTTATTAAGCCGAATCCTAAAGAAAGAAGGTGATTAACTGTTAATAGGGGAACTAAGGAACTCCGGAGCGGCCCCTCTGCCTCCTTACGCGCTTTCGGATGCCACAGGGCGCAGAGCACCACTGCCAGGGCTCTGTGGCAGCCAGAACAGGCACCGGCCCCGCCCGGCCCCGCCCGGCCCCGCCTGGCCCCCGCCTGGCCCCCGCCTGAGCCACCAGCCGGTCTGAGGAAGAGGTGCACGGTGGCGGAGTGGGCACGTGCCCGCAGACAGGCTACATGCTGCTGTGGAGGGCGAACAGGGATGCCCGCTGGCTGCAGCCCCTTGCGAGCCCGCCCCCACTGGGTGCACAACTGCGGCTGCTTTCCTGGCCATAGGAAGCTTATCTTTTTTCCCTGATGTGAAAGTTCTCAGAGATGACCGACCCCAACCTATGCTGCGCAAAACCCCAAACATGCCAGTCCGGCCTGGGAGCTGAAAGGCCGCCCCCCGCCACACTCACCCCCTCGACACTCACCATAGCCCTTGGTGAAGACGTCCCTGGCCGGTTTGCCGAGATCAATGTATGTGGGCGGCACAGCCATCTTCTGCTGCGACAGAAGAACCACCAGAGTGAATGCATTGGTAACTACGGAAAGTAGTTTCCCACCGGTAAAAATTATCGGTACAATGATCGATAAAGCCCTCAGCACCGAGTCCCGGGCACTGTCCTCTCGGGGGTGGGCAGAGCGGCCGTGCTGCCCCCGCCTCCTTGGGTGCCAGAGCCTGAGACACTCTAAGTCTGTTGACAGCAGGTCAGCCCGACTTCAGCCCGCGTCTCTCTCTGAGCAAAGGCCAGCATATGGCAGGAGTCAGCAAATATTTGTTGAATGAATGAATTGTCAGATGCGTTCCCAAGAGCCAGCTACTTTACTGAACTGCAAGACGCTTGCCAATGAAAGATATCGTCTTACAGAATTTTGACTGCTAGGACATTAAATGCTCCAACTAGAGATCAGAGTTTTTCAAGGAGACCTATTTCCCCACGGGTCTGATTTCATTAATTCAACAAATATTTACGGTATACCTCCTATGTGCCAGAATGGACCCAACTTTTTTTTTAAGATTTTTTTTATTTACTTTTACAGAGAGGGGAAGGGAAGGAGAAAGAGAGGGAGAGAAACATCAATGTGTGGTTGCCTATCTCACACCCCCAACTGGGGACCTGACCTGCAACCCAGGCATGTGCCATGACTGGGAATTGAACCAGTGACCTTTCAGTTTGCAGGCCAGTGCTCAATCCACTGAGCCACACCAGCCAGAGCCCAGAATGGACCCAACTTTTCACTAAGCTTTTACATCTTAGGGGAACCCACTTTTGCAGTACCATATTCCTCACAGGAATAAACTAAAAGCTGATTAGGCAACTCTTCACATGAAAGGCAATGTAAGCACTTGCCCCCCAAAAAAATTTAATTCAAACATTTATTGAGCTCCAATGTGACTTTTTCCTTTAAAACCAGCTATCGGAGTACTACTTGGGACTGTTGCATATCACCAACTCAGTCAACAAGCATTTATTAAGCGCTCAGTACTCAAGGAAGGTGAGCAATGCACACAGTCCTTGCCTCAGAGACCCAACTCGCCCCTCGGAGGCTCTGCTCGGACACACAGACACACGGAGTTAAAAGCCCAAAGCCGTACAGCGTCATCCTTTGCACCTTCACCATCTCCAGAGTCATTAGCCCGCAATTCAATTACCCAGAGGGTGGCTCCATCAGTTCGTGAAGTGCAGCACATCTAAAGGGCCAGACTGGTGCTGCATACGCCGCACCTGAAGCCACAGCTACTCACACGAACAAACACCTGCACGGCACGCTCCTGGTGGGGGAACCCACTGAGAAGTGGTCCCCAGGGCCCCAGGGGACACCACCACAACTGGAAGCCCCACTCCTGACCCAGGCCAACTTCAGACACCTTGCAGAGGGCCCACAAAACCAATGAGCGCTTTGGAAAAGAAATGCCTATAAACTTCCACAGTCTTACATGGTACACTGTGGTCCAGGTCCTATCTCACTTTTTCCCGGGTTTTGCTGACTCTGCCCCGACCCACTTGTGTGGCAGAGCAGAGGAGCGGTGCGAGCCGCTCACGCGGTCCTAGTTCCGTTGCTGTTATTTCTCACACCTGGTCAGTCCGGAAGCAGGGGCAGCTCCGCCCACACGAGGGTCAGAGCACAAAGAACACGGGGGAAGATCCATTTTTAAATTGCCTGCCACTGGCTCTTTCAAGTCGAGAGACTCCCCCTTCACCCCAAACCAACCCTATGGGAACACCTGACTGGGAACACCAGTAAGCCCTCCTCCCATTAAATGCCCCCAGCCTAAGGCATATGCCCCAGCATGGCCCCTCCCAGCAGAAGCAACCAAACAACCCTGGATAGAAGGCTGAAGGAATGAAGCCCCAAGAAAACTTGCAGAGCATCTCCGCAAGCCTCCCAGAACATTCTCCACCCATGCCAGCACCAACAGGTATCTGGACTTCAGCACGGCCTCCTCCCCAGCTGGGCCCCAGACGCAGCCCCAGGGTGAGGGGAGAGCAGTCCTGTGGCGTTATCTCTGAGTCAGCCAAGACTTCCCCGCACCCCAGGGGCCAGGGCCTTCCCAGCACCCTCCCTGGCTCTGGGACCAGCCTGGCCAGACAGAGCAGCTGGCGCATCTGGACAGGCCCGTCCCCCAGGGAAAAGGCAGAACACTCACCCTTTACCATTCCCCAGACGCCCTCTCTCATCACTAATCCCCAACACCAAACAGGCAAAGCCACCTGCCAAAACCCGCTCCACGCTCAGCAAACATCACCCTGAGTACAGGTTGCCAAGGAGATTACCATCCAAGGACAAAGGAGGTGGGGTAGCAGAGGGCTCCCAGGCCAGGCCGGGCTCTCCTCGGGGCTACGGGTCAGCCCCGAACCCACCCCCGGGCCAGAGGGAGCACCCACCAAGGGGGCAGGAGGATGACCCCTTCACTAAGCGCCCCCAACTCTCCGAGGGAAAGCCTGAGGCCGCTCTGCCTCTCTGAGCTCAGCTTTTCACAAATGCAAACATCAGCCAGAAAATGCCCATTGGACACAGTTCTCAGCACCACTTGAGAAGAGTTCTATTGCAGAAGTAATGATTCCATTCAAGCTTTTCAGGCCAGTACTGGAGGGGAGGGAATTCTGCATTCTGCTTTCTCACTGAATTCCCCGCCTGCACTGACTGGGAGGTGGAACCCTGGCCCTGGGCCCTCCCTCTGCCCCCATCAGCTCACCACCTGTCCCTACAGGGTCCACCCCGCATGTCTGCAGAAGCCCGGCCTCCAGAGGCTGAGCATGAAGCAGGGCACTCCGGTGTGGGCAGAGCCACCAGCCCTAAAGAGAAATCAGACGACTGCAGAGGGGGAGGCGAGACCCCAGATCTGGGCCTTGGGGATGGAGCACAGTCCCCAGGGAAAAGTGAGGGATGGGCAGGGCCAGCAGAGCAGACCTGCCTACAGTCACCAAGGACTTTGAGAAGGTCCGGTAAACCACACCAGGAGACAGGAGCCCCTGGCTCCCCTCCACTGCCTGCCAGCCTACCTACCCAACCTTTCCCTGGCTGACCTTGAACAATTATGCAAGCTCCTCTCTAGCTCAGGAATGAAAATCCAGTGCACACTGGAAGCTCAGAGGGGAGAGATAGTATATCACCCAGAGTGGACTGCGTCACACTTACATAACCTCTGTCTGGGGGGACATACCCTCCTCAGCTGGGCGGCTGCATGTCAGTGACAGCTGCTCTGCTCCCAGCCCCCCTCTGCCCCCACAAATGCACACCTACTCCCAAATCACACCTCCCAAATCAAAGCATCCCAGAGCCTGTCGTGCATAAATTTATCCAAGACATGGAAAAAGCTGTGTGTGTGAAGATGCCAAGGCCTGGCACATAGTAGGCATTCAATATAAATGTCTATTTCATGAGTAAATGGGCAATGAGCATCAAAATGCTTTTATAATAGGGGGAAAAAAGAAACTAAGTATCTGAAAACAGGACTAAATCAATGACAATGTAACCAGGAAGAAGGAGCTCCGCCCAGCAGCACCACCAGAGATAGGGGACAGGGAGACCCACGACCAGCGCCCATCCCCCACTCGGGCGGGAAGAGAGCTGAACTCAGGCTGAGGAGACCAAGTGTCCTCAGAGGCAGCACTGCCACTGACCCCAAAACCACACGTGAGCTCGTGGGCCGTGAGGAGCCACTTTAGGGGGACTGTTACACCTGTGTTTGGGAAACTCCACCAACAGATCAGCAAAAATGAAAGTGGCAATATTGACTATCAGTGTGCAAAGTGGTCATTCCCAGTCACATCAGGTGGAAGAACTGGGTACAGTACAGCCCTTTTGGGGCCAATTGCTGGCAGGACCCAAGTGGGCATGCACGAACCCCGAGGGCAATTCTACAGCCGGGGGCTCACCCATCATAGTCCCCAAGGGGTTCGTGAAGAGGCTCGCAGGAGTGTTATTTGGAACACGAAACCCAGAAGCAACCTAAATGTCGATCAACAGGCAAATGAATAAACAAAACTTAAGGTACCGGTACTTGGAAATGAAGGAGCACCATGTGGTAAGCAAGCCAAAGAGTGAGGTGAATTTATACGTGGTGGCACAGAAAGCTATCTGTGACAAAGTTAAATGCAAAAAAGCAAGCCACAGGAAATCTGCAGTCCCGTGGACTTAGGGGAAAGCCTCTTCATGCTCACGTACTTGCAAACGAATGGAAAAGGGTGAAAGGGCGCGGGCCAGTCTGCACACAGGGCTGCCCAGGGGCTGCTCCCGCAGAGCAAAGGGCATGTAGGGAAGGGGCGGAGTTAAAACAGGATTTTCATTTCTTATCCTACTTCACTATTTGTATGTATTGATTTTTTTTAAGGACAGAAAATCTAAACATCCAACCAGTGAGTCCAAAACGATCCGCGTTGCCTTCGTCACACGTCACATCCTAATCGGCCGCCACAGCAGGAGCACCAAACAAGAAGCTCCCTGGAAGGGTCCACCCAGGTTCCGAACCACAGTTCAAACCACACTGCAAAGGCGGGGTTAACAGGAAAGGCCAGCAGTGGGCACACTCTGCTCCCAAGTGACCACCTGCGGGTTTGGCTGCCCAGCCCGGCAAACAGGAGCAGGGCAGAGCTCCCCGTGCTCAGCCCAGGAATCGCCTGCGGCACTTGTTTCAAAAGCTTCCTTCCCGCCCTCTCAGCCTTTTGCTGCCCAACCGGCAGGGCCGCCTGCAGGCGCCACTGAGAAGGGAGGGCTCTCCCCTGCATGGAGCACCCCCAGATCCCCCATTTGAAGTCTGCATGATCCTCTCTCTGTGGAGGACGCAGGCAGCAGAGCCATGGTGGCCTTCACAGAGCCAGTCACCAAAGCTGTGGCTGACACAGGGAGAGGAGTGGCCATGGTCCCCAGGCTTAGTGGGGAATGGCTGGGAGGAACTGTGTGGACCCAGGAACACCCAGTGGGGTAAAGACCACATCTGCACAAGCAAGGGTGTCCCAGGGCTGGGGCCAAACACTAGGAGGCCCCGGCCACAGCAGTCCCCAGCCCACCAGGGTGCCCAGCTGCAGACCAGTGACTTCTGGGAGAGGTGGGAGCCGGCAGCGGGCCCAGCCGGCACTGGCCTTCCCAAGCTGTGTCACATTGGACAAGCCACTTACACCCCCTATCCCCAGGGTCTCATTTTACTCATCTGTAAAATGGGCCTAACAATAGTGCCTTTTTATCGGAGCTGCCGCAAGGACTGAGCTAACAGGCAGAGCAAGAAGGCTGTGGGGCACTGTGGGCCCCCAACAAGCAGTGGTGGTAACCACACCCCTTTATTCCAGGTAGTCTGTTTGCCCCTCCACATCTGCTTTCCTCCTCCATCCCACTCTGTGCCTCCAGCCCTGATCTCCAGACTGCTGCCAGTGGGCTATGCTTGGGTTTGGCCAACAGGTGGCATCAGCAGAAGATGGGCGTGAGGCTGGAGCATACACCCCCAGGCTCCCTCCCTGCAGGACCTTGGATGGGCAGTGGCTACTTTCTATTGCCCAAGCCCACAGCTCCTGCCAAGGGGCTCCTCCCAGTTCCAAAGAATCCCTGGGGCCCTGCCCTCTATCCACACCTTTGCAAATGACCCCTTCATTATGCTTAACTTTTTATTGCCCCATGTGAGTATGTACCCAATTCCTGCGAGGTCCTCGACCAACAAGGCAATCCCACCATCAGCACCAGCACCCCAGACTCCCCTGGGAAGGGATGGCTGTGGGAAAGCTCTCGGCTCTGCTGTTTCTCTAATGTGCGGATCCCTGGTGGTTCATCAGGGCAGAACTGGGCCAGCCTGTAGGAGGAACACCAGACCAACCAGGGACTGATGCACAAGCACCTTCCCCCAATTCTGGGCGCCAGGAAAAGCAACTTCCCCAGCAGGAGGCCAGCCTGGCTGTGAGGGCCAATCAGCACCCCCAGGAGCCTCCCCACACACTCCACCCCACACCTCCTCACCAGGAGAACAGCCCCGGGAAGCTGGCAAAGCCCATGTCCCATGCTCTGGTGGCAGCTCTGTGTTCCCAACGCAGCTGTCTTCCCCTCCCCCTCCCACATCAGTCTCAGGCAGGGCGGCCTTGCAGGCGGTGCTTCTATTTTAATACGTGCTGGGAGCCAGGCCACCACCAGCACCGCCTTCCACAAGCCTCGAGAGAATGTAGCTGACTTGGGGGCAGCCTGCCCACCCACCCACCCACCAAGAAGAGAAGACCGGGGCTGGCAGGAAACGTACCAAAGGCTGGGTCCTAGGAGCACCCAGAGCTCCTTCATGGCCTCTGGCACCTCACATTCCCTGAAGCCTCACACCTGGTCTGACACACCAGGTTAAAGGGGACAGTGCCGGGGCAGTGGACTCAGGAGCCCAGCAGCCCTGAGTTCCTATCCCACTCTACCACCCTCCAGACAGGCAAGTGATCACAACCTACCCACACCTCAATTTTCCCTCGGCTCTAACATGGGCCCCCAACTCCGCATCCTTATGAGGACTAAATTAAATTAATACAAAGCACTTAGTACAATGGCTGGTACCTGACAGGTGTGCCACAAGCACAGGTGTTTTATTTCAGGCCTTCATTTTATACGCCTCTCATCATAATTAGGGCTGCCGTGCAAGCTGCCGAAAGGCCACCCTGAACCACAGGGTCCAGAGTCCTCCCCGACCATAATGAGGTATTGTTTAGCTGAATACTGTCCAGCCAGGTCCTGCAAGAATGCCTCCCACCTCGTCCCAGGAGAGCGCACCCCCCTGACAGACACCCAGCGCCAGTGAACTGGCACTGAACAGGAGTGACCCTGCTGACCGCTGTCCACACTTGACCCACACGCTAGGATGGGCATGCTCACTCCCTTCACCGTAAAGGACTTTCCCAGAACAGCAAAAGGCGGTTGCCTCTATCAGCCCCTCTCAAAGGGCCCTGGAGGGTCCAGCGCAGCGTGACAGCCTCAGCACAGGGCAACCCAACGCGGAGCTGGGGTGGCCCTGGCTAGCTACCTCACCGCTCTGGGCTCCAGCCTCCTGACCTGGGAAACAGCAGTGACAGGCCCTCTCTGCCAGGGCCTGTCACACGGCCCCAGTGCAGCACCCCTACCCCCACCCTGTCTCAAAAAGTCACATGGCATCAGTCAAGCCCCTGGGGCAGTGCTGGGCAGGCCCTCAGTAATCAGTGACTGTGAGAAACTGAGGAACAGGAAGAGCGACTTGGCCTGAACTGGACCCTGTGACTCATGGCAGAGCTGAGCTGTGCACGCAGTCTGCTCTCCAGGACTCTGCAGCACAGTTCTGGTCAAAAGGCCGAGATTCCCCTTCCTCCCCACAGAGGAGGCAGGAAATCGGAGCGCTGGGCTCAGGCCCAGCTGGACCTTCACTGCTCACCTTTCTTCGGTGGCCACCAGAGCAGGCTGGGGGGGAGGTGGGGGCATCCAAGACCACTGACCTCTAAGCACCAAGGCACTGCCTTCAGGCTTGGCTGGCTCTCAGCCACACACATGCCTCCTTGTCACTACCCCCAAAGATGTCACGCTGTGAGAAATGTCACCAAGGGCAAAATGGACTTCAGTGCCTCAGGCACATTTTACCGGAAAAGGTTGGAGTGAATGTAGCCCATGACCACCAGCTTGGAGGTCACTGTCCACCCCTGCCTAGTGTCCAGCAGGACCAGAAGCCCATGGGCAACTCCTTACAGTAAGTCCCCAGAGCCCCTATGTTTGTGTCTACAAACAGGCCCTGCCAGCAGCCTAGATAGAGCTAAGTGATCAACTGACAGCAGTGCCCCTCCCCAGGGTCAAGCTCTTCATTCAGGTCAGCCGCAGAAGCCACACAGAAGCCATCAGAGCGGGAAAGGCACAGGCCCAAGGCCTTTAGGAGAATTCCCACTCACCCTGCCCTGCGCTCCCAGAAACACCAGTTCCACAAGTTTCCCGCTGGACTTGGGAAGTCGCAGAACGAAGACAATGAAGACAACGCGCTTAAAAGCAGCAGCTTCCAAATAAGAAACAGTGTTGCCTCACTCACTGCGCTGGGGCTGCAGGAGCTGTGGCCGCTCTTGGTGTGTGAGTGTGGCTCTTGGCTGGGCCAGGCTATTTTCTGGGAGGGAGGGAGATGTGTGTGTCCCTCAAAAAGGATCTCCAGGATCGTGGGGCTCTGGTCTAGGTCTGTAGCCACTATATGGCCATTCACTGAGTCCACAAATGCTTAATGAGCACCTACTACGAGCCACATGCCGGAAGGGTAAAAACTGTCCTGTCAACAGGGTGAGTCAACTCGTAGACAAAAAGCGAGTGCATTCACTCCACAGAGCCTTCTCAAGTGCCTACTGTGTGCCGGGTGCCACCACCCTGGGCACTGAGAACAAACCCACAAGGGCTGAAGCCTGTGGGTGTGGGCACCCAGTCCAGGGCTGGGGTGGTGCAGGCGACAGCCCTGGGCAGCGTGCCCTGGCCCTGCCAACTGCATAGTAGGCGAAGGGGCCCACCTCCCTGCCTCCTCTGGAGAGACCGGTGGAGGGGCCAGGATGGGCCTCAGGGGGAACAGGCCCAGGCTCAGCCCAGGTCTGCACCCACACTTGACTTCCTGCTCCAGCTTGACCCTGTCTGTCTGTAAATTTAAAGAATTTTTCACGAATATCCTGAAAAGTACTCGATACCTGGTACACAAATGCCAGTAACTCCTAATGTTTAAATTAACAGGGGCTATGTTTCTTGGCCCCTTTCCAGAACACCACGTGGAGCACGCGGGCCTACTGGGCAGAGGCCAGACATCCAAAACCAGCCTCAAGGGTCAGTGTCAGGCTTCTCCCGAGGCCGCCTCCTCACCAGGCACCCTTCCGAAGGCTTCACGTTCACCAATTCATGTTACACTTCCCAAAACCCAAGGAAGGAGAGCTGATTGCTCCCATTCTATGGATGGGAACACTGAGCCACGGCGTCCTCCCCACTGCTTGACCTTGGACAAGTCACTAGGCCCGCGGGCCTCAAATCCAAAGGGCTCTGAACCAGTTTCCTGAATGCCACGTTTGCCTCATGAACGAGCGGCCCACACAGGAGTCCTTGCTAAGGACAGAGAGGCCACGTTGCTCTTGCGGTGCCTCCTTATCCGGAGCCTAACCTCCTGCCACTGCCCTGGCCCGGCCCCAGCGCGGCCCCTGAGGCCTAAATCCACTCCAGGCCTCCAGTTCCGCCCTGATGGCGCTGGCACGCGCGTCCAGTGCTGGGCGCCAGCTTCTCCGGGCGCGGATCGGACAGGGTGTGAAGGGCCGGGGCGCCGGACCACGGTGGACCCACGAACTCACCCCTTCGGGGACTGCATGGCCCGAACCTGGCCAGGGTCTCTGCCCGGGAAGCGTGGGTGGCGGGCGGGTCCTTCCCCACGCGCGCTGGCGGGACTGAGGGCCAGAGGGCGCCGCCGGGGAAGGTCACCTAGACCTGCTGCCGGTCGGGCCTCCGCGACGGCCCGCGCCCTTACACCAGCGAGACCCCGCACCCTCCGGCCCCCGGCGTCTCCGCACGCCCGACCTCCAGCTCCCCGACCGGGGCCGCTCGCCGCCCGCCGTGCGGCCTGCTCTGCCCGCTGCTGATCCGGCAGGCCCACGGGGCCGCTCCCGCTCCCTCCTAGGCCTTCGCCTGTCCTTCGCCTCCCCTCCCCCCGACCCTGGGGCCCGCACACTGCCCAGAGCAAAGGCAGAGCCCCGGCCTGTTTCCGCTGCACCTACCTCAGAGGCGATGGCGGCGGGCTCGGCGGGGGACTCGGCGGCGGCTACGGCAGGGACTGCAGCGCAAGGAACCCAGCGAGCGGCGGGCCCAGGGAGGAGCGGCGGTACAGCGGCGGCGCAGACCCGCCCCGACCCTGCGCGCCCAGCTGGCGAGCTCCGCCCCAGGGCCCGCCCCAGACACCGCCCAGTCCCCCGCCTGGGTCCCGGTTCCGCTCCGGCGCGGTGCTGCGTGCGCCCGGGTGCGGGTGGCGGAGCCGAAGTGCATTCCTCCTGTGCGTGCGCAGAGACATGCGTGCGGGCCACCCCCGCCAGGCAGTCTGCCGGAAATCCCGCGGGGCTGAAGCATCCAGGGCGCGGGGCGGCGCGGTGCTCGGGTTGGCTCCCGGTGGCCGGGGGATGCCCTTCGGTGATGCAGACGGCTGGGTCCGGTGCACTTGCTGGACCCTGCGACTGAGGACAGCCCCCACTCCGTCCTGGAGTCGATGTGGCGGGTGGCCCTGGACCGGGGAGACTTAGCTTGGGAGGCTGAAGTGACCCCCCAGTACCCCCCAGCAAAGCCCGCGCGGGGCATTAAACCGGCCACCCAGATCGGCTGGGGGATCTGGGTTCAGGAGGCGCGGGTACGGAGGAGTGGCCACCGCCCGCTGCTCCTGCGCCCTCAATACCTACGGCCGGCGTGGCCGACCCCAACGAGCCGCGCTCGTGGCTCGCCCAGCCCTGCGGGGGCCGGGCTAAGCGCCCAGCCAACTCCCCTGTGCACCGAACCTGAGCTCCAGATGAGCGGTTTTCCCGGCGGTGAAGCTGCGAGCAGCCATTTCTGCAGCATTGGAGAAGTGGAAAAAGCACAGTGCGTTTTGCAAGAACGTCTCCCGGGTCTCGCTGTGTACCGAGGCACCGCAGGTTCCGGCCAGCGGGGTCCGCTCAGGCCCTGCCCTCTCCACATGGAGCCCAGTTAAACGGCCTGGGGTGTCCCCGCTCGGCCAAGGCGGGTGGTCCCGATCACCACGGAGTATCAGTGACATCCCACGGGACCCCCAAGCGGACTTTTCCAAGCCGACTTCAGGAACTAATGAATTCTTGCCTGGATAAAGATTCTGCAAGGTTTGGGGCATCTACAGCCGGGTAGAGGAGGCTCTCCGGTCTGCAGAGAAAGGACAAGAGCTCACAAGCAGCTGTGGCACAAATTAAAGGAGTAGGCAGCTAGGACGTGAGAAGATGCCGTCAGGGCAGGCTACCGGGAAGAGGCGGCACCTTCAATAGCAAAGTAGCAACTGGTGTTGGAGTAGGGGAGGGGACCTTGAAGAAGAAGACAGCTGGCTTGGGGGCGGGAGCAGGCAGGGTTTCCTGTGCCGGGCTGGGGTGTGGTTGAAAATATGAGGGGGAGCCCCTCAACCGCTGACATCCTCCAGAGTGAAGGACCCATGCTAGAACTCTCCCCAGGCCCGTGGGCCGCTGGGTGGGGGATCGGGGCTTCCCAACCTGGCCATCCCCCCGGGGCGCAAGAGGCCCCTCCTGGAGAGGATCAGGCAGGGAAAGTTATGGAGTCTCCACAGGTTCGGGAGGACAGGACTTCAAGGAGGCAGAACCAGATCAGGTGGCCCTGAGGGTCGATGGAGCTCCAGACACCTCACCTGAGCTTAGGAGCAGATGGGCACCCTGGCTCAGTGAAGCCCAGGTGTGCGCTTGAACACAAGGTTCTCCTCCAGTGCCTCCCCGCCAACCCCCCTTTCAGGACCCCAACGTGGAGAGAGTTCCCCTTGCCCACCCTTCCTTGGTCTCTTTGCAGGCTCCCCTAGGTGTCGCCTCCAGATTAGGAGCCTCCTGGGCACCTTCTGAGTCACTTAGTGGCAGCGTGAGTCTGGGCCACAGGCCTCAGCTCCAGTTCCAGAGGGAGGCTGGGAGTTTAGGACAGGTCACACGAGAAGCGGGCGCTCAGGCAATGGAGACTAAACCACTGGGACGTGGGAGCCCTTTGGCCACTGTTGACCTCTCCCCTCCTGGTCCCCGAGAGAGGAGCTGAGCCCAGGCCAGCGTCCTAGCAGGCTCAGAGGGCCCACCCCCCTCTCCCCACCAGTGCCACTCCTCTGCCACAGCCCACTGGGCTGGACGCACACTCCTGACCTGAGAGCCGCCATCAGGTCCTCTCTTCTAAGTCTGAACTAAGAAAACCAGGCCGGGTCTAACAGTCTTTCTCTGGCGCACTGACCCTTCTCTCTCAGTGCACAGACTGATGGGGCTGACGCCATCCTTGAGGCTCTTGGAGTGGCCTGGTGGCCCAGCCTGACCCGTCAGAGCACTGCTCTCCCCTGGCCCTAGAGATGGGCCAGTGAGACCTGATCGGACTTCCTCGGGCTTTTAAAATAAGGATGTTCAGAATGAACCCAGCCTACGAAAGAGACAGACACCTGGTCTCGGGGACATCATCGTCTTGTCTGGATGTAGCTGTGCCTCTGTGCTCTCCAGCTGTCTGAGCTGCAGGTGTTCCGTTTGGCCTCTTCCAGTCCCGACTAGGTTTTCGTCCAGACCCAGCTCAGTTCCGCTCCTTCCTTCAAGCAGAACGATAATGCACAACATCCAGAGATAGTGAGACTTTTCTATCATTTTAAATGCAAGCATGGCTGAACAGTGTAAGAATGTTTCATTTTAGGGAAGTCCTTTCTTATGTCTACCTTACAGCCATGGGCCAGCTACTCGAGATAGTCACTAAGATGGAAAGCAGCCAATCACCTTTCTAAGAAGCCACGTTGAAACACTTCCCACCCTTTCTAGGACCAGATGTACCGCAATGTGGTTTTTCAATGTCGTCTTTGCCAAGTAGCCAGAGCTTGAAGACAAGGTAGGAAAGGAAGATGTAATGCATACAAATTAATTTTTAAAGAGAAGAACACCCTGCTTGGAGTGAGCACTAGTGAACTGGAGTATAGAGCTGAATCGTCATACAACCCAACCCTTTTGACCGTTTCTCAGCCTCGTCTAGGGAGGAGAGGTCAAAGTTGAGAATCTGTGGTCGGGAATCTCAACCCGCCCTGGCCAGGCAGCTCGGCGGTTAGAGCGCCATCCCAATACCCCAAGGCTATGGGACTGATCTTGGTGAGAGGACATAGAAGAATCAACCAATGAAGGAATAAATAAGTGGAATGACAAATTGATGTCTCTCTCTCTCTCTCTCTCTCTCTCTCTCTCTCTCTCTCTCAAATCAATAAAATAAAAATAAGAATTCTCAGACCATACTTTCCACTTTGTTCCCTGACAGTCAGTCACCATCCAGGGAAGGACCTGGCCAGGCCCCCCAACTCTGAGTGACATGACGAGTTGTAATTAACCGGGAAACAGGATAAGCTGATAAAAAATTTTCTCCTGCATATCCTGAAATATGCGGTATCTTAGATCTGAAACAGTTCCATGAAATTCCAGCATCAGATCCATGTTTTTTAAGTTATAGATACATAAATACAGGTAGAAATATTGGAAAGTAATGCATTAGTGGAAAAGTAGTGGTGAATGTATGGGACTATACATGACTTTTCTTACCTCTATGTCCCAAATATTCTTTTTTTTTTAGATTTTATTTATTTATTTTTAGAGAGAGAAAGGGAAGGAGAAAGAGAGGGAGAGAAACATCAGTGTGTGGTTGCCTCTCACGCACCTACTACTGGGGACCTGGCCTACAACCCAGGCATGTGCCCTGACTGGGAATCAAACCAGTGACCCTTTGGTTCACAGGCCAGCACTCAATCCACTGAGCCACACCAGCCAGGGTTCTATGTCCCAAATATCCTTTAATGAGGATGTAATATCTTTACTATAAAAGAGAACTTTTTTTTTAATTTTTAAGAAAGCCAAGTGAGGTTGACCAGGAGAAATGTAAACTACACAATCCTGGAAATCAGTTGGGCGATACATAGTAAGAATCATAAATCTACGGCCTCTGACATGTTCCTAAGACAGCGATGCCTCCGCCCACCCCGTGGCGGGGAGGGTGGATTCAGGAAGAGGTCTAGCAGCCCAGAGTGCAGTGCAGCCTGGTTCGCAGCCTGAGCAAGCTGAAGCACATTCCCTCTGTGGATGCAAGCCTTGAGCAAAGGTCACAATGACTTCCTGTGGGGTAATATTTCTGTAACAATGCTAATCGGGGGCAATCATATATTCAGTATTAACACTTGCACAACAAACTATGGGAGACAGAATAATGGCCTCCCATTGGTGTCTGCGTCCTCATCGCCCCAACCTGTAAATACATGTCACCTCCTCACATGTCCAAAGCAATTTAACAGATGGGGTTATGTTGAGGGTCCTCAGATGGAGAAATTAACTGGGCTGTCCGAGTTGGCCCAATGGAATTGCAAGGGTCTTTAAAAAAAAAAAAAAAAAGACTTTATTTATTTATATTTAGGGGAAGGAAGGGAAGAAGAGAGGGACAGGAACATCAATGTGTGAGAAATATATTGATCAGTTGCCTCTCTCACACCCACAACTAGAGACCTAGCCTGCAATCCAGGCATGTACCCTGCCTGGGAATTGAACCAGTGACCCTTTGGTCCACAGGCTGACACTCAATCTACTGAGCCACACCAGTCAGGGCTGAGTATGAGGGTCTTTATAAGAGAAAGAGAGTCAGAGTGATGGGAGGGGTGCAGGAATGAGAGAATGAGAGAGAGAGAGAGAAATTGGAAGGCGCTGGCTTTGATGAGGAGGAGGAGGCTGAGGCCCCACCATGCAGGCAGCGTCTAGAAAGTGGGAAAGGGTTCTCCCCTCAGAACCTCTCAAAGGCACCAGCCCCCGTGTCAGCCCAGGAAGGCTGACTCTGCACTTCCAACCTCCAGAACAGTAAATCATAAATTTAAGTTGGTTTAAGCTGCTGCGTCTGTGGCAGTTTGTTCCAACAGCACAGGGAGCTATGCCTCGGGAAGACACGCTGTAAACACTTTGTCCCAGTGGCGCCCTCACCCGGCTGCAGCCCCAGAACACCGTGGATGGAGGGGCTTGAACAGCACACGTTCACTTCTCACGGTTCTGGTGGCAGGAAGGCTGAGACCAGGGTCGGGTTCTCGGCAGGAACCCTCTTCCTGGTTGGGTCTTCATGCAGACCGTGCCGTGCCAGCACAGACACAGCCCTGGTGTGGGCTGGGCTTTTCAATTTGCCCGCGTAACAAAACATGTCACTGCACCCAAAGCGAGGTCTGGCCTCTGCCCTCCGCTTCTGAAATGTAATCTCTAAGCCCTGGCAACGTCACGTCAGGTGGGAGTATCTTTGTTTAGAGTGAGGGTGGCCACACAGGATAACCTAACAATGCACTTTAGGGTGGGGTTCGAGTCACTGTAGCAGCTGGGCTCCGGAGGGGCGGGAGGCTGCTGATGTCAGTTACAGGGAAAGAACCACAGAGCCCAGCACGTCTGTGCACACCGAGGCTGGGGGTCTCCCCGGGCTGGCACTGCTCCAGGGGCACTGCCATATGAGTTGCCAGAGTCCAAAACGCCCGTGACTCCGCCGGGGGAGGATGGCCTCCTGTCCTCGGGCCCTGCCTCTCTTCTCCAGGCTGACCTGAACCTGTAACCGTTCCCTGTGGTCGACCGAAGCTGTGACTACACTGGCCACGCTGAGCTCCTCAAACCCTAATATAATTAAGGATGGGCGTGGAGACCCCCCAACTTGCAGTTTGTGTCAGCAGGGGAGTACACCCTCTAGTGTGGCACCACCCTGAAGCCACACCCACATGCACACACAGACTTGTACAAGGAGGCCTGTCTTCTCCTGATTCCTCCTGGCTGATGGGGGGCCAGCTGGCAGGCTGGGAGGTGGCTGCCCTGGCTGAGACCACCCTGCCCTCTAAATCTTATTCCCCAGAGGCCCCTTCCAGGAGCTGGAGCGCAGTTACTGCCTCACTGCACCTGCCAGTGCCTCCTCCTCCTGGCAGAAGGTGCCAGAAGGACTTTCTTTCCCACTCGGACAGGGACAGGTAGACAGACAACCAATCAGCAGCCAAGCTGGCTGCAGAGCCTAAGAGGCCCTGTCATTGTCACCCTCCAAGGGCCCCACCTCCCCACGACCTACTCTGATCTTCGAAGGAGGAGAGACTGGGGCAGAAAGAGCTGACCCCCAGGGTTTTCTCTGGAAAAAACCTAGCTGCCCTAAAACTGTGAGGCCCCACCTTCCCCCAACGCCCTCCGTGTCCCCCAGCCACCCAGGACAGGCCTGTGGAGTCACAGACACGGCCCTCCCTCCCTCCAGAGGCAGAGTAGCCCAAGGCAGCAGCGGCCTCAGATGCCTCTTCAAGCCCAGGAGTTTCAGGTTAAAATCTAAACTTAGCAGCCCCGTAGCCTGAGGTTACAAAACAAGTTCTTCCATGACTCTTATGTAAGATGATTAGTCCCTTTGCCCCTCCCTCCCCCTCCCCAGTTCCTCCTCACCCCGGGGTGGGGGTGGGGGGCGAAATGCAGGTTCTCCTGAACTGTGCTGAAGGTCCCCCCACATCAGAGATCCCACCTGCCTCTTCTCTCCCTAAGCCCAAGCCCGAGCCTCACAATCCTCACACAGTAGGTCTGCAGGAGGACAGACCACAGCTTGCCTCCCAGCCTGGTGCTGAAGCAGACCCTGCTCCACCACAGGGGGCTGCACCATTTGATCTCTCCCTGACCTTGAGCATCAGGCTTCCCAAAAATAAGAAAATACACCTTATTCTCCAGGGATCTTGGACCAGGCTGGCTGTTTCCACAGCCTGCTGGAGGAAGTGAATAACTAGAGCTGCCCAGATCTTCAGACACAAGTGGTCCGACAGGAAAACCAGCCCAAGGAAACCAGACAGGGAAATGAGAAAGGACGGACGATGTTCCTCAGAACGGGGTGCACCCGGGAATCCGCTGGGGGGCTGGAGGGCCCTGCAGTGGTGGGCCTTGCCATTCGAGGTTCCCCATTCACATTTCTGGGGTGGGGCCAGCACCTGCGATTTTCACGAGCAGCCAGCTTGGCCGGGAAGAATGCTGTGACCTTACAGAACCTTACAGGGTTTGGCTGCTCTGAACACCAGCTCCCTGGGGCGGGGTGGGAACAGGACACCTATTCAGGACATTTTTATTCACACCCCTCCGCTGTCCTCTGAGATCCAGCATCTGTTGCTGTGAAGAGAGAGGCTCTACAGGAAGGTGTGTCGACCTGCCCTCCATCCTCTCCCTCCCACTCGGGGTCCGTTCACTTGACCCGTTTTCGCTGCGGGTCTCTGCTGTCCAGCCGCTGCACTTAGAAGTGAGGATGTAGCCCTGGCCAGTGTGGCCCAGCTGGCCGGAGGACCGTCCTATGGACTCAGGGTCGTGGGATCAGTTCCCGGTTGGGGCACACGCCTAGGTTGCCAGTTCGATCCCAGGTGGGGAGACAGACGGGAGGCAATGGATCAATGTCCCCCCCACCCTCTCTCTGGAATCACGGGCACGTCCTCTAGCGAGGGTTGAAAAGTGAAGCAGCAGTAGAAGTGGGCCTGCAGCACAGCTGTGGGTGGAGACAGATGCTGTCCCTCCCCGTGGGCAGGCAGACTTTGCTCAAAGCAGCATACAAATAAACACATAATGACAAACTTTGACAGATGTTATGGAAATAACTTTTATAGAAACATTCATTCATTCAACACGTATGTACTGACCTCCCACCACGGGCCGGACACTCTCCTAGGTGTCGGGGACTCAGCGGGGGACTGAAAATACGGTCCCTTCCCTCTCAGCACTCGCTGCATGCCGGGCAAGACCGCCAGTTAACCAGAAAATGTGGACACAACGCCAAGTGTCAGCGAGGGTCCTGCAGAGAATTAAGGCAGGGTGGAGGCAGAGACGAATAGGACGGTCAGGGAAGGCATCGACAAGGAGGTGACTTTTGAGCAGAAACAAATGATGTGATTGAAGTGAGTGAGTGGACTTTTAAAAGACTTTTTTTTTTTTAAGAGTGAGGAAGGCAATGAGAGAGAAAAACATTGATTTGGGCCCTGACCAGGACCAAACCCACAATCTAGGTATGTGCCCTGACTGGGAATGGAACTGGCAACCTTTCAACACAAAGGACAACACTCCACCCAACTGAGCCACACCAGCCATGGCTGCGAGTGGATGTTTAGTGGAAGGCCTGACCTGAGGGAGGTGGGCATGTGAGTTGTCTTGGGGGCCAGCATCTCTCAAGCGCTCCTTGCACCCAGAGGTGCTTACTCCCCTGCTGTCAGAACTGGGCTGGCCTGGGGCTCACTCTGACCACAGAACATGGTGGGAGGGGCTCTGGGCCAGGTCAGGCCTACACCTTAGAGGTGAGGCTGCCTCCAGGCCCTCCCCAGCCCCCAGCCAGCCGAGGTACTGCGTCTGTGAGTGTAGCCATCCAGAACATTCCATCCAGGCCAGGCTCCCAGCTAAATGTGGCCACGACGGGGAGAAGAACCCCGTGGCGAGTGGCTGCACTGGCCCGGCCCAGGAGGCGGTTGCCTGGACGAGAGTGAGAGCGGCCATGAGGGTGGAGAGAGTGGACAGGCAGACTGAGTGAGGGGGTACAGCCTGCGGGACTCAGTGGCGGGGGCGGTGTTTCTGGCTGCGTGACTAGGGCTGGCGCTGTCCCTCCTGAGCTGGGAGCACTGAGGAGGGAAAGGTGTCAAGAAAGACGGTGACTTTGGGTTTGGCCCCTGGACCTTCTGCCTCTGTCCCCCAAGCCCAACCGGGGGGAGGGGTTGCTTCTGGAAACACCACTAGTCTAGCCAAGGGGAGCGGCTGAGGAGCCAGGACCTGGGCATCCCTGCAGCTGTCAGGGTCCCTGTCCTGCCTCCAAGCCCCACACCAGATGAGTCTGAAGAAAAGGGAGCATGGTGTCCCCTTAGGGAAACAGAAGAGAGATAAACAAAGTTGGCCTTTTTTTTTTTTAAACAAGTATGTCATTAAACATTTGACCAAAATTAGAAGAAAATGTCCCATTCCCACGAACTCTCCTGGTTTCTGCACACACTGGCTGGCCTCATCTGGGGCTTCCCTGGCTCAGTCTTGGGGAAAGGGCCTCACCTCCAGCCCACCTGCAGCTCAGGGGCCAAGCAAGTCGCTTCACTGTGGCCTTGGGTTGGTGGGACCATGGGTGCGCTCCCGCCTTTTCACCAACAGGTGGCAGCACACCGCGCCCGTAGCCCAGGGGCTCTAATAAATTCTCAGGCGAGTGTGAGTCTTGTGTTTACACTCAGCTCCGGTTCACGCAGAGATCTCAGGCCCGCTAAGGTGCTGGACTGGTTATCTGATCCAGCTCTGAGAGCAGTACCTGTGGGGCGTTTGGCAACATCTGGAGATGTTTTTGTCACAACGGAGAAGGATATGCTTCTGCCAAGTACTGGATAGAGGCCCCGGACGCTGCTACCCTTCTGGCACAGGACCTCCCCCACGACCAAGAATGATCTAGCCCCGGAGGCCGACCGTGCGGAGCCTGGGAAACACCGATTCCATCAGACTCTGTGAGGTAGCAGGTGCCCTTGCGTCAGGGGCCACGGGACTGGCCTCCCCTCCACCACCAGACGTGAGTGGCTCCTACTGTGCCCCTCACCTGCGCATACCCTCCTCTCCCACAGACCCCACCTTGTGCAGGCCTCAGCGTGCAATTCCTGAGCAGCAGGCGTGTCCAAGGCACTGTGCTCGCCCGGGAGAGACCATGGGGACAAACACAGACACCGTTCCTCCTTTCTTCACGGAGCCCACAGGCTGCAGGGAGAGACGACCTATTTGCCTATGTGACAGATATTATGTGTGGACGAACCAGGCGTTAGAATACCGAATAATACAGAGGGAGCCAACTTGAACCAAGAGCATTGGGAAGCCCTGGCCAGGTAGCTCAGTTTGTTAGAGTGTTGTCCTGATATGCCAGGATTGTGGGTTCGATCCCCAGTCAGGGCACATACAAGAAACAACCACTGAACGCATAAATAAGTGAAACATCAAATTTATGTTTCTCTCTCTCTCTCTTTCAAGTCAATAAATAAAAATGACAATAATATAAATAAATAAATAAATAAATAAATAAATAAATAAATAAATAAATAAACAAACAAACATAGAAATCTAATAGAACTCCCAGAATCATGCTCAGCTCACCATTTTTCCCAACTGGAGCTGCCCTGCCCTGTCCCTGCTGTGAGTGTCCACTGAGGCCGGTGTGAGGGACCCTGAGGGCCAGGTGACCTGGTCGGGGGCAAACCTGGCTGCATCTCAGGTGTCATCAGAGGGCCCTGATGAAGTATGATTTCTGGGGGCCAGTCAGGATCTCAGGTGCAGGTGAGTGTGGGGGGTTTGAAATACATCCACTAAGTCTTTCCCAGTCGTCCCTGGGGTCCTCACTGGGGTCCTTCGAAAGAGGGACCCCAGTTCCCCTCTCTGGGTCCATGCACCAGAGGATTCTGTGACTTGCGTCTATCGGACCATGGATCTGATCTCACTCCCCAAAGCAGCACTTTCCAGTGGAACCTTCTGCAACGGGGAAGTGGCCACACAGCTGTGCTGTCCAATGTGATGATCCCCAGCCAAGCGCAGCCACTGAGCATTGGAAATGCTGCTGGTGTTACCGAGGAGCTGAATTTATTTGATTTAACTCAATGAATTAAAATTCAAATTTAAATAGTGCACGTGTGTGATCCCATTTACATAGCATTCTCGAAAGGGCAAAATTATAGGGGTGGAAAAGAGATTGGTGGTTACTAGGGGTCGGAGTGGTAAGGTAAAGAGTGGTGGGCGGGGTGATAACAGGGCAGTATGAGAGGTCTTCGGGGAGACGGAACAGTCCTGTATCCTGACTGTGGTGGCAGTCACACATATCTACACACATAAGAAAATGGCACAGCGCTTCCTGGTTCTGCTGCTGTGCTGTAGCAACATAGAATGTCATCGCTGGGGGACACTGGGTAAAAGGTCCAGGAAACCTCTGTACTATTTTTAAAATATGCGTATTGGATTGAGAGAGAGAGAGAAGCACTGATTGGTTGCCTCGCATATATGCCCCACCCAGGGACTAAACATACAACCTAGACGTGTGCCCTGACTGGGAATCGAACCACCAACCTTTTGTTGCATGGGGCAACGCTCCAACCAGCTGAGCCACACAGGCAAGGGCTCTGTACTATTTTTGTAACTTCCTGTAAATCTACCATCATATGAGATTAAAAGTTTATTCAATAGGAAATAAGCCCAAAGCACCAAAGAGCACAGGGGGTGTGCCACCCATGGTGGGCAGCAAGGCCCTGAGGAATGTGTAGACCCCCTGATACTTACTAATCCTGGTCATTCAGCACTCGGACAGAACTCCTCGGGACAGGGCACTCGCCAGCTCACAGAGAGCGCTAATAATAGGAAAGCTCAGAAAGTGGCTTCTGGGGTAGAAAAGTTCTACCCGATGTTCTGCATTTGTGTTAGAATCATGAAGTAGGCCCAGATTTGCAGGAACAAATCCTCTTCCCTAAGGACCCCAACAGGAAAAAAGTCCAGCCACCACTCCCGTTAATGTCACTTGTCATCCGTGGGACAGACTATGAGGACCTCGCACTTCGCTCTGAAGCAATCCCCCAGGGGACCCCCTTGTGTGGGGATCGAGGCAGCTTTAGAAGCGGGCGCCATGTGCTGGCCACTCCAGCTGGTGGAGACAGAAGCACACCCAGGCATAGGATTCCAGACAGCAAAGCATCTTAAAGGCCTCCTGGTTTTATCCTTGCCTCCTATAGCTGGGAAAATAAAGAGCGGAATAAATCTATAGGGACTTAGTTAATTGGTTTTTAAAAGTATATATTGCCTACGCTAACTAAATAAGTCACCCCCACCCAGACATCCAGGTCCTAATCCTCAGACTCTTGAATGTGACCTCACGTGGTTTAAGGATCTTGAGATTATCCAGATGGAATCTTAATGTAATGTAATCACAAGTGGGTTTTTTTTAAGATTTTATTTATTTATTTTTAGAGAGAGGGGAAAGGAGGGAGAAAGAGAGGGAGAGAAACCTCCATGTGTGTTTGCCTCTTGCATACCCCCCACCAGGGACCCAGGCCACAATCTAGGCATGTGCCTTGACCAGGAATCAAACTGGCAACCCTTTGGTTCACATGCCCACACTCATTCCATGAGCTACACCAGTCAGGGCACAAGAGTTCTTACGAAGAGGGAGGCAGAGGGCAACTCTATACACAAGAAGGAGACGTGACAGCCGAAGGGCGAGGGGACGTTGCTGGTTCGTGAAGGATCAGCTCCCAAGCCAAAGACTGTACGTCTAGATGTTGTCCAAGTGCAGGAAACAATTTCTCCCAGAGCCCTAGGGAGAGCACGATCTGACAGGACCATTCCAGGCTTCTGGCCTGAGGAAGGTAAGACATAAATTTGTGCTCACTTTGGCTCATTTAAGCCACTCATTTTGTGGTCATTCGTTACTGCGGCATCAGTAAATCAGTACATTACCTGAAAAAACTGCATCTGCACTTTTGACCCAGCATCCCACTTGCAGGAATTTACTCTGAGGATCCACCTCCAACAATACCAAATACACACACACAAAGTCATTCATTGTAGAACTGTCTGTCATTGCCAAACACCGGATGGCCCCAACATCCTCGCGTAGGAGAGTGCTTGAACAGACTATGACATGATCATGGAGCAGCATGCAGCTGTACATAAAAATGGGGGGACCACCCTAACCACTGCACCTCAGTTGGTTGGGTGTCCTCCCACAGAGCAAAAGGTTGCCAGTTCGATTCCCAGTCAGGACACATGCCAGGGTGGCAGACACAGTTCACAGTTGGGATGCGTATGAGAGGGAACCAATCAATATTTCTCTCCCACATCGATGTTTCTCTCCCTCTCTTTTTCCCTCCCTTCCCCTCTCTCTAAAAATAAATACATAAAATATTTTTTAAAAATTAAAATGAGGAAACTGATACAAATAGATTCCCAAGAGATATTAAGTGAAAAAAAAAATGCAAAAGATTGTCTACTTTTCATGTAAAAAGAAGACAATTTAAGAAAATACACATGTGGGCCCTGGCTGGTGTGGCTCAGTGGATTGAGCACCAACCTGCCATCCAAAGGGTCGCTGATTCAATTCCCAGTCAGGGCACATGCCTGGGTTGCAGGCTAGGTCCCCAGTAGGGGGTACATGAGAGGCAACCACACATTGCTGTTCTCTCCCTCTCTCCCTCCCTTCCCCTCTGTCTCAAAATAACTAAGTAAAATCTTGAGGGGGGAAAAAAGAAAATACACATGTACCCACTCATTGTGCAAAAAGAAGTTACAGAAGGAGGAGCTATTCATCAATGAGCTGGGCATCTAAAGGGGATGTGGAGAGCAGCATGGGAAGGAGAGGGAGGGGGGGCAGGTGGGAGTAATGGGGGTGCCTCTTCTCTGAGTGTATCTTTCTGTATAGTTCTGAGTCTTAAGACCATCGTAATATTTCACATATTTAAAAATTTAAATTAAACTCAACTCAGATGTGAGGGAGCCCCAAATGGAATAAAAATTATATAAGTGAATTTAACTGTATTAAAAACAAATAAAAGATCCAGCTACACCAAAGAAGTGAGGAAGAAAAGAACTAATCTAAGTAACTTTGAAAAGCATTATTTTGGTATACATGGTAAGACTAAAGAAAAACAAAAAACTCTACACATATATTTTAGTGAGTAAATCTGTTCTTCAGAGGAGGATGAGTTAGCAATTTGAAAACTACTTCATGTGTGGAGTGGATTGAATAGTGTCCCCCAAAATGGTGTGTCCAGGTCCTAACCCCCAGTCCCTACAAAGGTGACCTTGTTTGGAGACAGGGTCTTTTCAGGTGCAATGAATTAAAGATGTTGAGATGAGAGTGGGCCCTAAGTCCAATGACTGGTGTCCTCACAAGAGAAAGGTGAGGTCTGGCACACAGGGACCCACAGGGAGGAAGAGGCAGTGGGTGGAGTCACGCAGGTATCAGCTGCAGACTGACCACCTGAGGGTCGCCCACAGCAGCCGCCAGGGGCCCAGCAAGAGGCGGGAAACAGATTCTGCCTCAGAGCCTCCAGAAGGGGACAGCCCTGCTGTCGCCTCGATTTTGAACTACTGGTCTCTGGAACTGTGAAACCATAAAACGCCCCTGTTCTAAGCCACCTGGTTTGTGGTAACTTGTTGCAGTAACCTTAAGAAATAATACAATGTATACATTGGGATTGAGCAAGTAAGTAAATGTTTGTGAGTAATGGGCAGATTTTCCTACTTTTGAAGAAAGAAGTTACAATAAGGAAAAGGGGAAAGTCAAAAATAAACACTGTAGCATTGAATTGGGACCAGAGGTATCAGTATACTGATAAATTTATGATTTTTTTAAGAGAGAGGAAGAATTGCCGTCTATATCTACATGTATTTCCCAGCTCTGTCCACTAGAGGGCACAGAAGCAGTGAGGCTGCAGTAACAACGAGCTCGTCTAGACCCGGACCTGGATTTCTTAAGCAACATGCTTCCGTAGAAAGAACCAGGGCTCCTTGCAGAAACCGTCGGCCCCAGAGCAGAGGCAGGGAAAGTACGGATGAGCCTGGCTCCAGAAATCACAGATTTCTCTGGGAGGTCAGTAGGAAGATAGGTGCCCGCAGGAGCCAGCTTGCAGGAGCTCTCAGTTGCCAATCCTGGGACAATTTGAGCAGCAAAATAAATCATGATATTAACAGGTTATAACTCAGAATAAAATAATGTCCGTGCATCTAAACCGATATGAATAACCTACTGAATAAATACATGGCGGAGAAGGGACAACCCCTCCTTTCAATAGAATCGCAACGATGAAGTGCAGAGAGGGAAAAGCAGCACTTGCCAAGCACACAGTAACCATCACGGGGCAAGGGTCATCGGCGGCTGCTAAAACGAGTGAGCCAGAACGCAACAAGAAATAGAATATCTGCACAGTCTCAATGTGTTTCCTCCCAAGACTGCTTTTATTATAAAGAGAAAAAACTCGTAACTTCCCAGTAGAGAAAGCCGGCAGATGGCATCTTAACCCAGTGGCCAAAGTGCATGTCCTTGTAATGAGACTTATAGACACACGTGCCTTCTGACGTCCCAGCCCGAGGAGAGCTCGGCATTGCCGCGGTGGTATTCCTACCCAGCTGCATAATCTCAGTCTGATCATGAAAAAATACCTAACACACACGAAACAGGGGCCATTCACAAGATAACTGGCCAAGACTCTTCAAGAGTGTCAAGGTCATGGAAGACTGGGGAATAGTCCCAGATCGGAAGGAACTACAGAGATGTGACAACCCAATGCAAAGGACGGAATCCCTGGATGGGAACTTCAACAAGAAAAAAGGGCATTGACAGGTCCGTTGAAGTTCTGTTAAGATCTATAGATCAGTCATTTGTATTGTGTCCGTGTTAACATTTTTGGATCCTTTTACTATGGTTATCAATGACAGTGACACTTGAATAAGCATAAGTGTAGTTGTGCTCTTGGTAGTGATTTTTACAATTACAATTATTTCAAAGTAAAAGAGTTTTTAAAAGAGTACGTATTAAGGCACATCTACGTGCCAGGGACTGTTCCAGAGAATGAAGACACTGTAGCCAACTCTAGACATGCCTCTGCCTTCAAAGAGTCACCATGGGTGGGCCCACAAACAATAAGCAGGAAGACAAATGCTTCAGTGATGCATCTGAAATAGCAAAAAGTGCACTAGAGAACACAAAACAGAAAAAACAATTAGCCCTGGCTGGTGTGGCTCAGTGGACAAGCACTGGCCTGCAAACCAGAGGGTCACTGGTTCAATTCCCGGTAGGGACACATGCCTGGGTTGCAGGCCAGGTCAGGCCCCCAGTGAGGGATGTGCAGGAGGCAGCTACACATTGATGTTTCTCTCCCTCTCTTCCTCCCTTCTCCTCTGTCTAAAAGACATAAATAAAAGAAATATTTTTTTAAAAAGAATTAGGCAAGGGTCCTAGTTCAGGTAGCTGGTCAGGAAAGGCCTCTCAAAGACCTCAGAGAGTGAACCATGTAAACATCTAGGGCAAGAGTAGTCCAGGTAGAGCAAACAGCAAGTGCAAAAGCCCTTTGGTGGGAACAAGTCTGACACTTTTGGTAGGCAGCAGAAAGCCCAGTGTGGCTGGAATGAAGCTGGTAGGGGCAGCGTGGTGAGAGAGGAGAGTGGGAGGAAGGCAGGAGCGAAGACTACAGGGTTTTGCCCGCCATGGTCAGGAATGGAGGCTTGCTTGTTGTCCCAGTGGCGACCACCCCTCCTGCCCTCCCCCTCACCCCACACCACTCACGGTGCGAATGTGTGTGGGACAGCATGCAGGCAGATGCTGGGAGTTCAAAATAACTGCAGCGCTGTTTTGCAAACATGAAAAGATTTTTGAAAAGATGACTCAATTCTCCCAAGCCCTTTGTTAAACTGCTATAAAACCTTTGCTTGTAAGATATTCTGGAATGTTCTTTGAGCTTTTGCCTGGTTCAGACACATTCTTCACCAATTAAGCCCTTTCACCCTTCGCTAATTAGCCCATGACAGTGAAAGTTGTTCTGCTCTGTCTGAGCCGCAAAGCCACCTCGGACACCAAAACTGGGGGAGACAGCCCTCCCGAGGTAATGAAGGTGTGTCTACGTTGACTTCTGCCTCTTGTCATTGAGATAAGGCACGAATGCACAAATACCTGGGGAACCCCCGTGGACCCCGATGAAATGTCCACAGACACTGGTAGAAAGGACCAAACAGACACAGTTCTGTATCTACAACGTTCGCCGTGGCCACAGCCAGGATGCGCTGATCTGCGTGCCTCTGTGTTTTCAGCGCGCTGCAGCGGCGCGCACATGGGAAGTGAAGCCTGTTCTTCAAAGAGCGCCTGGAATGTCTCCTCCTCATCCCACCCCCGCCCATTCCTTGCTGGCTGGCAAAGGACCAGGGAGCAGCCTATCGGTGCTACATTGACTCTCAACTCTGGAGACCTCTAAAGACATTGATACTGTCCCCCCTCCCCCCGCAGAGATGGTGATTTAATTAGTCAGAGATAATCCCCAGACATCTATTTTGAAAAGCTCCAGGAAGAATCTGCCGGTACAGCTAGGGCCGAGAACCCTCTGCAACCGCGCGGAGACCTGCATGCTATTAGAGACTCAGTCACCAGGTGGCGCTACAAACTGCCTAAAGAAGTGCAACTGGCTGCCTGCCCCACCAGCTCCCAAACCCTGCTGAGTCTCCAGGGAGGAGGCAGAGTTCTTGCATTTGGGCAGCAGTCACCAGCCTCTGGCCATTCCGGGTTTTTTTGCTCACCCTAAGAGTGTGGGATGTCGTGCCGGTACCAGAGGCGTGCCCCCCAGGTTTCCAGGCTGGTCCTGGTTGGAGCTTGGTGGGCCTCAGCAGGCTGCAGGGGTCCCAGAAAGGGCACCCACTCCACCCTGCACCCCCACAACACACACAGCGCAAACCCCCATGCACCTACACCCCGGCCAACTCAGAAAACAAAAGGGCTGCCGGCACCCCCTCCCCGTGCGGGAGCCCCAGGAACACAGAAAGAGGTTCCTCCTGGGGCCCAGGGGTGGGGACCTCAGGTCCCTGGGCCCACAAGAAAGTTGCCTTCCCTTTTGGCAACCAGGGGAGAGACCTCTAAGCAGACAGCACTCACACCTTAAATAAGAAGCTACTGGGTCCTCATCTCCCCAAAACACCCTTGGGAGAAAAAGCCAGTTACCAGATAGCACCTACTCCCCAAAGAGAAAGACAGAGTCCCCTGGGAAGTCCCGTCTCCCCGAAGCACCTTGACCTCTCCAGGGTTTGATCTGGAGGGCTATGGACCACTCTCACCTGGTGCAAAATTCCGTGTGTGCATTCTCTCCGCCCGAAAGCGTCTGTAGCTTTCACTAGAAAGGTTTAAAAATACAAATGACTAAGAACTGTCAAAACAGATGAACTTTAATAAAGAAATTTAAAAGTTGGGAGGTCCAGTTACTACTCATCCCTCTGCCACAGCCCTCCCAATGGGGAGACACTGCCAGACCCCCACCCTCGGTGGCTGGAGGACTTGGCTAGCCTGGGACCTCCCCACAAACATCTCTGGACACCTGCGGGCTTTGGGTGTGAGGGAGCTCACCTTGCTTGGGAGGCACCTTTTCTTGAAAGGAATCAGAAAAGAGATTGGCCCTGTCTGGCGTAGCTGAGGGGATTGAGCGTGGGCTGTGAACCAAGGGGCCACAGATTTGATTCCCAGTCAGGGCACATGCCTGGGTTGTGAGCCAGGTCCCCAGTGGGGGGCCACATGAGAGGCAACCACACCATGTGAAAGGCAACCACACATTGATATTTCTCTCTCTCTCTAGCCCTAACCCTTCCCCTCTCTAAAATAAATAAACAAAATCTTTGTAAAAAAGAGAAAAAAGAAAAGAGATTCTGCTTCGGGTACCTGCATGCATGCCCTAGAGGAGGGGGCACAGGCCCCCTGGGGGGGCACGCCCATGGATCGTGGGCCCCAGGCACTGTGGGGCCGCTACCTGACAAGATGGAAGGTGAAGGAGGGAAAGCTGGGGCTTGGGGACACCAGGCCTGATGGTCAAAGCCTGGTCTCCCAGGTGCTTTTGTGATGGACCCGGCACTGGCTGCTCAGGGGGGCCGCAAGGGGCCCTGAGTTCAGTGGTGCTCCCCAACCTTTGCCAGCAGGAGAGGCAGAGACAGGGTGGGACAGAGCCTGTTGCCTTCTTTTACCAGGGAGGAAACCGAAGCTCAGAGAGGGGCAGGCCTTGCCCAGCATCACACAGCAAGAGGCCACAGAGCCCTGACTCGGACCCAGGCCTCCTGCCTTCCATGTAGGGCCGTCCCCTGGCCCAGGAGGTGTCCCCAGGTCCAAGCATCCTCGCGGCCGATGGAGGAGCTCCATGGGAACAGGGCCCACCCAGGGTGGGCTGCGGGCCTGCCCTCCGAGGGAGGGAGGGAGAGAGGCGCCGCCCTGGCCACCCCTGCCCCTCCCCAGACACCCGCACACTCCCCTGACCGGCCTGGCCACCCTCGAAGCTCCTGAGGTGACCTGTTCCCCTCACTTTCCTCTCAGCTTCAAAACAAACCAAAGTGCAGACCAACATCCTTTGTTTGTTTTGGGGGATCAGAGAAAGGGGAAAGCAGCTCTGTGGGTTTGCTCTTAAAAACAAAACTGCTCCGAGCTGCCCGAGCAGAAACCAAACCAAAGGTGAATTCGGAGGCCAGAAACCCTCGTGGCAACGCTGTCTCAGAATGAGTCAGGGGAGGGTGTGGTGCACTCGGAAACAAGCCGCCTGCTGGCCTGGTGCTGATGGCCTGGGGTCAGGCAGCCGAACCGCGGCTCAGGCCACGACCACCCGAACTCGCCCCCGTAGTGTGGGCTTGACAGAAGACCTCCTCCCTAGTATGGGGCGGGGGGGCAGATGGGGTGCAACAATGGAAACAAGCCCAGCAACTCTGGACCACACTGTCCCCACCTATCCTCTGCCTTCGCACCCCTTAGCCCCTAGGCCCTGGCTGGGTGCCCAGGACAAGGGAACAGACCTGGGCCCTGCCCCGGGAGCTCCTGGCCCTTGGGTAAGGCATGGGGACCCACCTAGCACTGGGTGCTTCTTGAGCGTTGCACGGGCTCTGCCTCACCTGCCTGTTGGACTAATGCTCCACGATGGATCTGGGCTCCCTCAGCCTCCCCCTCTGGGAAGGGGCACACAGTAGGGCAGAAACCAGGATGCTCCAGGTATCCACGGGATCCCCTCTCACCAGCCAGGCTATGTGGGCCGTAGGAGACATGCCGGGTGGGGCCCCTGTGAAACTTTTCCTGAGTCTGGGTGAGGGAGCACCTGAAGGCTGACCACGGGCCCGGCTGGTGCCATGGGATTCGGGCAATGGCCTCAGTGGACACCTATGAGCCAGGTGTGAGAGACGGCAGGACAGTGGTCAGAGCTTCTGGGATGGACAGCGGGTGGGCTGGCCTGCAGCACAACACCATGGACATCGAATGTGCAGAGGTGGCTGGAGATGCTGGCACATTAGAGAGGACCCTTCCCTGCTCTCCGCAGTTCAGATTCTGCACAGTCACACTGGGGCCTCACAACCTTCCAGGCTGGAGAACTGGAGGCAGCTGGGGTTCAGGCAGGTGAAGCAATTTCTCACATTTGCACAGCCAGCCAGCGCCAGGTCAGCAGGGCCAGACCCTCCCAGGAATCAGCCCACCCAGGGCCGCTCCTTGGGAGTCACTGTGCAATGCTGGGAACACAGAAGAAGATTCTAGACTGTGGCACCGACTGGTGGGAGGTGGCTGGACAGGGCTCCTCACCTGCCCCTAGCTATTCTGGCCTAGGGTGGGTTGGTAGACTTTGGACTGAACGGTCCCAATTTCGTAGGCTGCCTTTTTTTTTTCTTTTTTTATCTATTTGGCAATGAACTGAGCACTCCCCTCTGATTCTCTCATCCAATCCTTCCTGCAGCCCTGAAAAGTGGGTGCCTTCCTCAGCCCATTACAGAGATGGGGCTGGCACCAAGGAACCAGCCCAGGGTCACGCAGCTGGCGAGGGGCAGGCTGGGACTCAGCCCCAGTTCCCTGCATCCCACCCCCATCTCTGTGCCCGCAGCACTTTTAGCTAGCATGTCCTCGTTTCCAGGATGACGGCTGCCAAGTCGGGCCTCCCCACGAACCAGGCTGGGTTGCAGTTCATGGCCTAGATGTCAGGGGCTCGACCCCCTTGCCGGAGGCGGGGGGGGGGGGGTGGACTCAGACATCTGCGCCGGCTTCTGTCGCACGCAGGTGTGCGTGCCCACCAACGGCAGTGGCATCTGGCGACCACCGCCTATCAGCAGGAGATCTGCTCCCTCCTTCCTGCTGGGCCCTCCCAGCACGGGGGCCCCCCAGGGAAGCCCTGCTGCCCGTGGGCTCACACGCTCTTCCCAGCCCCTGCGACGCCAGCTGGCGTCTCAGCTCTCTTGGTGGGACAGCAGGGTCCTCTCTCTCTCAGGGGCCCAACAGCTCTGTGTGTGCGTGTGTGGGGTGTGCGGGAGCCTATCGAGGTGTGTGTCTGGGCACAGAAGTGTGTGATGTGCTCAGGCTGTGTCTGTGAGTGTGTCGTTCATTCACTCAACACACACTGCTTGAGCGCCTGCTAGGAGGAAGCCACCCGCCAGTGCCAGGAACACAGACGAGGGTCCGGAGTCCTCAAGGGCCCACCGCCATGGGAGGCATCCTCGCCCCTGGTCATTCTGGGAAGGGGGGCCTGGGCAGAGGCTGAAATTCTGCACAGGAGCCACAGGCAGCTGCGGCCTTCTAGGGACTTGGTCCCAAGACAAGGCCCAGCACGGGGGTCCAGCTGCCCCCAGCACGGCCCACCCTGCAGAGTTGCTCTCTGTTCCTCCAACCCCCTCATGGGGTCACAGGAGATGAGCTGCAGCTCCTTCCACGGAGGAGGAGGAATAGCCAGGGTTCAAGTTTTGCAAAGAGGCCCTGGCCAGGCAGCTCAGCTGGTGAGAGCATCATCATTCGGACACACCAAGGTTACAGGTTCAGTCCCCAGTCAGTGCACATGCAAGGAGCAACCAATACGTGCATAAATAAGTGGAACAACAAATGCATCTCTCTCTCTCTCCCTTCTCCTCCCTCTTTAAACATCAATAATTTTTTTAAATTAAAAAAAAGATTCCCAAAGACAGTCCCCAAAACCAGTCAAAGCACACCCACGCCCTGCTGGCCAGCAGGCAGCACCACCTGAGACCGCACAGGGTGCAGGCCCGGGGGCGCCGCCCACGTGTTGACGGCAGGACATCTGCGGCCCAGCGCGGTCGCTTCCTGTTGCTGCTGCCACAAGTGACCACAGACTTGGTGACAAAACAGCACAGGTTCATTACCTTACAGTCCTCATGGTCGGAAGCTCTACAGCGAGGTGCCAGCTGGGCCGTACTTCTTCTGCAGGCTCCGGGGGGAATCATTTCCTTGTCTCCTCCAGCTTCTAGAAGCTGCTGGCGTTCCTTGGCTCATGACCTCACCTGTCCTCTGCAACGCTAGCAGAGCAGCACCTCCGAGTCTCCCTCAGACCTCTGCCGTGGTCGTCCCAGCTCTCCTGCCCAACCCCGGCCTCCCCTTCCGCCCCACCTGGCAGGTCAGGCACCCGCCCCTCGCCCGAGGGCTAACTCATCTCACCTGGGAGGCTCCTCCGGCAGCTAAGGGAGCGTGCCCGCAGGCTCTAAGAGCAGGGTGAGGCCAGTTCTGGAGGAGGAATATTTTTCTGCCTCACGCACCCAGAAACGGAGGGACCGACCCCAGGTCTAAAGGGATTTGGGTGCCCAAAGTCTGGGTCCCTTTGGGCAGCACCCCAGGATAGAGGAAAAGAAGGCCTCCCCCAAACTTCAGTTGGTCTCCTAAAACACGCTGCACACAGTGTGGCCGCAGTGCCTGGTGTGCGTTTTAGCCCAGCCACTATCACCTGCTAGTGGGGTGGCCTTGGCTGTGGTTTAGCGTCCCTGGGCCTGTCTCCCATCTGTGAGGTAGGGGTGATGTGAAGAGCCACCATGTGCCTGGTCTGGGAATGAAAAGAGCCTGTGTTGTGGCCGCACCCTTAGAGCCTTGGCAGTGACCTTGCCCCCCGCCCCCATGCCCTGCTCCTTCAGAAATGAGGGAAGTGAGGGCTTGGGGTGGGGGGAAGGGCTGACTGCTCCCACAGGAGTGCCCCTGACCCTGGGAGACCTTCCTGCATCCGCAGGCACCCTGTGCGGGGAGGGGGGCTGAAGGGGCAGGGGAACCCAGGCAGGGGCGTCTCCCAGACCCGCAGCCACAGTGCCCGCTTCCACGACGTCCACATCACACACAGCACGCGGGAGCACAGAAGGCTGACCAATGCGCACCATCACTTTTCTCTCGCTTTCTACGTGTACGGAAGCTCAATGACGACTCATGAAGGAAACCCGCACTCACTGCAGAAAATTGGGCCATGAGGACTGACCACCCACGGCCTCGCTCTCTATCTTCAGGCAGTCACGGCTGGCAGCTCGGTCTGCTTCCTTCCAGTCTTTTTCACCCCGGAGAGCTTCCTGTTGTTATCAGTTATTTATTTCTGTATTTTTACAGCTCTTCACCTTGAGCCCACCCTGCTCAGCCTGCACGCATGCCTTCTGTTTGTTCACTGAGCACTCACGTAGGTACTGCTGCAGCTCTGGTACTCAGAGCGGCGCTTGGCACAAATAGACATCGATAAATACTGTTGCACTGCCCTGGCCGCATAGCTCAGTTGGTTAGAGTGTCGCGCCCATGCACCAAGGTTGCAGGTTCGAGCTCCAGGCAGGGCGCATACAAGAAGCAACACACAAGTGCAAGAAGCCAGTATCTCTCCAACTCTCTCTCCCCCTCCTCTGTCTCTAAAATTCAATAAATGAAAATTTAAAAAGTGCTGCTGTGTTAATGAATGACTGGCATAGATGATTTTTCTATTGTACGCAAAATAATAACCATCAGAATATACACGTGACGTGAGAGATTTGTGCCGAGTACTTTGTACATGTTTTCTCATGTGATACGGTAACCCTGGGAGACAGGTGCTGTTTTCACCCTGTTTCTGCAGATGTGGAAACTGAGGTTCAAGGAGAGAGTGAGCCCCAAGGCTGTGCAGGTGGCACTGGGGGTCTGACCCGGGTCTGACCCAGCTCTGGCTGACCACAGGCCTGTACATCACTGCCTCCCAGTGAATGTTTTTTAGAAACCGCATTTAAAATGACTTCATAATATTCTTTTAAATGGACTTATCCATCTCTCAAGCACTACAAATTTAGGTTATTTTCTGGGTCTTTTTTCACTGTCATAAATAATTCTGCAATAAACAACTTTATGCATAACCAAACTCCACGGTCAAGGGCGTTCATCAGTAAAAACTCCCCAGAGGCTGAATTACCGGTTCAGAGGGTGCAAGTATCTCTAAAGCTCTTGAGTCATGTCTTCACTCTGTGTTTTACAACCGGGAATTGAGGTGGATCATTCCCACCACCTTCTCTCTTACCATGTTGTCCGTGGTTTCCAGCTTCAAAACACCTTCCCTTCGCAGGGACGTTAATGATTCTGCTTCAGCGGTTGTCCAGTCTGCTTTTCAATTGTTCAACCTGCTGGTTCTTTAGCACATCCTTTGGGGGCCCCCACTTACACTTCCAAGCCCCCCCACAGAAACCACCCCTCCTCTCTCCCATGGGCAGGGGCAGAGACAAAAGAAAATGTGAAACGGGGAGAGGGCTGGTGTGTGCCTCCCCTCAGGGCAACCGTTGCCCCTTCTCCTCATACCTGACTCTCACATTCTTCCGCTGAGTCTTGGAAGCTTCCAGAACACCCCAGTTGACTTGGTGGTGAGACAGAGCTGTCCTAATGGCTTAAGAAACTCCTTGAAAGATTCAAAGGATGTGAGTATTCTTTAAATGGAATATTAGAAACATGTCAAATTGGGAGTGAGGGTGTTGTCACATATATTGATTTTTGGTTTTACGGAGCTCAGCCTGTGTGCCGTTCTTTGGGCATGAGGGTGATGGGGTCAGAGCAGGGACATGACCCCAGTGGATAAAGACCCACCACTCCCCAGCAGCCACCGGGGTATCTGGCGGATTGGGGCACTGGCTTCTGGGAGGTTCTCAAAGGCATGCGTGACCCTGGCCAAGGCCAGAGCGGGCTGTGTGGCCTGCAGGAGGAGGCCATGTGGTCAAGGGGACAAGGGAGGCTGAAGTCCAGCCCCGCCCTCCAGCCGGGAGTGTGGAGCAGCTCCCAGTTTTCTCCAAGGCACCCGGCAGGCCGGCAGCTGCCTGAGGTGTCGTGGAACAGAGAAGGAATGCTAGACCAGGAGCCAGGGGCTGGGCCCTGACCCCAGCTCGGCCGTGGCTCTCCTCCACATGGGAACCCGAACCACCCTCCCTGGCCTCAGTGTCCCATCTGTACGATAAGGGAGTAGCTAGCCAGTTCGGACGTCCCGTGCAGCTCTGATGCCAAGTCTGTTCTGAGAATCTACACGCAGCTCTTCTACGAAGGCCCCTGCTCTGTTCGCATGTATGCAGCACCCACTGTGGGCTTGGCTTGGGCCAGAGAGAAGGTGCCCTAGATGCTTCCACAGTTACCACCAATCTCTCCCAACGGAAAGACTGTTTCAGAGTAACTTGCATTTTGCTCTGGGATCAGAGCCCCTTGCTTTGTCCAGTTCATCCGGCTTCTTTTTGTGGGCTTGCTTATTTGCAGGAGCCGTGCTGAGCAAGTCAGACAGACCCCCATTCCACCTATTTTTCCCCTTCCTATAAACCCAGCTGAAACCGTACTGACCATCGACACTGATGGCTTTACGGAGCTCAGCCTGTGTGCCGTTCCAGTGCTCGCTGCTGCCCTGCTGACTCATTTAACCCTGACCTCCCAGCCCCGACAAGGCCGCTCTCCCCATTTCTGTGAGGTTAAGAAACAGAGGCCCTGGATCCCACAGCATGTAACCAAGCGGGATTCGAACTCAGACCCCTCTGGCTCCAAACCCAGGCCCTCCTATCAGTCCCACCTCTTCTGCAGGTGAGGAAACTGCGCACGGGGAGATCCTGCCTCTTGCCAGTCAGCCAGCACGTCAGCAAGAGGACGACTCTCAGTTCCTCTCAGGAAGGCCCTGACCCTAGTCACGAGGGCCCTCAGAACCGTGCCTGAGGCCTGGGAGGGTCTGCGTTCCGTCAATCTCCTGCGCATCGGTGGGCCCACTGCCCATCCGTCCACCATTCCCTAGGGCCTTCCCAGGAGCCTTGTGCTCCAGGGAGGAGGCCTGGCACCATCCTGGAGGAAGAAGTGCTCAGGGCAGCCTGCATCGGGGAGTCAGTCCCAGGGAGCTGGGCTGGGAGGAAGCCGGGCAGGGGGTGGGGAGGGGCAGGTAATAGGAGGGGCCACAGGGCAGGTTGCAGGCTCTCCATCCTGCCTGCCTCAGGCCACGTTCTCAGGGCAGGAGTGGCAGCCAGGCCACTCCACACTGTACGGAAGGGTCCACCCTCCAACCCTCACTTTGCTGGGCAATTTGGGCAAGTCTCAGTGTCTCTGTGCTACCCTAGGCCCCCTCCCACCGGCTGAGGCAGATGTCCAACCAGCAAGGCTGCCCCCTCCCAAGTCAGCCAGGCAGAGACAGGGCTTCCCCTTTCTCTACCTTCACGACGGTTTCTTCCTGGCTGGCATTTACTCACAGGCATTAAAAATGCAGAGAACGGAGCACAACAAAGTTACGAACTTCCTGCGGGCTCCGGAGCCAGGAGGAGGAAACAATGGGGCCCTTTGTTGCCAGGGTGGCTGTTTGTCACTGACAATGGCATTCTTAAGGAATTATGATATTAAAGACTTAATCACCGTTTGATACACGCAGTAAAACATTTCATTTACGGCATTCTGGAAAGTGCTGTCTTCATCTGCTACAGGAATTTGCTGAGTGTCTTTTAATTAAGTCGGCCCTGAGTGAGCCACCTCCTCCCCGGTGCGGCGATCTTCTGAATGGAGCTCCCCCGAAGTACTAATTAGTCTGTTTTTAATGCTTCATTTACTCTGCCAGCATCGTGGCTTGGGTGGGGCTGCCCGCTGGAACTGGACAGGGTCCCGCAGCCGGGCCCTCCACTGCTCACCTCGGGGCTCTCAGGGCCAGCCCAGAGATGGGGCCACTTCACTTTGCCCTGGCAGGCACCTCAGCTGCCCTCTGAGAACTGACCGCAGACTTGAAATTGACTGCGCCACTGTCCCTCCTCTGATTAAGCCAAGGAAGACACTCACCCCCTTCAGGAAGGGGACCAAGCTGCCTGGGGTGGCAGTGGCTGCCCAGCACTCGAGGTGTCGAGCCAAGGGCATCGGGCATTGGGTAGGAAAGGGGGCCGGGTATGCTCGGAGGTCCCTTCCCACCCAGCGTCCCTCTGATGGTTCCTACATTACTCATTTTCGTGTTGATCACCGAACATTTCACAGGGCCCCTCTCTGTACATAGAAATGAAGAGCACGGAGGGGCAGGACCCTGCCTAGGTGGTGCCCAAGGGGTAGGGGTAGCTGCGTGGGATGGGGCAGGGGCGTCACCAGGGTGAAGTGGCCACAGAGGAGACAGGCAGGGGGTTCTGAGAGCACGAATCGGGGCAGAGACATCCCCAGGGAAGTCCCGGGAGGAACGGAGGGTAGGCGGGGGAAGTAGTTAGGAATGGGAGTGAGACGCAGCCGTGGCTCCACCGGGAGGGCTGGCTGCAGGAAAAGTGGGCATGGGAAGGTTCCAGGCGTGGGGAAGGCGGAAGGAACCTGGCCCACACCTCCCCTCCCACCCAGGGGTATCCAACCTTTTGGCGTCTCTGGGCCACACTGGAAAAAGAAGAGTTGTCTTGGGCTACATGTTAAATGTTGTGACACATAATCACAAAAAAAATCTCATAATGTCTTCAGTAAATTTACAATTTTGTGTTGGGCCTTACTCACAGCCCTCCTGGGCTGCACATGGCCCGTGGGCCACAGGTTGGACGCCCCGGACACACACAAGCATTCAGGTCCTCACCTGGGTGAGGACAATGGCCTGTTCTGTTGTTAATTGTGTTTTTTCTTTTTTATTGGAAGTGAATGCACACTTGCCCTGGCCAGCTGGCTCATCTGGCTGCAGCGTCATCCCTTACACCAAAAGGTTGTGGTTGTGGGTTTGATTCCAGGTCCGGGGCACGCAGTGTTTCTCTCTCTCTCCCCACCCCCCCCCACCACCACCTCCTTCCTTCCTCTCTCTCTAAAATCAATAGACCTAAAGAAAGTAAACGCACCTTCTAAAGGCATCACACGACCTAGGACTGGGTTGAAAAGTGAGTTTCCCAGTGTCTCCATTATCAGCCGCTCCCAGAGAAAATCACCACTAAGTTCCTTCCAAAGCTTTTCCTGTGTGTGGACATCACCCCCCCCCGCCCCCCTCCCCCGCTGCTTGTTTAATGGGGTCACATTAACCACACTGTCCTGGGACTCGCTTTTACTCTGCCATACCACACGAACATCCTTTCACGCAGGCCTGGCTCACGCACACCCGCCTCACTCCTGCGAACGGCGGGAGCCGGAGCGGAGGCAGGGTCATCGGCACAGCGCCCTCCGGAGGGGCTCGGGCTGCTGCCACTGCCTCCCACAGCTGCGAACGAAGCTGCCATGAACATTCTCGAACACAACTTTTTGTGATACACACTTAGAGAAATCCTTGGCGTTGTAAAGTGTTTTTATGTCACTGTGTGCATTTTTCTACACGAAATGACCTCAGAACTGTACTGCTGGGTCACAAAGAAAGTATAAAACAGTATCTGTCTCCTGGAGGCTAAGGACTGCGCCCGGCAGGAATGCGCGCCCGCGCTCCCGCCTCGCAGAGCACCTGTTTCCCGCATGCGCTCCAGTCCTGGGGACCGTCAGTCCTTCCGTTTGTTTGCCCATCTGACGGGCAGAAGAAAATCAAATGGCACTCCTCGCCGTCTTCACTCCTGTGCTTGTTTGCAAGAAAATAATGAAAGAAGGCCGAGCGAGTGGTGGGAGGGCCCAGGTCCGCGGCCTGGCTGCCCCCGGGGCACCGGGACCCTGCCGCTGAAGACCCCCTGCGAGACCTCGGGCAGACCCCCGTGGCACCAGCCGTGGCTCCGTGAGGTCCGCTCCAGTCAGGGCCGATGGGAGCAGAGTCCCAGCGGGGGCAGAAGGGACCCGGGCAACACGGCCCGGCCTCCGAAGGCCTCTCGGAAAGCCTCTCTCCAGCTACGCCGGCAGACGGGCTCTGGGGCGCGCCCCAAGCTCTGCCCGGCAGCCAGAGTGGGCTTCGCCTGCCCCAGGGCCTCGGGTGGGGGGGGGCTGGGCGCCTGGCACCCCTCGGCCGCACAGGCAAGCCCGAGTGACTCAGCGCTGCCCGTGAGTCACAAATTACAGGCCTTCCTTCCAGCAGGCTCTGCCAGCCTGCGAGCGGCAGCGGACGCTGGCAGGCAGCTGCTGAGCCCCAGGCTGGGGGCGGTGGGGAAAGAAAGGTCCGGACAGGAGCAGCCGCCTGGGCGCTCTTACAGCTTCCCGTCCTGCCAGCCAGCCAGCAGAGGCTCCCAGGCTCCCGGGCCAGACAGCCAAGGCCTGGTTTCAGGGGTGCAATCCCTAGAGGGAGACCTGGACGTGCTCCCACCCAGGTCTCCCCCGGGCTCCAGACCAAGACCAAGCAGAAAGCGGCTGGCGTCAGTCTAGTGAAGTTTCAAGGCCTGCATCTTCCCATTGAAACTACAGGAGAGGCGCCTGCTAGCCCTGCACACACTCTGGGTGCTGCACCCCGAGGGGCACACCACTGCCCTCTGTGGTGTCTCCCCACCCAGGGCCCGGAGCAGCCTCACATGCCGACACCTCGGGCCTTTTGAGCATCGACAGGCCCCCGAGACATTTTAGGTGTTTTGGCAAGGCAGCAAGGGCTTCCAGGGTTTTCAGAAACAGGTGATTCTTTGTTGTTCTAAGACGGAGCCGGACGCTCCTGCCTCCCCCACCCCACCCCACCCCATCTTACTGAAGCCTTCTTAGTTCACACGGTTTGCCAGTAGATTTCCTTGAATTTTTTTATGGAAACAGTCATGTCATCTGCACCTCGAATTGCAATTTTCATTCTTTTCATTTCTCTTTCTTGTCGTAGTTTGCTTCCTAAAACATGCAGCACAACGTCAGATGGTGTCACCAGTAGCCGAAGACCTCTGTCGCATCTGATTTTAATGGAAATGCCTCAGTATTTCACCAGCAAGCAGATGGGGTGCTGCTGGTGCTTGGTAGATGTTTTGATTATCAGGCTCAGGAAGTTTCCTTCCATTCAGAGTTGCTCAAGAATTTTTGTAATGTATGATGTTAAATTGTTCTCAAATCCTTTTTCTTTGCATCTACTGATACAGTGATACAGGTGTTCTTTGCTCTGTTAACTTGGTAAATTATTTTGAGTGTTCTGATTTCACACTGTCCTTGTACTCCTGCTGGATCAAATATATATTTTCATTTTCATTCTGCTAATATTTCACTTAGGACTTTTGCCTCTTTGTAAGTGAGATTGGCTTATCATTTTCTTTTCTTTTCTTTTTTTAATTTAATTTATTTATTTTTAGAGAGAGGGGAAGGGAGGGAGAAGGAGAGGAAGAGAAACATCAATGTGTGGCTGCCTCTCAAGCACCCCCTACCGGGGACCTGGCCCGAAACCCAGGCATGTGCCCCAACTGGAAATTAAACTGGCGACCCTTTGGTTTGCAGTCCCATGCGCAATCCATTGAGCCACACCAGCCAGGGCTAATTTTCTTTTTTCATATTGTCCTTGACTAACTTGCATATCAAGCTTATGTGAACCTCATAAAACTAATTAGAAAATATTCTTTATCGAATTTCTGTAACAGCTTAAATAAAAGAAGGATATCTGTCCCTTGAATAATTTGGCAAAAATCACCAATAATACAACTGGGCCAGTTTTTCAGTATGTTGGAGTGTTGTTGCTTTTTTTTTAAATACACTTTTAATTTTGGAATAAGTTTGATTCATAGAAAAGTTTTCCAAAGACAGAAAGAGGGTTCCCCTATTCTTCTCACCTAGCTTCTCCTAATGTAAGAGTTACATAACCCTGGTACCTTTGTCAAAATGAGAAACTGTGACTGGCACATCACCAGCCTCTATGTGGATTTCACAGTTTTTCCACAACATCCTTTTTCAGCACCCAATGTGCAATAATAGCACATTATGTTGAGGGAAGGTTGATTTTTATGTTTGCTTAACATAAACCGGTCGGTTGGCGTAGTAGCAGCCCATGAGCGTCTCTCCCTGAATCCTTACCCTGTGTAAGCCTCCCACATCGACTTGCTTGGGCCAAGACTTGTTGCCATTTGGCCAAAGAGACATCGGAAAATATGACACACACAGAGGCTTGAAAATACCTTTGCACCAGGGCTGTTTCCCATTCTGCTGCTTGCTTCTGCCCACAGGAAAAGCCCAGAATGCCTGGTGGAGGCCCTGACTCAGCTGGTAGCCAGCAGCACTGCCAGACCCGTGAGGGAGGCCACCCCGACCCCGGGGAGCGGCTGGTGGCCGCCACCGTCTGAGCGGCCCCAGGTGGGACCACAGGAGACCTGTTCTTGTGAGGATGGCCTGCTGACCCGCTGACCTGCTGACCTGCTGACCTGCAGAATCACGAGCCAATAAAGTGGCTGTTGTGTCTGTCAGGCACTGTGTTTTGGGGTGATTTTGTTACTCAGCAATAGATAACTGGTAGAGAGGATATGAAACTTTTCTGTATTTCTATACATTTCTAAACATGTGTTTCTTCTCATGTTTCTAGAAAATCATCCATTTCTTTTGAAATTTCAAATTTATTAGCATAAAGCTGTTTATAGTATTTGCATGTAATATTTTTATATTAGTCTTTTTAATATTTTAAAATTAATCCATTGACTAAATTAATTTAACAAACTAATTTAGTGTTAATTTGTTCCTTTTCTCTCTCCCTCTCTTTTTTCTTTTTTCTTTTTTCTTTTTTGGTTTGTCCATCTTGCCAGAGGTTTGTCTTAGTTTTTTCAAAGCATTCTTTGTATTTTATTTTGTTTATGTCTATTCTTATTTCTTCTTCACTACTTCCTGTTATTCTCTTTTCAATGTTTGAGTTGGATACTCAGCTTATGAATTTGTAGGTCTTTTTAAATGTATTTTTAAAGGATATAAATTTCTCCTCCAACCATTGCTCCGGCTGATTCCACCTTAGACGGTGTTACAACGTCTTCCACTTCCAGATATTTTGTGATTTCCTGTATGGGTTCTCCTTTTCTCTGTGCGTTCGTTAGACAGAATTCCAAGTGTAATGGGGTTATTTTTCCTACCTCTTTGATTTAGACTTCTCATTTTATTTAGTTAAGAGTAGAGAGCATGGTCAGTATGATAGCTATCCTTTGATATTTGTTAGAATTTGCTTTATGAGTGATTTTGGGGGTCATCGGGCTTTTTCTGCAAAGGGTCAAGCAGCCATTTTCTTTTACTTTGTGGGCCATACCCCTCTGCTGTGACTGTCCGACTCTGGCAGTGCGACTGCGGGCTGCACGGGACAAACCAGTGTGGCTGTGTTTCCTCCGGTTCGGTTTTCTCTCATCCTAACCTGAAATCATTGTCTTTTAACTGGTGAGTCTAATCCATTTACTTTTACTGGGATTTATAACATGTTTCTATTTACACCTACTAAATAAGTTAGTATGTTGGTTCAGATGCTTTTGCAAAGATATCAAATTAAAATGGCTTAAGTGAGGTGGAAATTTTTATGTCGCACATAAAAGTTCTCACTCGGATGCTGGCGTTGCACATGGTCACCAGGGGCCAGCCCCCTTGCCCTCAGCGCTCCGTCGTCCAGGCAGGCACCACCCACCTTGCAGGTACAAGGCAGCTGATCTGTAGCTCATGCTGTCACATCGAAATTCCAGCCACTAGAAGCCAAGGAGAAAGGGAAGGGAATTCCCCTTCCTTCTGATGCAGCCCAGAAGATGCAATACTTCTGTTCGCCAACCACGGCTGAACCCATCCGTGAGGAAGGGTGAGAGGTGCGGCTTTCACATCTGAGTGGCCGAAATTGCCACCACCGTGTGCGAAGGGGAGCCCAGCATCAGTGGTCAGGTGGGCATTCCGGCCACGTTCGCCTTCCAGTTTGTGTTTCCTACTTATAATGTCTTTCCTTTGCCCTGCCCCCATCCTCTCCCGCTTTCGATTGGCTCAATCAAATTGTCTTATCTTAATTTACCCTGCTAAGTTAGAAGTTACACACTTTCACCCTGGCTGGTGTGGCTCAGTTGGTTGGGCATCGTCCTGCAAACTGAAAAGTCGCCAGTTCGATCCCCTAGAGGCAACTGATCAACGTTTCTCTCCCTCTGTTTCTCCTTCCCTTCCCCTCTCTCTAGAATCAATAAAAGAAAAAAAAGTTATACATTTTGTTTCTTATACTTTTAGTAGTCTTTACATTTTTTCTACATACATAACTATTTTAATAAAATCTAAGTTTAAAAAATTAACCATAGGGGCAGATCCAGTTTTATGGGACCAGAAGCTTAATCAGTTTGGGAGTCTCTTTAAAAAAAAAGTTGAGGCCTGCAGCTGGCGTTTCCTCCACTTTTTGATAAATTAATTTGGTTAAATTAATTTTTCTGCCCTACTTTCTTCCAAAACAACAAAAGAATCACAGAATGTTTTACTCAAATGACCCCCTTTCATCTGGTCTATTATGGCTGCCAGGTACTTTTTATTTTTTGTTAAACCTTCCACAATTAGTTGCCACTATCATTATTGTTGCTTGTTACTTTTTATGTACAAGGTTTATTTAGATTACACTTTTTGTTTCTCAGTATTGCTTCGTTCATTCCACTGCTTCCTTCAAGGTGAGTCCCCTTCTTCCTGAGGAATCCGTTCAGCAGAGGTTTCAGTGAGGATGCCTTTCTCAGGCCTTTGCCATCTGCGTGCGCGCTTCGCCCTCCTCCTAGAACATGTGGTTCACAGGGACCTGGAGAACGATGATCCTCTCCCCCTGCACAGTGAAGACAGCATTCTCACCGCCTTGGTTGCTGACAAGAAGGCTGTTTAATGATCATTTCTTTGTAGGTACTTTTTCTTTTTTCTGTGGTTTCTTTTAGGATTTTCTCACTGTCTTTGGTGTCATGAAGTTTCAGTACAGCACAGCAAGATAAGGAGTCTTTGATACTTTTTCTGCTCAGAAATTACAATGCCTAAAAATTCATGGATCCGTCAGCTCTGGAAAAGCTCTGGAAAATTGGTAGCATTGACTATTGCTTCTTCCCCATTCCCTCCGTCGTCTGCCTCTGAAATCTATATTGGAGGTGTTTGATCTGTTTACTCTAGCCCTGAGTGTTTTGGTCTCCTTTCCTCATTTATTTTCAGTCTCTTAAAAATCTCAATGTTGATTTGGTACATTCATCTACAGTGAATTTAGAACAACAACAATGAAAAAGTTTCTCTGGGAGGTGATTTTTGTGTGTTTTAGTAAAAGCAAGTTTTACTTAGTAGCAGAATCTTCGGGGGAGGGGGCAGCAAAACTCCCACACACACAGCCCCTGCTCTACCCCCGAGGTTTTACTGGGCTTTCAAAGGAAAACGAAGATGAATGCTAAAGAAATCAGAAGCGTAGAATGACTTAGAGTAATAAACTGGCAGGTTAGAAGCAAGAACATCAAAAGGTCCCCAAAGCTAACTAGAGAAAAGGGAAACTTTTTCAGTGTTCTCTAGTCAGTCTGGTGAAGGCGGAGGGGCCGCTTCAGGACTGCAACATCCCAGCCGGGCTCAGGCTCTCTGAAAACGCCCTCAGACAGCGGGCCTCTCCTCAGCACTTCTGTCCCAGCGCCCTTGTCCTAGTCATTCAGGACTGCCCGTAACCACGTGTGACACCAGCCATGAGTGGGTCGGTGGGGAGTGGAGAGGGGAGAATGGCCACACAGAGGTGGAGGGACCCTCCCACAGCTAGTCCTGTGGAACTCCTCCCGTCCCTTCCCCCAGTCTCCCGAGTAGCACCAAAGAGTGAAAAAAAAGAGACCCAAGACCCTCAGGAGACCAGGCCGTGGTCAGGGGTCCTGTCCCTTCTGTGTACCTTTCTAGCATCCTCACTGCAGCATTGCTGAGGGCTTGGGCTGCAGTGGGAGAGGCATGCGTGCCAACGGAGCAAGGAAGCCAAGGATACCTGGGTCTTTCCTTTGCCCTGCACAGTGAAGACAGCATTCTCACCGCCTGAAGGGGACGTGTGGCCAGCAGTGGGCAGAGCCCAAGGGAGCCTGCTCAGGAGGGCGCTGCTCTGCCCACACCCCCGGCCCCTGCCCCCGCTCGCCCCCAGTGTCCACTCCCTGACCCCGGGCAAGCTCTGCGAACAGGAAGGAGCTCTCTGTGGCTGAAGGTCAGTCTGGCCCTCTCTGCCTCACCCCTGCAGGCCGCCCCTCACCTCCCAAGGCACCGGCCTCCTCTTCTGTGACAAAGGGATGACAGTAATTGCCCCCCACCAGGCTGGAGGCTGTTTTGAAAACAAAAGAGAAATATACTGAAGTCTTACAGAGTGCCATTCCAATTCAGAAACTGGGAAACCCGGTAAAATTTTGTTCTCTATTTTTAGAACTGAAGGCTTTTTTCTATAAGGTTTTTAAAAAGATTTTATTTATTTATTTTTAGAGAGAGGAGAAGGTAGGGAGGAGAGAGGGAAACATCAATGTGTGGTTGCCTCTCATAGGCTCCCCACCAGGGACCTGGCCTGCAGCCCTCGCGTGTGCCCTGACTGGGAATGGAACCAGAGACCCCTTGGTTCACAGGCGGCACTCGGTCCACTAGGCCACACCAGCCAGGGCTTAGAAGTGAAGTTTTATTTCAATAAAATTTGCTTTGAAATTCGAGACTATGGTAAAGAGTGTTAATAATGTTGGCATCCTATGCACGTTCCGGTCCTTCTTCTATACAGGAGCACGGAGTTATTGCTTTGATTGAATACCAGGAGCTTCGAGGGGAGTAAACTGTTGACCTACGGCATCGCCGCTCGTGCTTTGAAGCCGTGGACTTTCGCAGCGGCACAGGGTCCGCGGTGAACTAGTCAGAGACAACGACCAGTCTCCGCGGCCGCCTTAGTCCACAGTTCCCCGCCCCAGACAGTTCCAGCGTGTTGGACGCACAGACGTCTTCGCTCGCCTCTGCGAGATCCTTTTCTCAGCACCAATGGAGTTGCTTGATCAAAGGCACGCAGTGTTCAACTGCTGGTACAAATATGCTGCCAAAACGGCCGGTTGAATTTCCCTTGAAAACCAGTCTCCGCATCCCCCAACCGAAGCCGCCTCCTCGGTGCGGAGGTCCCGCCCCCCCCACCCCGCGCCCCCCACCTCCTCCAGAGGAACTCCGGGGGCTCTGACCCGCCCGCCCTGGCTGCCGGGTTTGCGGGGCTAACCCTGCACTCGAGGCTCTGCGACCCCGGAGGCGAAGTACCCCGGAGCGGCCCCTGGGCCGGGCCTTCAGGGGGAAGAATTTACGGAGAGCGACCCGCGGGTGCCGCCGGGCCCTTTCCCGCAAAGCGCCGGGCCACTGCGGAGGTGCGGGCGCGGCGGGGGCGGCGCCGCGCTGGGGAGGGGGCTCCAACCGCGGCCACTTCAAAGCGCTCCGTTTGGGGCCGTCAGGGGAAGGGCTGGGCTCCGAGGCCCACAGAGGGAAGCCTCCGAGGGCTGAGCCTTTTCCCCACCCGTCCAGGAAGGGGAGCGCGTGGCGGGGTCGCGCTGGGCAGGTGGGGACATCCTTTTCCTCCGGCCTGGGGTGGGGGAGCCCTTCTCCGCGGCCCGCTGCTCAGCCCCACCCCGGGGCCCGATCCGCACACTTTGGCTCCCCGAGCCAGGGGCACTTGAGGTGCAGCCCCTCCCAGATCTGAAGTAACACCCGAGCTTTCCCACCGAGCAGAATTCCCCCAGCCTGTACTTTCGCTTTTTGGGCTAGGACTGAGTGTCTTGCATGAAATGAGAAGTTGAGTTTTGAGTCTGAAAGGGTTAAAATAGTCCCTCCGCGCCCCCCAGTTCCACTATTACTGCAGAGCCCGCGGGTGAAGGCGGGAGGAAGCGTGGGTGACGACGGACGGGATCCGGGACAGCGCGTGTCCTTGCCCGGGGTGCGGCCGCCACCCCTGCGGCCGGGCTGGGAGATCCACCCCAGTCTTCCTCCCCACACTCCCCTGCCTCCCTTGGAAGCCCCCGCAAGGGAGGGAGTTTTCCCTTCACAGCGGAGGTTGTGCGGAGGTTTTCCAGGAGGGACCCAGCGCCCCGCGGCCGGGGCGATGTACAAGGGCCTCCACTCGCTGGGTCGCGGGCCCCGGGGTCTGGCCTCCGCCCCCGGGGAACCACCGCCGGAGCCCATCTTGCAGACACATACTAAGATATTTATTTGTTCACTTTTAATTTATTCCACAAGGACCTGTTAGATTCTCACTGTGTGCTAGGTGCTGAGATTACAACCATGAAAAATCAGATAAGACATTCAAAACTTGAGCATCCCCCAAAAGGAAGAGGCCTGCCAGCCTGCTCCGAACATTTCTGCGCTAGAGGGAAACTAGATACAAACGTTGCCCTCACGGAAGGAGCGGGCCCTGGAGGGCTCCCCTGGGGCCAGCGGCCCTCACTGCCCTCACTGCCCTCACTGTGGCAGGGCCGAGGCTTTCTCCCTCCCCCTGCTGCCACCCAGCAAACAAAGAAGCCGGCAGTCCTGAGGAAGCTTCTTTCTGACATCACTTGGGAGTTCAAAGGGCAAGGGAACAGGTAAGCTGCAAGGTGTGAAAAGTCAGCTCAGGAAGGCAGCACTGACCAAATGTCTTGGAGTGCGGCCCTCGGTTTGCAAGGGGGCCACCCGCAGACACAGAGCCGTCCCTCTCAAAGCCACCAGGAAGGCCTGGGCAGGGGCATGGTTTTTGGTTTCCAGGTCCAGGCTCCACATTCCCTGACCCCATTCCAGTGACACTGTTCCCCAACCCCCCAGGACCTCCTGCAGCCCAGCTGGGAGCAAGACTGCCTCCATCCCGAAACCTCAGACCTCGAGAAGCGTCTCTCTGGGGATGTGGTCTGCTGTTGTTTCTTTCATGAAAACCTCAGAGCACTTCCCAACCCCGCCGTGTAAACAGCTCAGCACCGGCCTCTGAGCCCTTCCTCAAGCTACACAGGGAAGAATGGGGTGAAGGGCAGGGTCGGGGTGCCCAGAAAAGGCTGGTCCTGCGGGCTATGTCTAGAGTCAACAGGCCCCTGGCTTCCAGGTCCAGCTGGAGTATCACCGGACAGCCTTGCTAGCCAGCCCTCTGGACCCACCACCCGTGGCCTGCGGGGCACTCCTCATCAGGAGAAGAGCCTGGGGTGATTTCTCCTGAGCCTTGTCACCCAGCAGGCCCACCTGGGAACTTGTTAGAAATGCAAATTCTCTGGCCCACACCAGACCTCCCGATTCAGATTCAGAAACTCCAGGCATCTGGCCCAGCCACCTGCGTCTTTAAAAGCTTTCCAGGTGATTCTCACACACAATAAAGTGTAAGCATCAGTGTTCTGAGGTAAGGAAGACATTATTTCACCTTTTACTTGAATGCCTCCTCTGATGGAGATCTCATCACTAACCAAAACAGCTATCCTTGAGTCGAGCTAGGCTAAGAGTCACATGAAAGCGTTTGCTTGTGATGGTGACAATCTGGAAACAATGTGGATGAATGGGAGCATGGGTAAATAACCCATGGGAATACATAGCTGGGAATGCTATGCAGTTGTGAAAAAGAATGTCGTGTAAAGATCTCTAAGATGTAGCATTAAGTAAAAAAGGAAGTTACCGAATGATACAAAGAACCCAGATTTACGTAAAAAGAAATATTTACACCAAACAAAACTGGCTGTCCTTGTATCTCCATACATACAAATGAAACTGCATCGAAAACAGGCCAGATGAAGACTTACCTGAATGATACCCCCTGTGGGGGGGGACCCGGATGAGAGAATGCTAGCTTTAATCAGGCTGCTGGCTTTCCCCCCAAGATCTGTATTACTCACATCATTAAAAGTCAACCTTAAAGAATGAATAAAAGTTTTGAAACAAAACCTAATTCAAAAAAGGAGCTTATCCTGAAAAGCAAGCACGAGGGCCTGGGGGCGTCCTGAAACCTGGGGCTGGACACCAGCCTTCTGCCCAGGGCCTGGGGCACCAGGCGACCCGCGGAGGGAGGCAGCTCCAGAGGGAGGAAGCAGCCCGGGCACCAGTGGACGGCGGGAGGTTCAGGGGCCGGGGGGCTGCTGTTCAGGTCGGGTCCTCCTGACCGATGGGCAGTGGTAGTGTTCACATTTATTTAAAAGATATATTTTTTATTGATTTTAGAGAGAGAGAGGGAGAGAGAAGAAAAAAACATCAATTTGTTTGTCCCACTTATTTATGCACTCTCGGGCTGCTTCTTGTTTGTGCTCTGACGGGGGGTCAAACCCACAGCCCTGGTGTAACAGGCGACGCCCTAAGTAACTGAGCCACCCAGCCAGGGTGGTAGGGCAGTGATTTTCAACCTTTTTCTTCTCATGGCACACATAAACTAATTACTAAAATTCTGCGACACGCCAAAAAAATATTTTTTGCCAATCTGGCTCCCAAAATGGGTATAATTTTGATTCATTCACACCAGACAGCTATCGTTGTCTTGGCTGTTGTCATTTTTTTATTTAACCATCTAAGAGAAAAGAAAGCAGTGCCCCCGACCAAACAGTCAGGTACTGCATGTTTTAAATATTATGAGGGCACCCCACTGAAAATCCCTGCTCTACGGCACCTGTGGCAGCCTCGCCCCTTCCAGGTCTCTTCCCTCCCGGCTCCCCCAAACCCATCCCGATCACAATCCCGGGCAGTGGGAGGACCCTTTCCCAAGGGCACTAGGAGTTTTTGAAAGAAACCTTGGAGAAAACGATGCTTACACCACCTTGCAGGGAATCAGGTGTGGGTGCTGGGGACTCCTAGCAGGTGAGCGGAGGTTGGGCTTGTGGCAGTTCTTTCTCGTGGATGTGGTGAACGTGGGTGTCACGGTGACTGTCCCCGGGGTCCGTGTCCCCACCCCCTTCTCCAGATCATCTGTGTCCTTGCACACTGTCCACTCTTCGCCAATCTGGGCCTCCATGGGCACCTTCACAGTTCTGGGGAAAGGTCTGACTTATGACCAGATAATAATTATTACTAATTAGCATTAACCTTGTGAATAAAGCACTTAAGGTGTTTCTTCTTCATTTTTAAAATTCTATTTATTGATTTTACAGAAAACAATGAAAGGAAGGGGGGAGAGAGAGAGAGACATGAATTTGTTGTTCCACCTATTTTTGTATCTATTGGTTGGTTTTTGTATGTGCCCTGACCTGGGATCGAACCCACATCCCTGGAGCATCAGGACGACGCTCCAACCAACTGCACTGCCCAGCCAGGGCAAGGTGTTTCTTCTTTCAAGAGACTAAACATTCACCCTTACGCCTCCTTCCTCTCCCAATTGCCTGATGAAGTCTTCTTTCCCCAGCACAGGAGAAAACTTGACCTCAGTGTGGTCCAAAAAAATAAAAAACTCTAGATCCTTCCCACAGACTCCTACTGAGCATTTACCCTGCGCCAGAAGCAGCCTCTAAATCTCCCAGAGAGGATCCCTCCTGAGCGAGGGACCTGGGGCTCGGCCCCAGGTCCACGGGGCCTGGCCTCCCCACTGTGGCCCGGACACTCCCTGCCACCAGCACCCATCATTGAGATTAACACATACGGACATAACCTTGCTGTTTAAAAGCTTCACGCACGTTCCCTCATTTAATCTTCACAATAACCTCATGAAGCAGGGACTCCTCATGGCACAGATGAGGAAACTGAGGCACAGAGAGGGCTAGGCCTCCCTTTGGCCTGTCCAGCACCCACCCAATCCAGAGGGGCCATTTGTCCAGGAGTCTAGGAATGCTTTCTTAGGAGCTGGGTGGGTTGGCTGAGTGCTCCAGCCTTGGCCACAGGTCGGGCCTATGGCCACAGGCAAGGCATAAAAGGCATTCAGTGTCCACAGAGATTCCCTTGGACATAGACCCTTCCCCTTTGGCCCTGTCCCCTAATTATCAATTCCACAGGGTGCGTTTCTTATAAAGCGAGCTGCACCAGGGATCCTGGGGACAGGAAGTCACTGTCGCATGCCTGCTGCTGCCAGACCCGAGGCAGATTCCCTGGAGTTGTGAGAGGGACACAGGGACAGCTGTCCAGCACATGCCTAGCAAGGACCTGCCCTGTGCTGGACCCTCCTTGGCGGGGCAGGGCTGGGCTGACTTCGGATGCAGAGCCCCCACCCTCAGAGGCTGGAGATATGTGTGCGTGGGTGGCACGTGCAAAACCTTGCTGTGCACACACAAGAGCAAGAAACCAATGGTGGCCGTTTCTCAGGAAAGGCCGAGGGGAATGGGGTGGGGGGACGACGGGGGTGCTTGGGGGGGTTCAACTGAGTGTGAGAGTTGTCACCCTGGGAGGTCCAAGTACAGGCAGGGCCCTTCTGAGCATCGAGCATCGTTCGAGGCCCAGAGTCCAGGAAACGAGAGGCTGCCTGGGGCGCCCCGGGGCAGCTGGGAACCCTCCGCTCGCAGGGCTCGCCTCTCTGGGAGCCGGCATGAGTCTGAGAGCCGGGAGGCCACCCCAGGCCTTACAGGCCACAGTAGGGACTTCCAGTTTGCCACCAGTCTAGGCAAGGGCGGTGGGCAAAAAGGTTCATTTGTGATGGGGTCACTCCAGCCTCTGGGAAGGATGGTTCGGGCCACTGTGCCGTCTGTGGGTAGAACCAGGGCAGGTGAGATGGAGGAGAGAGGGAGGGTGCCATGTGTGGGCCCGGGGTCCTGGCTATCACTGAGAGTATGGGGGGAATGGGTGGGTCGGGGAAACGCTGAGGAAGGGAGGAAGGACAGGTGGACTCAATGTCGACTAGGGTGGGGAATGCAAGAGCAGAAAAGCCTCCTGTGTGTCTGGCCCAGGGGAGCAGCTGGAGGTGGTTTTTGCTGGGCCAGGAACTGAGGAAGAGCTGCCTCTGTTTGGGGACAGATTGCATTTCCATCTAGATCAGTCAGGCAAACTCGCAGGGAAGGCCTACTGTGTACCTGGCCACAGGCTGCCTTTGCTTTCAGTGCCCTGGGTGAGCTCGGTCCTTTTCACAACCTGGGCCTTCCAGGAGAGGGGGCTCTGGCCGAGGCATCTGCTGGTGGGGCCCCAAAGGCCACCGTCACCCCAGGCTTTCAGCCCAAGAAACCCACGGTGCAAGAGAGCCCAGAGGCCAGAATAGAAAGAGAAATAAAGGCTGTTGTTGACATGAGAGGAAAAACCGGGCTTCCTGTTTGAACTTGGGCAGGTACTGGAAGCTGTGAGTAATGTCTGAATCTTGGCCTGCCCCGAGGGCGGCCTGCGGTGGGGGCTTCTCACACTTGCTGTGAACAGTGGCTTTGAATCACTCACTCACAGGGGACCTGGGGCCCGGTGGGGCCTGCTGTGAAGAACCAGGCACACAGGCCACAGGGTGCACGGGACAACTCTCAGTGCTCGGCTCACCGTGGCCATCATTCTGCATAAGGACCCCGAGTCAGATGCTGAGAGATTCTCAAGGCACAGTGCCCGGTGGCCCTGGCTCCCAACAGCCAGGCCATCCCCAGGTCCTTGGAGGCTGGGATTGTCCCCTTCGGTCCTGCTTGGGGTCAGGCCAGTGCAAGGTGCCACCTGGCCGGGGACTCTCTCAGGACTGGGAATGCTGGCCTGCGCTGCACCAGCACCCTGGGAGACCGGGGCAGTGTCCTGAACCTGTCCCAGCGCCAGGCCCCTGTCTGGAAAGAGATCTCCTACAGGAATGGAACCCGCAAGCCCTCTCGAGAGGTGAAACGCCAGACTCCGGGCTCACCTGTGTCTCAAGTCAGCTTCCTCCGGGTCACAGACGAGCAAACCATCCTATTCAAAAGTGCACACAGTTTTCAACCTTATTGAAGAATAGTTGAAATATACTAAACTATCCAACACTGAAAGTGTACGGCCCTGGCTGGTTGGCTGTGTTGGCAGAGTGTCAGCCTGTAAACTGAAAGGTCACAGGTTTGATTCCTGGTCAGGGCACATGCCTGTGTTTGGTCCTGGTCGTGGTGCGTACGGAGGCAACCAATCAATGTTTCTCTTTCATATCAATGTTTCTCTCCCTCTCTCTCTCCCTCCCTTCCCCTCTCTCTAAAATCAATAAATAAAAATTTTAAAAATAAAATAAAGTATACAGTTACTAAGTTTGACATGCTCATAGTCATGCAATCGTCATGACAATCAGCACAGCAAACAACCCCACCGCCCCCCAAAGGGGCCTCCTGACCCTTTGGGAACCGTTCCTCGCTCCTTCCACCCCAGGCCAGGCCGGCTGCTGCCGTCTGTGCGACTTTCCCCCTTCCTTCCTTCCTTCCTTCCTTCCTTCCTTCCTTCCTTCCTTCCTTCCTTCCTTTCCTTCCTTCCTTCCTTCCTTCCTTCCTTCCTTCCTTCCTTCCTTCCTTCCTTCCTTCCTCTGTTTATTTGATTTTAGAGAGTGAGGAAGAGGGAGAGGGGAGTGAGAGAGAAAGAGAGAGATGTGGATTTGTTGTTCCACGTGTTTACACACTCTTGATTGATTCCTGTATGGGCCCTGACTGGGGATCGAACCCGCAACCTTGGCACACAGGGATGATGCTCAGCCAACAGAGCTGCCCAGCCAGGGCCTCGCTGTCTACATAGATTCCTTTACATTTTCAAGAGTTTTATATATCAAACCATATAGCACGTACTCTTTTGTCAGGGTTTTCTCATTCCACATGTCATCGTGAGAGTCAGCCGTGTCGTTGCGAACAGCAACAGCCCGCTTCTCCCCTCACTCAGGGCCAGTCCGCTGCAGTTCATGTGCCGATCCGCTTACTGGTGGACCTTCGGGCTGTTTCCTGTTTGGGCTCCTGCAAAAATACACTGCTACACACATTTGTGTGCAAGTCATCGCATGCACGTGGTTTCACTTCTGTGGGGCGAGTACCCAGGCGTAGAACGTCTGGGTCACATAATCGGTATTTGTTTAACTTTTCAAGAAACTGCCAAACTGTTATCCCAGGCAGCTTCCCAGTCCCATGGGTGGCACAGCTGCTTCCTACCTTTCCCAGCATCCGGTCTGGTCAGTGTGGCGTGTGTTTTTATTTAGCCATTTCGACGCACACGGCAGTGGTGTCACATTGTGGTTTTAATTTGCATTTCCCTGATGACTGATAATGTTGAGCACCTTTTCATGTGTTTATCAGCCATTTGCATATTATTTTTTTGTGAAGTGTTTGTACAAATCTTAACATCTGTGAAACCAAGATACGCCTCACAATTGATACTTTTTCTTTCTTGGTGGGAACTTACAAGGGCTGGAGCCTTAGATTCATGAAATACACGAAGTCGCTGGCCCTGGGTCGCACAGTGGATGGGGGCAGAATGTCCCACCCCGACCTGCAGCGTTTAAATGGCACAGCACTCTGCGTGGTTCAGAGAGTCGGGAGCAGGTCTGTGGTCAGTGTTCAGGGAAAGCAAACTGGGTGGCCCCACAGCTCTGCTGCGCTCTCAGCACTCGGCCAGCACCTGAAGCAATCAGCAGCAGCCCCCAGGCTTGTAGGCCCCGCCGGCCTGGGATCCCCTCTGCACAGCAGGTGTCTGCCCTGGCTGAGCCCTCTGCTAGCGAGGACTCACCCAGGCCTGCTCTGTGCCAGGCAGGTGTGTGGGGTGGATGGTCCCGAACAGGATGCAGCCTCTGACCTGCAGGACCCAGAGCCCAGAGAGGGAGACGAGAAACACCCACAACACATGCTTCTCTCAGGCTGGGGGAGCTCAGGAAAGGAAGGGGTGTCCCCAAGTGCTTTGGGAATGGGATGAAGTGTCCTTTAGTACATAAGGTTTTAGGCCTTTGAGGTCATAAGGTTCAAATTCTGGCTCCAGCCTCTACCACCTTTGTGATCTCAGCTATGTGGCTTAAGTCCCTGAGCCTCAGTTTTCCCATCTGCAAAAAGGGAGATAAATGCTGGTACAGGGGGTCCTGCTATTCCCATTCCACAGGTAAGGAAACAAAGAGGATTAAATAAGATGTTTGTAGAGTACTTGGCTCAAAGGAGGGCTCTTGGGTCTGGGCTTTAAGGAGAGCTAGGAGTTTGATGGGCTGCAGGAATGAGGGGGTCGAGGGAGGGGGACCTATGTGGTCCCAGCTACGGGGTGTGGACACAGGAAAGGGCTGAGGGGGAAGAGTCTGTGGGACCGGTGATCCGCTGCCTCCACCTTGAAGGTCCAACTCCTGGAACGCTGCCAGGAGTCCTACATGGGCCATGGGGCCTGGCAGTTGGAGATGCACGTGTGAGCAGGTGCAGGGGCCCTGCACTCAAACCCACATCTCAGCCCCCTCCAGGATGGCACGGTAGGGATCCCTGATGGAATGAGCTGCCCACAAGACATTCTAGGAATCCCCACAGGTCTGCTCGGGTCCTCACCAGCCGCCAGCTTGCCAGGGTTCCCATGGCTAGCCTCTTTGCCTCTTTGCACCTCAGTTTCTCGGTCTCTCAAGTGGGGATGTGAAAACATGATATGCCTGACTGCCCACCCCACAGAACTGCCGCCAAGATCAAATACACTGCTGAAAGGCATGTGAAAGTACTTCGAAACCTATATGATGTTGTGCTTATGCAAATCCAAGGTAATTCATAGGATTACCAGATCACAGACTGGCATGTATGGCAGGGATCCTAAAGCACTTTCACTATGACACCTGGATTTTCCGGATGAAGAAGCTGAGGCCCAGAGAGGTAAAGTAACTCACCTAAAGTCACAACAGCTGGTAAACCAGATTCACGCCTCAGTTCTTCAGATTCAAGCCAGATCCATTTCCTCTGCCTCAGAGGCTGGGGAATCTCTGGGGTCCCTGAACACAAGATAAAGCTAACAATGAAGGCATCAGCCAAGGTGATCTCTCTTAAGAGACTTGGGAAGCCACCAATCTTGGTCCAAAGCTTAGAGGTCTTTGCAAATGCCTGGTCTCTGCAGACTCAACTGTGGGACTGTCCCTGAAAACCCCTCCTGGGCCCTGGGGTAGTCCTGTCCTTGTTGCTGTTAGTCATGCTTCCCTTATCCAGAAAATGAGCATCGTTCGCTGCTGGGGTTGGCCAGGGCCGCCATACTGATGCCGGCCTTCTCCATAGAGTGGGAGATGAGATAACGGGCCTGCAAGAGCTGTGGAAACGGCAGCCTGAGCTTGCACAGCACCAGGGCCTGCTCCGTTGTGATGTAACGACTCCAGCTGTGGGCAGCCCTCGTAGACCCCAGGCACTGATGCGCTTCAGCTCAGCCGCAGGGGAGGCCACCGCCTCCAGACCTCCCCAGGACAGCCAGCATCCCAGCTGTTTCCTTCCTTCCTCCCTCCCTCCCTCCCTCCCTCCCTCCCTCCCTTCCTTCATCTCTTTCTTTCCTTGTGAATTGTTTTTATTTCGATATAAAAGATGGCGAGGAATGTTACTGTGGGTAGTCACGCTCTACCAGGCTGCCACCGTCCGTTGCCACTCTCGGCGTGTCCCCCCCTGCCCACTTTAAAGAAAGCTGATGGGCACTGAATACTCAGATTCTCAGCGGCTTTCCCCGGGGAGAACATTTCTTTCTAGGACATCGCCCACCATTTTCTCCTCTCACAAAATTCCCTTCTGACATGGGCCTGGTTCTCTTCTCTTTTCTTTCTTTCTTCTTTTTTTTTTAATGCAAAATCTCTAGCGTGGCAGCAGAGAGAATTTCACAGACTCAGCACATTCCTACCTGACTTCTCATAAGCTCGGGCGCCTGATTTTCCCTAGTGACGCGCATCCTAATGGTGAGCACGAGGTACAGTGAGTGGTTTTGAAGGCGCCCCTTATCGTGGAGCATTATCTGAGCCATCAAAGTACACTTTAAGAAAAAAGCAGTTTCGACATCAAACTTGAAGGTTTGACTGTTAAAAGTAAGAGCCAGGACAAAGCGACCACAGCTTTATCGCACATTTGTGAGGGCGGCATGCGGTGGGAATACTCTGTATTTTGGGCCTGCTGCTGAGAAAGCCTTCATGGCCTTTGAACAAAAAACAAACCAAGCTATGGAAATTGCCGGTAATCGCCTTTACCTACAGTTTCAGAGGGCGCACACCGGGCCTTGTGGTTGTGGGCGCCGTTTCATGCTGGGGTTCGCGGCCCCCGCTCTGCTTGGCACAAAGAATGGAACAGATCGGGGCCTCCCGTCTGCCTGCACCTGTGGTCGCTGCCAGCCGGCCGGCGGAGCGCTGCGAGATAAGGCAGAGTGGAAAGTTTCTCACCTGAAAGGTCCTTGGAGGAGCCAGGAGGCCTGGGGGCCTCGGGGAGACTCACTGCCCCCAGAAACGGGGAGTGAGGAGGAAACCAGCCCCTCCCACCTGGGGACCCCCACCCCCACGGGTCATCTTCTCCCACAGCGTCTCCAACAGCAACATGGAGGGGTCCCTTTCCCCGTTAAACAGCGATACCTGCCTTCATCCGTCGGTATTCTTGAAGAAAACAAACAGAGCAAACAGAACTTTGAAGATCAGAGATTCTTCTTTCTTTTTTTTTCCTCAGAAAAGATCTTCATGTTCTAAAGATAAGCCCTTGGTTCACGAAAAGGTACCCCAGGGCATCCCTCAGAGAGAGCGGATCTTGTCCTGCCAGAGGCCACCCAGTGGCTGTCTGCCCCAGAGGTCCCCTGGCCCCTTTCCTCTGCCTGCAGGCAATCCCTGCAGGGACCCAGGAGAGGACTTCCGTCCTTCCGTGCAGCCCTGCGGACTTCTGACCCGTCCAAGGGTGATGCAGAGTCGGGTGATTGCAGAATCTCTCCGAGGCAGGGAATTTGTCCCTGGGGCTCAGCAGTGGGCTAGGCCCCCAGTGGGCCAGGGGCCACTGAGAAGGGGGACTCATAGATCCTTGAACTGCCAGGTTCTCTGGGGCTCAGGAAGCCCCCTTAGCCTGTGCCTCCACCAGCACCAAGGAAGGCTGGCCTGAGCCAGGCTGGGTGGGTCCGGTGGGAGGGGGCTGACTGGGGTGGGGGCGGGGGAAGGACCGGGCTTCCTGGGCCCCTGAGCAACAGTGGGCTGGAGAGAAGGGGCAAACTGGGGGGTGGGGGCAGCAGTGGAAGCCATGCCCAGTCATTCCACGTCCCTCTGGGTTTGCTTCCTCAGCCTTCTCTACGGTGAGAAACAGCACGTCCCGGAAAGTACACACGGCACAAACGTACAGCCTGATGAATTATTAGGGTGATTGATTCTCCTGCTGCCACCTCCAAACTCAGGAGCCAGAGCAGGCCCTGGCCGGCGGCTCAATGGGCTGGAGTGATGGCCCCATAGGCCCAGGCTGCGGGTTTGGTCTTTGGTCGGGGCACATAAAGGGTTACCACTGAATGCATACAAAAGTGGGACAACAAATTGATGTCTCTCTCTCCCCCTTTGGCTCTCTCTAAAATCAATAAATAAAAATTAAAAAAAAAAACCCACAACGATCTAGAACATGGCCTGTCCCCTAGGAACTGCCCCCAAGCCCTCCTCTTCCCTCCTCACTAAAGGTTACTCCTGCGTCAACTCTTAGAGTACTTCCAACTTTGTTTAACCTCCTAAGCTTGCCTCCTCTAACACCACAGAACAGTTTTTGCCCAGTTTTGAACTTGACATGAATGGAACTGAGCGTCTGTATTCTTTCCAATCCTTTCACTCAGCACCGCGTGTCTAAGACGCAGCCATGATGCTGTGCGTGGCTTTGGTTCCCTCACCGCCGCTGCAGCCTGCGTCTGGCGCTGCTCTGCTGCGCTGCCCCCGGGTGTGCAGGAATCAGTGCCTGGGGAGCCCAGAGTCCTTCACCCCCGAACCAGCCTGGCACACCTGGCCTCCCACGGGCTTGGGGCTCAGGCCACATTCGTTGTTCCCAGGCGGCTTTGCTCTGGGGGGACAGGCCCAGACGGACAGCGGTGTGCTCCTAACCCCTCCACCGAGCTTCACACGGGGCGCGCTGGAGGTCAGGGGGCCTCCTAACAGAGGCTCACCCCAGCCTCAGCACAGACGCCGGGCGAGGGCAGTGATCCGTGGCTGCCCCACTGTCTCCGAAAACCAGTGGGCACTGGAAACAAACAAGAAGCCCAGGCACATCCCAAATGAGAAGCAGGTGGCTTCCTGGGACCAGACTTCTGAATGTTCCGCCCTCTCGGTTTACTCCTTCTCCAATGTGGTTCCCATTTGAAGGAGCCGGAGCCTTTGGAGCCCATAACCCATATGAAAAATGATATAAATTATAGCTCACCATCATAGCCTGGCTGTTTGACATCTTGGCATGAACTTTAAGGAAGGGCCACCCTGATTATAAGGTAGAGGCACCGGGGAGAGGTGGGCAGGGCCGGGCAGCCCCCCAACACGCCTCTCCCGACTCCCGTCTGGATGCGGGGAGCAGCCAGTTCGCCTCCCCCAGGCACTTTTGAAAATGACGTTCTGTAGAAGTTGGCGTGGCTGCTCCGAAGAGCTGGGAGCAGGGACAGGCCACCCCTCCTGTCTCTTCGAGCTCCTGTCCCCGCCACATATCTCCCATCCGTCCCCCTGTTCAGGCCCAGCTGGCTCCTGCACCCCGGCTTGTGCCCGGGCTGCTGAGCCATCCTCTCACCTATTCGAGCTTTCCCAGACCCCAGGAGCTTATCTACTTGTCCGTGAACTCTGCCTGGGCGGCTGGTTCAGAGACCCACTGATGTCCTGCCCCCGAACGCCTGGCATTCCTCCTCCTCCTCCTCCGAACCACACCAATTAGCCCTGATTACAGAATGCATGCATTGTTCTTTCAGGGCCCCATGTGTGCAAGCCCCAAATCCTCAGGGGAGGACGGGGGGGGGGGCAGGCTGGAGGTGGGGGTGGAAAGGAGCCTCTGTGTTCCCATCTCTGAGAAAACGAGATGGGGCCACCCCCCTCCACCGTCCCCTCCTTGGCCCTGAAGTGTATGGCCTGGGGGCTCTGGTCACCAGGAAAGAGAAGTGATTACAGACTCTCCCCTCACCCCAGCTTCCTCCTTGGGCCCTCACCCCCGCCCCCCGGAAACCCACTCCCACCAGCTCTAGAGGGAGGTCGCAGCCCTAGGCCTCCAGCCCCAGCCCACCCCCTGCCGCTGAAAGGCAGTGCCGGGGCAAACATCCTGAACCACCGAGTGCTTCTAAAAATACGGTGTTTTTGTCAGAGAGCAGCCTTCCACTTCCTTCAGACTTTCATCTCCACGCAGCCCACGGAGGAGGAGACACACTGACAACAACAGCTGAAAGCCTTCGTCTTCCTTTGGGGGCTACCTCGCCAGGCCTTCGAATCCCCAGCGGCAGGGTGCTACCCCGTGGTCCTTCTGAGCATGCTCAGATGGTCGCTACTGGCTCTGGGACGGGAGCTGCCCCTGGGCAGATCCATCACCAGGGAGAAAAATCCAGGACAGAGAGGCCACCAGGGCACAAACTGGCCGCTGTCTATGAGGCCCTTAACTGTCTCAGATTTAGAGAGAAATTAATGCTACAGGACAGGGTGGAACAAATCAGCGCTCCAGAACAGAAACGGGCTGAGAAAAAAGAAGGGAGAGGCTAACACCCGTGCAGGGCTCCAACAGAGTAGGCACTCAGTAAATACTTGTTGAACTTGCAGTGAATGTTTCTGACTGGTGCCTTGGGCCTTGGAAGGGTGCTGATGGGTGGCGATGAGGAACTAAGGGATTTCCTGGCAAAGGAACAGCATGGGCAAAGGCTCAGCTACATGCTGCACAAGAAACGCACAAAGTCACACCATATTTGGCAGAAACAGGGCTCTGGAAACTCTCCCACCAGCTCTGCAGAAGCACGAGCTGCCGCCACCCTGCCGGAAGCGCGGGCACAGGCAGAAAGAACAGGGACGGTGATACAATGATCATCTCAAGCACCAGTTGCATACCAGGTGCCATTCTAAGCACAGGACATGCAGGTCCTTGCACAGTTGCTGCTGTCATCTGCCTTGACTCTTTTCCTGCAGGAAAACAGCCCCAGACAGGGGAAGTCCGCTAGCCCCAGACCAGTGACGGGGCTGAGTTCGAACCCAGGAAGCCCAGCTCCTGAGTGATGAGGCTGAGCAGGCGCTGTCTGAAGTCTCTACTCAGGCTGATCTTGTGCTTACCCAGCAAGAGCCTGGCCTTCCTGCTTGATCGGGTGCCCAGGGAATAACCCCTGTGCCCACTCACTCAGACCTCCTAGGGGCTGAGCACTCTCTGCTTGTCACCTCCTGAAGCCCCCAGCAACCTTTGAACTAAGTGCTGGTGTTAGTTACCAAAACCAGATGAGGAAACCGAGGCTCAGGGCAGCACAGTCAGTGGCCGAGGAGGGATTTGAACTCAGATTCAGCTTACCCCAAATCCTATGCCCCGAACTTCCTCAGCAGCTTCTCTGAGTCTCACCCCCTGCCTGGGAATTCCAGACTATGAGTAAGTCAAACATGTCTGAAAAAAAAATCAAAATCACTATAATTTCCTAAACACTTTAATAGAGGCAGATCTTACTTCAAAATAAAAAAATCTATCAGCAAAACTGCCGAGGGGCTCTGAGTCACTGTCTCGGGCTTCTCACTGCGTGGAAGAGGGGGCTGAGTGAGGGAGGGCTCCCGGACAGGGCCCGGGCCGGAAGGCCAAGGCTGGGGTTCTGGCTTTGCCCCTCACGTGCTGTCCAATCTTGGGGCCATGTCTTCACCTTTCTGGATCCGTTTCCTCATTCAGAAGATAGGCAGGTTTCTCTGGGGGAACGCCAACGCTGACTTTAGGTCCCCCCCCCCATCCCAGTTCTGCGCACGGACCCCACCGCCTTCTTCCGCAGGGCTGCAGGTCCTGTGCTTGTAACACACATGCACAGTCCAGTACACTCACTGCTGGGCTCGGGTTAGCACAGGTTTCCACTCAAGTCTCCTTTCTTGGTTGCAGCCCTCGCCTCTGCTCAGGGACCAGCAGACCTGCTGGAATTTCCTTGTCTGGTGGTTCTCAGCTTTGACGGGGTTTGCCAAAGACTCCAGCAGAGGCCTCTTTGGAGCGAATGCATTGTCATCCTTCCCGGGGATAAAGGTGGTTTATGGATTCCTGACCCTGAGTCATAAATCCACCAGAGACCTGCCGTGGTTGGGGACGGCCACTCCCCCCGCCCTTGGCCAGCCTGCATGTGCTTGTGAATCATCCGAGCACAGGTGCACCTCACCCGATAGAGCTGGACGTGGCCCTGAAGAGTTAGATGCACACAGAGCCCTTTCATATGCCCTGGGGGAAGCCACTGGCTCCTGTGCTGAGTAAGATCACTGCCTATTTTTAATCAGGTTGGATGTTCGTGAACTGGAAGCACAGAGGCATGGTGAGGAAGATGTGCGTGGAGGCAAGACTCACATACATGTGTGTGTCCCAGGGAGTGGTGCTCCAGTAGCCCTGCAGGTAGGCACTGTGTCCACAGGGACACTGGCCAGGTCTTGGGACTCCCGACTGGGCGGGCTATCCCTACACAAGGCAGAGCCAGGAAGCCCACCTCAGTCCTCCAGACCCGTCACTGCACAGCTGGCTTGCACTGCCTCTTTGCAGGGCCTGACCAGGCCTCCCAGGAGTGACTTCAGACTTCCAGAGGTGGCAGAAGGAAGCATTCCGGATTTCCCACCAGCATTCCTCATGTCAGGCTTGAAGCAGTGGGCTGGGGAGGAGAGCACGGGCCTGCAGGCAAGGCAGAGACCTGCACCCAGAGAGTTCTGGGAGGAGGAGGGGAGAGGGCGCTCCTTCCTGTCACCCAGAGGGGACCAGCCTTCCCCTGGTGGGGAGGCACTGCTGGGTTGCAACCCCCCAGAGGGGGACAGAAAGCACAGCCCTCTCCTGCTGGCCATTCCTTTTCTGGGGAGCGCCACAAGACCCCTCTGTAAGTCCCCCCACTGGAATTCCCTACCCCTCTGGAGAGTAAGTCTCACCTTCCCAACACCCACAGCTCAAAGTCCACCGTGGTGTCCCATAGTCCCGGGCTGTGTGACCAGGGCTGTGTGACCCGGAACTGGCCGGGTCAGTGGCCCGAGGGCGGGCTGTAGCTGCCCCACCACTGGGGTTAATGCCAAGGTGGACAGGGCTGAGCGCTGCCTCATGCTGGTGAGCACAAATCTTGCTGGTTGGAGCTCTTGGATGCCCCTGCAGGGTGGCAAGTACCAGCTGGCTCTGGGCCTTGACCTCCAAACTGGCCACTTGGACAAGTGGAAGGGGCATGGGACAGATACCTGCCCTGCCTCCCTGCCCTCCTCGCCATGGTCCAGCTCAGACACTGGAGCGGCAGTAGACCTTCCCCCAGTCCGTCCTCTGTGGTTGGTCAACACCGTGGAGCCTGAAAAGACATGAAAAGGGGCGGCTGCCCCTGTGCTCTCCTGAACGCAGCCTGTGCCCCCATGTCCTAAGGCCAATGGGCAGTGCAGGGTGGAGCTGCCACGTCCAGGGCAGAGCACACAGTGATGAGGCCCCAAAGGCCCCTGACACTGGGCTCCTGCCCAGGCCAGGGAGGGCTGGGGCACCACAAGCCCATGCTCTGGGCTGGGCAGCCCTTGGCCTGGGTAACTTTTTGTAAGCAGCGCACTCATTTAAGTGTGAGGCAGTCCCCACAGCACATCACCTCCGGGTGAACGGCCGTGTCGATCCCTGGACCCTGGAAGCCGGAAGTGAAAGCCTGGTGAGCCCCGCACCATCCTCCAGGCCCTCCAGCCAGCGGTTCCTGAAGTGGTGCTTCCAGCGGAGCTCAGAAAAGGCTGCAGTGGAGCGGAGCTGCCACAATGGGAGTGTCCACCTCGCCAGTTATCAAACAGCTTTCTGTGCACCTCGGTTTTACGAACAAGCAAAAATGCATATATGACTCTCTCTGGCCGAGTAGCTCAGGTGGTCAGAGCATCATCCCGATGCACTGAGGTTGCAGGTTTGATCCCCAGTCAGGGCACATACAAGACTCAACCAATGAGTGCATCAATAAGTGGAACAACAAATTAATGTTTCTCTCTCTCTCAAATCAATAAATAGAAAAAAATGTTTAAACCCTCCCTCTAGAAAAAAAATGCATATATGCAGGAAAAAGGTCTGGAAAGAATTCCTCCAAAAGCTTATCAGGATTTACTCTGGATCCTGGAATCAGAGATTATTTTTGTCTTGTTTTCTACAATGAATATGTATTGTGTTTTAAGTCAGCGGTTCTCCACTGTGGGTAATTCATCCTCAAGGTGACATTTGGCAACACCTGTGGTGTTACAGTGGGGGAGGGTGGGGGTCGGGCATGCATGTGCTACCTGCCTCAGGTAGGTGGGTAGAGGTCGATGATGTTGCCAGACATCCGACAGTGCGCAGGACAGCCTCCGTAACAAGAGTCACCCAGCTGAAAGCGTCCACGGTGCCAAGATTGAGAAACTCAGAGAAAAACATCAGAACCCATTCTAATGGAGAGACAGGGCTGGGGCGGCAGGAGGCCCTGTAGGCAGAGGTCCCTGTCTTTTGGCCCGAGAGACATGCCCTTCCCACCCACCTCCCCACATCTGGCTGGATGTCTATGGGCAGGCAGACGGAGGTCTGGCCAAGGGGTTTGCAGCCTCCTCTCAGGAGGACTCAGCCCATCACTGTCCACAGGTTCACAGTCCCCAGCACACACCTCAAAGCATGTCCCGGTCTGAGAAAAAGACCGACCCAGACTAGGGCTGACTGTCAGGCCACCGATGCCGCAACCAGCGAGACCCCCAGGTCCCCAAACGTCCTGTTCCCAGCACTTTGACAATGGCATCCTGTTTTCTTTTGGAAGGGAACACAGGTTGGGTTGATTAACAAATACAGTCATTATTTGACCTCAAAACTTGGTTTCAAAATTAATTTACAATAAAAGAAAAAGCCCATGCTAAATAATCTAATTACATGTTCAGGGCCCACAGTGGAAAACAGCCGGGAACACAAAAGGCCCGACCGAGCTCGTTAGCTGTTTTGCCTCTGAAGCATCTCTATGGCAACTCACTGAAGGCGGGGGGGGGGGGGGGTGCTTTTAAAATCAGAGCATCAAGGACTTCACCCAGAATTGCCACAACATAAAACTCTTTCAAATAAAACTCTTTTAAATAAAACTTCAGATGATGAAATGGTGAGCGCTTGCTTCCTGTCGCAGAGGGCTCAGGCACAGGGAGGCCGCCTCTTCCTGGAAACCCGAGCCCCCTAGGTCATTCCACTGGCTGGAGGGTGCTTGGCCCCTGCCGCTGTTCACACCCACATCCACGGTGGAGAGCTGCCGATGATGGGGTGCTCCTCTGGCAGGTGGGCAGGGCAGGACCAGAAGTCTGTGCTGTGCAGAAGGAGGCTGACAGCCTTAGGAGTTAGTTGTCTCATTTTCCTGGCGACCATGGGCCCATCTTCCCAGGGGCTTTCCCACTGGGACCCTCACAGGGTCTTGCAAATGCCGGATTCCTTCCTCTTGGACCGATTGTCTGCCAGCCTCTCTGCCACCCTCGCACCCTCCAATCCTCTGAGCCTGGACAGGCAGTGGAGCCCTGCCTTCCCCACACGCAGATTCTTGGCCCCAGGCTCCTGAGCCTTCCTGGGAGCTAGCTGCAGCCTTCACAGGTACAGAGGTTAAGGTCATGCTGACCAGGGCCAGCCCAGCGTCTACCCTCCCCCCTGAACTGAAGCAAAGGGGAGGGAGTCAAGGCCAAAAGGGCCAAGTTTCAGTCCATAAGGGACAGGAAAACCATCCATCCGGACTGCACTGGACTCAGAGCTGTGTCTGAAGGCCTGTGACTCCGCAGCCTGTCTACTCGGCAGCGGCCGGCACACTGCGCTGGGCTCCAGGCTGCAACCCAGCAGTGCAAGGAGCCCACGAGGGGTGCCAGGGTCTGGGGAGCTCTCCCCTCGCCTGTTCAGTTCTTCTGACCGGTGAATAATTCAAAGGCCATACAACACATCGACACAAGAAAATGAAATTTGACTACAAGTGCATGAAAAGTCCTAAGATAGGCAAGGGAGTGCACAGATGTCATTTGTGCAAAGGAGAAACATGGGGAAGGGGAACTCACACTTCAGAAGTGGAAATGGGCCGTTCGCAGTTGCGGAGATAGCGGCAGACAAACTGCGGCTACGCAGCTCAGAACCACGGGCACTCGCAGGGGGACCCGGCGACAGGCGGCGCCGTCCTGTCTAATGGCTGACACTGACGTGAAAATGCTGAAGGTGACCTAGCTAAGGTTCTCCTCCTGAAGCAGGTCTTTCTATCTGAGCCTTTTTAAGAAGAAAAGGGGCTTTAATTGATTTCAGTTGGAAACAATGGGCATGCCAGGGTGGCACTTTCTGAAACAGAGCCTCAGGAAAAAGGACGTGGCCAGGCAGGCGAGCGGGCAGGGCTCATTGAAACCCACCTCCCAAGGGCCCGGTGTGCCGCAGGTGAGCCAGATTCTTACACCACGGGCTTTTCAGGGGACTGCAGTTCGGGCCACCAGACAAAGCCAGCCTCCGGCTGGGCCTGGCCTGCTTTTTAGTCACCATAGGATGACCTCTCGATGAGAGGGGCCCTTGAACTTCTCAGAAGTTAAGCCCTCTGCTTCTCAGGGATGCGGTGAGGAGGCTGGGGCCCACAGGGTCCCTCTCATCCCCTTTCTCTCCCTTACCCCCCATTGGTTCCTCTTCTCACCCACACAGCCTGGCGGAGCCTGGCGGAGCCTGGCGGAGCAGGGCACCACGTCTGTGGTCTCTAGGGCTCTGCCAGGTGTGAAACAGCCCCCATGCTCCCCCCAGAGTCTGCTATTCCCAGTCCCCTCCCTGGTCTCTCCAGAATCCGTGGTCCAGGCCTAGGGTTGAGACTGATCGGGGAGGGAGCCACTTATATCTCCCAGGCTCTGCTGGTACCCACAGCCCGGCCCTGTAGCTGACCCTCCGTCCATGCAGCAGGCCCTGTGTGCCCAGCCCTGCACAGAGGGCACAAGTAGGGAAAACAAAAGTAGCTGAGTGCTTTTTATTTGTCAGTTTAGTCTTTCCTCCATACTCGCTTATTAAGGACTTTTGAGGCCACTTGCAGAGTCGGGGAGTTCTAAGCACCCGGGATGCAGACCCTACTGGAGGCCCAGCAGATCTCCAGGAGGAGGAGAAAATGGGTCTGCCTGAGGTCAGGGCTCTCCCCAGGGGGTGAGCTGGGTGGAACACTTTCTGCAAGGCACAGAGCCAAGTACCCTGCACATTGTACCCACCCACTGGGCTCCGAGGACAACCCCTTATTTGCATACTGTTTGCATTCTATTTGGTGTGATGCACAGGATGGAAAATCACCCCCAACACTGGGCCCCAGATTATAGTGCCTAACATTTTGCTCCCATAGCAGCAGCGCTGGGCAGACAGGAGGTCCTGCCTGGGGCCTGGGACTCCTGCCTCAAAATGGCAGCTGCTGTGAAGGTGGTGGTAGCGGCAGGCCCAGGCCTCACCAAACAAGAGACTTTCACATGTGACTCACACTCCGAGGGCCAGAAGCAAACTTACAGTGCGAAAGCCAGAGCCTGCTGCATCTTCTCCGGGGAAGCCCCTTGGGCCCCTCTCTGTTTGAATCCTGTAAAAACCCTGGCACTGCCCCGTACTCTGGAACTCTCCAAGGAAGGGCCATGCTCCGCTCGCTAGGGTGGGCAGGGGTCACACAGCCAGGCTGGGCCCCCTGCTGCTGCCTCCCAGGGTTCCAGGTCCCGTAAAATCTGTCTGAGCAGAGAAATAGGCAGAGGAGGGTTCATCCCCCGGGGAAGCCCAGCTGGGACCCTGAGCTGCTGCTGCCTCCTAGACCCCAGGGGCGCTTCACGCTTCTCTTCTCTCAGCCTGGCTCCCTCCTTCCAATCCATCCTGTGAGCCAACACACACCCTTCCAATAAACTCCTATTCTGCCCTAGACCACGGAAGCTGAGTTCCGTTGCTTGCAGGCAGTAATCCTAACTGGCATATCCCTGTCTGTGACAGCAGGGTGGCCCGAAGCCCTTAGCAAAGGCCACCTTGAGCTCCAGACACAGCCCAGGGTTTGAGCCCCCCATGCCCCAAGACAGCAGCCTGGCTCCAAATCCCGCTCCTGTGGGCTACCGCTGGGCTGGCCTTGGGAGGCACGTCCTCCCTCTGAGCCCCTGGCTTCCTCGCCTGTGAAATGAAGCTGTCAGTTAGGAAACAGGGCCCGGGTAAAGATCACGTGAGATAAGGGAGAGCTGACATGACGACTCAGCAAACCTTAATTTCCTCGAATTGTCGTATTTCTTTGTTATTATGCCAGCTTTCTATTAATTCATCTGATTGCTTCATTTCACTATTATTTTCATTGTTATCATTAGGAGAATAATATGGTGCAGCCCTGGCCAGTGTGGCTCGGTTAGTTGGAGCGCCATCCTATAACTGAAAGGTCGCAGGTTTGATTCCCAGTCAGGGAATATACCTACGCTGCGGGTTTGACCACTGGTCTGGGCACCTACAACTGCTGGTCCAGGCGCGTGTAAGAGGCAACCAATCGATGCTTCTCTCTCCCTTCCTCTCTCTCTAAAGGTAATGAAAAAATGCCCTTGGGTGAGGATTAAAAAAAACAAAAGGAAAACATAGCACACTTATGCATTAGCAAAGCAGTCATTATTATTCTCCGCTTTACAGAGAGGGAAACTGAGGCCCGGATAGAGTCACTGGTGGGGGGGTCCTAAGTCAGACACCCCGGGCTCAAAGACCACCCCACACTGACAAGCGGTGTGACCATGGGCCAGGTGACTTGTCCTCTCAGAGCCTCCGAGTCCCTCTCTGTGACGTGGAGGCAGCAAGCACGCCCACCTCACAGGCCTGCTGTTACATGCCACCAAGAACTGTCACTCGCTTTTTTTGGGGATACGATGATGGCTTCGCGGTTGCGCAGGAAAGTGTCTGTATTTTTAGAAATGCATACTAAAGCACACAGAGGTGACATGGCAGGATGTCTGGGATTGTCCTGACACTATTTAACTACAAAGAGAATGTCAGCTGAAGAATGGAAAGGAGAGAGGAAGAACGGGAGAGAGGGAAGGACGCGTGAAACAATATGGCAAAATCTTGATGACTGTGGAGCTGGGATGATGGGACAGATGTGGGTTCATTGCATTATTCTCTCTACCTCTGTTTGAGATTTTCCATTAAACCTCCCCCACAGACCCGTCTCCTAGTGCCATTGTGAGGCTCTGCCCATGGGAGGCCCTCCATCAGCATGAGTGGCACTGTCACTGCTGCTATTGCTTTTCTATCACCCTTCCCAGCTGGCACCCCGCCGGGGCAGAGCCTGACCCCCAAACTCAAGGACTTGCACTGCCCCTCAGAGTGTGGTTTCACCAGCTGTGTCACAGCTCTGTCACTGACACTGAACTCATGGCTCAGGCAAGACGCTAAGGAACTCTCATGAAGCCTGTCACCCTCTTTAGGACCCTGTGAGGGACCCTGCTCTAAAAGACCCTCTTCTGAGTCTCTGTTGAACCCACACATGTGGCTACCAGGCCTGCTTCAGAGCCCCGATGAGAACCCTGTACAACTCCCTGATGACCGAGGGGCATGAGCTCTGCCAGTGACATCCATTGCCACCATCGAGTAAGCAGTGGTGGCCGCCGTAGGGGGGACAGGGACCCAGGGACCAAGCAAGCATCATCCACCATTCCTTCCATCCCTGCAATTCAGACACAGCCTTTTCCAGAGCCAGCCACCAGGGGGAGCCTGTGTGCGCCCCGGGCGGCTCAACCTCCGAATGGGATCCACCCCAGGATTGAGCGAGGAGGAGGCTTCCCAAGGAGCCACCCGTCCCGAGAGACCAGAGCAGTGAGTGAACAGCGGCGTGCAATGGAGCAATCTCCCGAGCCCACCAGGCCCGCAAGTTTATTTCCACCTGCATTTTAAAGATAACATTAAATGGTTTATTTTTACTACAAAAGTAACTCATGCTCAATACACTAAGTGGGTGCTTTGGATTTTTGTCTGTTTTGTTTGGTTGTGTGTTTCAAGATTTCCTGAGCTTAGGGCAGATGACTTTTAAATTCTTGGGACTATGGAGTAGAGGAAGGAGCACAAATGGCCTCTGAGACCCAGGCAGGTCTCTGCCTCTCTTGGCCTCAGTTTCCCCTGTCTGCATGTTTGGGGGTCCTGGTGGTCCCCTGAGGCTGAGCTCTAGCAGCCCAGCTTTCCTCAGGGCTAGCTCGGGAACCATGCTGCATACACATGACGTTTTCTGCACTGTGGCCCGTGACCAACCCTAAAAAGCAAACACTTCTTCCATGGGACCCTGCTCCTGTCCCAGAACGAGCCCTGATTCACCGTCTCCCCGCCCTTCATCTGTAGCCAATGTCAATTCTTTCAAAACAACTGTTAAACCAAAAAGGCTAACTCCCACGGGCTGCAAGTCTTTCTAAAAGAAAGGGTTTATTTGGTCATGGCGAGCAAAAAAGTAGAGCAGTCTTGGGGCATGGAGTCTAACCTCCCAGCAGCAGGTCTGGGTGGGAAAAGCTCCAGATCCATCGTCCTGGAGTTTTGCAAGTACTTTTTATTTACCAAGCAGGGGAGAAAGATGCGAGCAATCCTGAATGGATTTACATTAGCAGTGGGGGGTGGAGGCGTGGGCTGGAGAAGGTGAGGTGGGGCTCGTCCAGGAAGGTGCCCAGAGGGCTCCGCAGGAAGAGGTGTCTTTCCCTGCGGATTAGCTGTGGGCAGCAGATCGGGAAATTCATTTGCAAATAGGAAGCAGAGGCTCCTGGGGCCCAGTGGCGCTTGGCTGTTCTCTCTTTCAGGTAATCTCGGAATCGGCTACCTGGAAATTGATCCTAAATTCCAACAGATGCACAGGAAGGTGGGCAGTCTCCTGTCTGAGCTGGGCCACAGCAGTGAACAGGCCACCTGTCCTGTCTCTTTCTCTCATTCTCCGGCACCTGCAATTTTAATCTAGAGTACCACAGAATTTTTTTCCTTGCCGAAACTTAAATCTTTCTTCCCGCTACTTGATGTATAAAGGAGCCTTTCAATGCCAGGACTGGGGGACATGCTGTCTTTCCCATCCATCCTTGCAGCTGGCAGTTTAGACTTCATGTCCCAGGGCTTGGTCCTTTCTCTTGCTACTGATATGACCCAAAATAAACTTTCTTTTACATAGGATTTTTTGTTTTTAGATTTTACTTATTCATTTTTAGAGAGATGGGAAGAGAAGGAGAGAGCGGAAGAAAAAAATATCAATGTGTGGTTGCCTCTCACACGTCCTGTACTGGGGACCTGGCCCACAACCCAGGCATGTGCCCTGACTGGGAATCAAACCAGTGACCTTTTGGTTTGCAGCCCACGCTCAGTCCACTGACTACACCAGCCAGGGCTAAACCCTTTCTTTTAAAAAGGCTTTCAGCCTTGGCTGGGCAGCTTAGTTTGAGTAGCATCCCAATACACCAAGGCTGCAAGTTCTCCCCCGAGTCAGGACACATGCAAGAATCAACCAATGAATGCATGAATAAGTGGAACAACAAATCGATGTTTCTCTCTCTCTCAAATCAGTAAATTTAAAAAACAAATTGTTTTAAAGGCTTTCGACCTCGGGAGTTTAGATTCACGGTGAACACCACCCTCTGAGGGCCTGCACAACCTCGCCTCTGCCATCTTGGGCACGTAATCAGACCAGGCCCCTGCCCACATGGTGTGATTCTCTAAGTTCCCCCAGCTCCCTCAGTGGCTGGGGCTCTGATGCCAGCAGTGAAAGAGGCAGGCCCAGCCCTCCTGCTCAAGCATCACCGCTCTGTTCCCTGACTAGCCTGAGAACGGGCGCCCAGGGCACCTTTGGGACTTTCTGTGAGTGCAAAGGAAAGGCCGAGATAGCGTTTCCCACGCTGGGGTGCAGGCTGCCGTGGGCCTGTGTTACATACAAGTTCCAGTAATAGACAGGGTTTTAAGTGCTTTCGCCTGCAGATCTGAATCTCACCTCCTAACGCAAAATGTTAGAACTCAGCCCCACAAACATGAGTAGCTCAGCATCAGCCAGGTCCCACCCCCATTCTTTTGTGAGGGGAGGAGCTTGGGACTTCTGTCCTGCCCCAGTTTGGGGTTCTGGGTGCAGGGCTGAGCTGCAGGCAGGGAGCATCTCCAAGGTAGGAGTAGGAATCCAAGTGGACCTCCGAGCCAGAAACCAGTCATCGAGCACCAGCCCCACACTCAACAGGGAAGGACTGGGACCAGCCTGCCCTGGCCCACGACCAGGAATTCATCACAGCGGCCTGCTGCAACCAAGAAACCCCCACCCAACCAGAGGGGCTGCAAGTCTCAGAAAGGGAGTTTTTGGCCACAGACCTAGTCCCACAATGAATCAGGGTGAGCAGAGGCCCCATCCCCCACCTTCTCAGTCTCTGCCCAGTTTCCCAGGGCACTGCAGGCCCCCCAAAGTGAGGTGATCTTCTTGGCACAAAGGGAGCTGGATATGCAGGGCTAGAGGCACCAAAGCTCCCACTTAGAAAAGCACCCGGTTCAAAGGGGTGCACTACCCCCACCCCAGCCATGGGTCTGCCCTGGGGGTTCCCCTGGCCCTTTGAGGGCAGGGGCTAGGAGAGGAGAGGTGCAGGGGAAGTTGCTTTTAAAGCCGCCCAGACCTACCTCCTGCTTCAGCATCTTCCAAAACCTTGGGCTGAAAGGAGAAAGAAGAGAGGAGAGGAGCTCTAAAATTATACACACAAAAGACAAAGCTTGACCAGAAGGGGAAACCCTTTAAGATGTCAGTAATAACAGAGCTGTGAACAAAAAGTAAAAAGAGCAAAGCTGACAAGGAAAACCACAGTTGTCAGCAGAGGCCCACCAGTGACCTGAAGGTGCAGAGAAGCACTTTCACCCCTGCAGAATGCAGCTGGCTCTGCGGGTCCGGGGCCAGCTCAGAGGCTGCGGGGGTGGGAAGGGGCGTCCCCAACAGGCCACTGGTGCTCCGTCTCCAGGAACCAGAGTGCTGTCCCCTGTAATGAGGCAGAGTTCTTTTGTCCCATCTTTGGGACCAAGACTTGGACCCACCCATCCAACAGAGAAATCCTCAGGGCCTGGACCTCTCTGTCTATCCCAGCTCCCGAAGCTAGGAAGAACTTGCTTCCTAAATAAATAACCCTCGGCACCCCTAGCCGCCCCTCTACCTTTAGAAGCCTTGGTGGGTGTGTCTCTGTCTCCTGACCATTTCTGAGGAGCACTTCTGGGCTGAAGGAGGCCATGGGTGGCCTCTGCCAACTATGGTTCCTTCTGCCCCGCTGCCCCCACCCACTGTCCTCACACAAGGAAAGGGGAGATAGCTCTGGGGGCTATAGAGCTAATTTGGAGCCTTGAGACCAGGCTTTGAGCTACGTGACCTTGGGCAAGTCATTTCCTCTCTGTGAGTTGCAGTTTCCTCATCTGTAAGATGGGGTTGAAAGACCTACCTCTCAGGGCTTTTGGGGGGATCAGACGGGACAACAGATGGGAAGGACGTTTGGGGACAGTGAAGCACAATGCTAGTGTCCAGAGACATTCTCGGGTCCAACGCACATTCATGGAACACCCGCTTCCTGCCAGGCCCTGGCTCAGTCCAGAGAACCCTGTCGTGGGCAAGACAGAAGGCTGCCACTGGGACAGAAGAGGAGACGGGGCTGAGGAGGGCACCCTGGGCCCACGGCTCCAGCACACACACACACACACACACAGAGAGACCGTGTAGGGAGCCCAGTTCCTGCCCCTTGTCCCTGGAGGCTGTCTGGGGTGGTCCTGCTCCCTCAGCAGTGTCCCTGCCAAGGCAGACACGGCCAGCCCCAGAACACTGGCTGCTTCCAGGACGCACCCCCCATGCAGATTACTCAGCTGGAGGAAGCAGGACTGCAGTTTGTAATCGGAGCCACCCAGCAACATTTCCACAAATTAGTCAGAGAAATTTCTCCCAGGCAGTCAAGGAGAGGGGGCTTCCAGCCTGAGTAAGTGGGGGTGCGGAGAGGGGGTGGGGCTTTGCTGAGTGCCCCTTGCCCAAAGACCTGCTGTAGCCCTGCTCCTGTGAGCACTTGACCTCCCCAGAGCTGCTGGGCAAACTCTCAGGGGTAGGGGTGGGGGTGGGGGTGCAGCGCTGAGTGGCTGAGAGAGAGCCGGGGTCCAGGACACCGACCATCCTGAGTTTAAACCTTAGCTCTGCCTTCCGCCAGCTGTGTGATCTTGGGCAAGAAACCTGACCTTCTCAGATTCATTTCCCTAATAATAGTATTTTCAACTTCATTAGGCTTCTGCGAAGACTAAACGAGGTGGTTGATGTAAAGTCCCTTGTATATTAATAAGCTAGGCACAGATGAATTGCTCAGTTAATTTTTGTCTATTAAACAAATATTTATATGGCACTTACTATGGGCCACAAACTATTCCAAGTACTTCACAAACATTAACTTGCTTAAGCTTTACAAGAACCCAGTGAGATGGGTATTATCATCATTCCATCTTACAGAGGAGAGAACTGAAGCCCAGAGAGGGTGAGCGACCTGCCTAAAGTCACAGAGCTACCCAGTGGTGGAGCCAAAATTGAAATCCAAGCTCTTTCCTCTCCTGCTTCTTCCCATCCCTCCCTTTCCAGCCCCTGGCTTTAGAAGTTGAAGTAAGCAAGAGGAGGCTGATTTAAGAACAAACCCGTCCCACCGCCGAGCTCTGTCCTCCCCAGCCCCGCAGGCCTGGGCAGGTGCCTGGGCGAGGAACGGGTGGCTGCTCCAAGCTGCTGGCCTTTGCACTAAGCTTCTTCCCCAGAAGGTGATGTTGTTACTAACCTCCCTCCTCCTTGTGATCAGCCTATCACAGGGACCCTCCCCTCAAGCCCCCAGCTCCAATTTGGAGCTAGAGACAGACATCCAAGCCTTTGCCCTCACACTCACCTCACAGCCAGTCCTTGCTCAGACGCCTGCAGCAGCTCAAGTGGGCCCAGTGGGGGCAGAGCCACACAGGAAGTATGAGTGACTGCCCACAGCCTTGGAGAAGCCCTGCAACAGAAACCCCGTCAGTGGCTTCCCTCCCTTGGGAGCCCCCAGCCTCTGCCCTCACAGCTCTGGTGACAGGGAGTGCGGGGCCTCTGGCAGAGGCCTGGGGGGGCCACGGGTGGCCGCTCTGACTGGTAGACGTGCTTGATGAAATCTCTCCATGGTGTCATTTCCTCCCATTAGTCCTGTCTCTGCCCTTGGGCCCCACAGGCCAGCCACTCCCTCCGGCTGGCAGACATCTGGAGATGGCCATCGCTTGGCAGGAGTCCCCACTTGGCCTGAATGCTTGGTGGCCTCAGCCTGGTCTCCGAAGGCAGGGTTCCTGCTGCCACGCCCCCTCCTGCCCCTACCCTGTCCCGCTGTCCACCCCACGACCAGCAGGGCTGCAGGAATGTAGGGACTGCCTCTGCTAAGCGCTTCTAAGGGCTGGGTCCCACGCACAGCCTTGCTGGCCAGGGAAAATAATAACTGACATTGGTCGCCACTTAGCAAGTACCTACTTTTCCCTGGACACCATGCTCAGTGCTTTACCAGCATGGACTCATCCCATCTTCCCAGCTCTTTGAGACACGTATTATTTTTGCCCTCACTTAACAGACAAGGCACAGAAGGCTCCTGGAGGGAAGTGACTTGCCCAAGGTCCCACCCACAATGAGTAAGTGGAGAAGCCCCAATTCACACAGAGGCTGTGAGGTTCAAGGCCAGCTCTTGACCCTCAGCCCACAAAGATAACAGTGGAAGAACAGGAGAATCACAGGAAACAGGCTGAATTGCTCACAAAGTTGAGTGGCTCCAACTCCAAAGGCCACGAGAGTTGGGGGGCGAGAGACCCCTGTGTACAAATAAGGGGGCACCACTCCCCGGAGGAGGCAGTGACCACAGATGAGCCTCCACCAAACCAGGCGTCTCAGACACTATAGGGTCCCCAGCGAACAGGCCCCTGGGAAGAGCTTCGGAGCCGGGCTGGGCTGACCCATTACGTAAGAGCTCTATCCCACAGGCAGCAAGCATTTATTAAAGCACCGCAACATGCTTGGTCCATGTTAGCGCTCAGCAAGGGTGCAGGTAAAGTTCCCATCATCCCAAGAAGCTGCGAGCCCAGTGGGGCAGGTGCAAAGCCTCACTAGAGCCGTGATGACCGGTGTGGGCAGTAACTCTTGCTAATTTTCTCTGTATCAGGGACACAAGCCAGAATGTATTCGGGAATAAGGAGCACCCCTCCCTACTTCCTGAAACCAGGGGTACTTGCGTCCCCGCAAGGAGTTTCAGAGGAGCCATGTTTTTTTGAAAATCATATATAGAAAAACAGTTTTGTGGTCAAATACGTTTGGGGGGGGCACTTGGCTGAAGGAGCCTCAATAGGATTACTCTCGAGCAGGGCTTCTCAGAGTCTCCACTGACTGTGGGCTTTGGGCGTGACAGCAACCACAGCCTCTGGTGCGGGTACTCTTGGGAACCAGGACACAGGTCTTCCGCTACCAAGTTCTTGGGAGACTGGTGTGCCCTGGTAGCACAGTGCTTTTGGCACACACCAGCCACTCCTGGCTTGCCTTTGCTGCTGACGCCTTGGTGCCTTCGACCCCAGGCCCTTTGCTGTGGAAACTCAGGGCTATTCATTTCTTCAGTGAGTAAATCCCCCGCCTCATTCATTGGGAACAGTGGCAGGCACAATGGGAAATTGCCCTAACAAGCCCTCCGGAGCTGTGGGGCAGCTCTCTTTGTCACCTCACTAGCACCACCCTTTAAGCCAATTTGGCCAAACTCCGTGGGGTTGCATCAGGGATAACTAACATCTAGCTTTACTAAATTTTTATCTGAAGAGCAATTCTTGGCTATTCCACAAAACCAGGGGTGGGGTGGGGTGGCTGGTAGGAAAGAGAGATGATAAAGAAAGACCCCAAACCCTTCTTGCTTCATTGTAAGGCAGCTGCCTAGTCCGACGGGGGCAGGGGCATCATGGCAACTGTGTGTCTTCGCCACTCTCAGGCCCAAACCACCCACATGCACACACACGGACACACGCATGAACACACAGTGAAACTACAGTCTCCAAAGAGCGAACTGTGTTTCTAGTAACAAACCACAGTCTGCCTCTGGGATGCCTGACCAGGCTCTGCCCTGAGAGAGGAGGCTTCCCCATGGGAAGCGCTCCTGCCCCGGCTGGCAGCCCAGCCTCCAGGCAGCGTTCGGCAAGCCCCGACAGGGTGCCCGGCTGGCTGGTGGGCAGGGCGAGACGCCGCTCGGAACCGCTCCCCGCTGTAATTTACCAAATCCATCTGGGGCTCCTTTGAGCCGTCTTCTGGAAATGCTACATTTCAAGGGTCTCCCTGTTAGAGAAGGTCAGAGTTCATGCGGGCCTTTCATGTTAAAGGAACTTGAAAGAAAGGAAAGGAAATGTATATTTTCAGCTTTAGCTGTGATTAAGTGGGCTCAGGCCATGAGAACACTCAGATGATTTACATGACGTTACATGAAGAGCCAATTAGCCTAACAACTTCCGAAAAATTTCTAGCTCAAGAGCACCCATTTATTAGAGCACTTGGAATGCGCCAGGCATTGTGCTGAGTTCTTTCCTGGGGTACATGATTCATCTCCACCTCGCTCCCCAGGGAGAGGCAGGCTCAGGTGTGATGCCCATTTCACCCACAAGGCAGTGGAGCCTTGGAGAGGGGCAGTGATTCGTCTGGAGCCCCCCAGCTAGTACACAGCAGGGCAAGGCTGCAATCTCAGGTCTGCCCAAATCCAAAGCCAGAGCTCTCTTGTTCCAACCCTCAGTCCTTGAGAGCTCTTTGTCCGGCATCCAGCATCTGAGGACAGCACAGGTCCGCCTGGTTTATCTGCATGAAGATGAAGCCTTCCTAAATCTTCTGACCTGGCCTTCACAAGTCCAGAAGACTCTGGGGCCTCCCTGCAGCTGGCCCTGGGCCCAAACCTCCCTGGCTCCATCCAGGGGGCAGCCACAGCGTTCTTAGTCACGTCTCTGTGGAAGAATCCAGGACCTGTTGTCTCACTGCCGCATCTGAGTCAGTGCCCTGAGCAGGCAGTCCAGAGTGGGACCAGGAGGGGCTGGCACACATTGAGGTTGCTCTGACTCAAAGGAGGTGCTCTGGACCCTCTCACCCAGCAAAGGGCTTGAGCCACCCTATCCAGACTAGCCAGGGAGATTCCCCAATCCTCCTGGTGGCCGCTTCACGCAGCATGAGTCACCCATAAAGCAGAAACTCTATTAACGACCGCTCACTCATCAGTATTTGTCTGCCAAGACCACAAAGTAGATAAGGACCCCGCTGAAACTGTAGAGGTCATAATGGAACACTAGTTAGGGTGTGTGCCCTGACTGATGTGGCTCAGTGGGTTGGGGGTTGTCCCACAAACCTAAGGGTCACAAGTTCAATTCCCAGTTGGGGTACATGCCTGGTTTCCAGGCTAGGTCCCCTGTTGGGGCCGTGTGAGTATGAACTTGAGAGGCGGCCAGTTGATGTTTCTCTTCCTCTCTCTCTCCCTCCCTTCCCATCTCTCTAAAAATAAATAAAATCTTGAAGGAAGGAGGGAAGGAGAGAGAGAGAGAGAGAGAAGGAAGGAAGGGAGGAAGGAAGGAAGGAAGGAAGGAAGGAAGGAAGGAAGGAAGGAAGGAGGGAAGGAAGGAGGGAAGGAGGGAGGAAAGAGAAAGAAAGAAAGAAAGGAAGGAAGGAAGGAAGGAAGGAAGGAAGGAAGGAAGGAAGGAAGGAAGGAAGGAAGAAAGAAAGGAAGAAAGGGTTAAGGTGCGGGCTCTGGAGTCAGACCACCTGAGTTTGGAATTCTGATAACCTCGCTTCCAAGCTGTGAGACCTTGAGTGACTTATTTAACCTCTCTGAACTTTGGTTTCCTCATTCATAAATGGGCATAGTAGTCCCTATGTCATAGGGTCGGTGTGATGATTAAATGTGATGTGTGAGAAGCTCTTGACGTGATGCCTGGTACATGGCGATCACTCAGTAACAGGAAGTCACTATATGGATGACAATGACAGGATCAATGCTCCCAGACAAGGGGCTGCTACAGGGCCTGCACCTGCCTTGTGGGGACAAGCCCAAGCTCCTTTTCCTCTGTTTTTCCTCTCTACTGCTCCAAGCCCTACATCGCCTTCCAGGCCCTGATGAAGTCTGCCTCATCCCAGAAACCAGCCTGACCACTGGATCTCACTGTGCCTGAGCTCCTTCTGCCCAGGGTTCTTATAAACCAATCCAGCAACAAACTTGGCTCTAACGATTTCTCAGCTTCTCCAGCTGCCAGTGTCTCCTCGAGTGGCCTCCTCTGCCCCTCCCCTCTCCATAGCCTGAGCTCCGGGTTAGGTACTCAGGCCTTCAGGCTGATGTCAGTGTGGCTGTGGATGTCTGAGACTCAGCCTGTCTCTCCCTTCCTTACCCCTCTTCACACACCTGTTCTTCCTACTCACCTGCCCCCTCCCTGGTTGCACCCAGCGGGGTTGGAGCCATGACCCCATAAGGGCAGTGGTTCCCAGACTTTGGGATTTCAGAGTCCTATAAAATGCCCAAAGAAATTTGGGGGCGGGAGAGTGAATGGAGAGTTGTCAAGTTTTTCTTTTGCCACATAAGAACATTAAAAATAATCAATTCTCACCATCATTTCAGTATAGAAAGGCTGTTTTCACATCAATAAAGCAGAAAGGTCATAATCTCTGATTAAAGGCTAATACTTTAAGCTGAAAAACATTAGCGCTCTTGAGAAAAACTAACTCAATCACTGTTGCCCTAACTTCTCTCCTTTCTCCATGGACTGGAGAAAACTTCAGGTCCCTCTGGCCTGTGTCCCCTGTGACCTCACGGGTCTGAGGAACTTTGTTTTGTAAGAGGCTCCTGCTAAACTGGGGTCACCTAAAAACCGCGGAAGTCCCCCAAACTCTTTGGGTTAGGCAAATCAGTATTCCCGCTGAGCTATAGCAGAGGAGGCTTATCCCAATGCCAGACCTTACAACTTAAGGGGCTGAGGTGGGGGGGTGGGTGGCCAGGGCCCCTCCTCCTGCACTCTGCCGAGGGACTGGGCCTAGTCTGGTTAGAGTCCCTCCCCCCACTCTAGAGGGGATGAGGTGAGACCGAGCAGCAAGCTCACACCAGGAAAGTTGCCTGGGGGGACTTAATGGGCAAGGTCTTCCCCACGTCTCCAACCGCGGTACTGAGCACTAGTGCCCACCCCCCACTTCCACCCCTCCCCCGGGCCCCCCGGAAGGGAGGAGAAGAGGACACTTCAGCCCTGAGGTGGGGGTGGGGAGCGGACGGAGGCGCCCCGCTGGGCGGGCGCAGATAGGATCTGAACGCGGAGAAGGACGGCCCGGCCTCTTTGATCCGCAGCCAGCCAGGCTGGGCCGGGACCCGGAGGGGCGGCGCGGCGCGGCTCTCTTCCGGCCCGACTTTGCACCGCAGCCAGGGGTCCTGAGACTCTGAGACGGAGAAGCGTCCAAGACACCCTCCCTTCCCAAATACCTTCTGCCCCAGTTGCTCTCGGGAGAGGTGGGATCGTCCACACTGAATCCAGCACAGAAACCTGCTGGGGGCTGCGGTTCAGTGCACTGTGATCCAAAGGGGCCTAGACGCAGTGGCTGAGTAGAGGCCAAGAGTGCCGTAGAGGCCCACGTGTACTTGACCCCGGGTGCCTTGTAGTTGCGATGGGAACTGGCGGTTCCCGTACTCCTCCAGGACTCTCAAGCCTGGACTTTGCGAGGGCCCGCTTGCCACAGACCCGCAGTCAATGGGCTCCACGGGAATGCGACTTCCCGAGTTAAGTTACTTCGCACGACCCAACCCTCATCGGAATCCCGTGGCCCAAGTGGCTGACCAAAGCCTGGCACCACCGGGCCACAGGCTCTAGGTGTGGAAATGAGTTGAGACAGTCGTGGGAGGGAAAGGAAGTGACTGGAAGATCCCTATGGGGGAGGGCGGGGTCCGTCCTCCAAGTCCTCTAGGCTGTGTTCGCGCCTTGGAGCCACCGCATGGCTGAGAGACCGTAACAAATGTGATGTATGAGCGCCACATGCAACAGGCGCTCAATAAATGTGTGGCGGGTATATGCTTATGTTCGCGCTGTGAGTGGGCGACCTGACCGCCGTAGGTTTGGAGAATGGGGCATTGAGGAGGCCTAATACTCCTGGCTCGGGGTTGGCCTCTGAGCAGTCCCAAGCTCTAGGAAATCCCCAATTCCAAGCCCAGCACGTCCTGCGCCGGGGGCACAGAGGCAGTTCACACCTTGGCTCCAGTTACAGGACCTAAAGAACTTAGGGGACTTCTAGGCGCGGGGCGGGAACCCCCAGGTGAGGAGGCAGGGTCGGAGTCTCCTTTAAAGTCTCTGCACTTTAGGAGATTGGTGATGTTTTTCAAAGTCGTCCAGAAAGTCGACCAGTCCAACGCCTCTCTCTAGTTACAACAGGGAGAGCGAGCCCTTTAAGACTATACCCACTGGGCGTGTCCCCGCCGCTCCCTTGAGGGGCGGGGGCGGGGCGGCTTGGCTCCGCCCATCGCCCTGACCCGCCCCCATCGCCCCGCCCCGCCCCCCGCACTCAGCCGGCGGCGCCTTTGATGTTCGGACCCGCCAGCTCCCCTAGCCGCTGAGTCCGGCGCCCGCGCCCAGCGCCCGCAGCCCGCCCAGGCGGAGTCAGCCCGCGCTCCGCCCGCCGCGCTCCGAGCTCGGAGGTCCGGACTCCGGGCTCGCCGCCTCCCGGGCCGGCTTCGCGCCCCTCACTCCTGCGCCCCGCGCCCCAGCGGGCGGAGCGCACCATGCCGCAGCTGGACTCGGGCGGGGGCGGCGCAGGCGGCGGCGACGACCTCGGCGCGCCCGACGAGCTACTGGCCTTCCAAGATGAGGGCGAGGAGCAGGACGACAAGAGCCGCGACAGCGCCGCGGGCCCCGAGCGCGACCTGGCCGAGCTCAAGTCGTCGCTAGTCAATGAGTCCGAGGGCGCGGCGGGCGGCGCGGGGGTCCCGGGGGCTGGCGCCGGGGCCCGCGGCGAGGCTGAGGTCGGGGCCGAGGTGAGCGCCGGCCCGCACCCAGCTCCTTCCCCGGGGCCGCGGCCCTCGGGGTCCCCATCCCTTAGAGCCTAGCCTATCCTTAGCCCCGCGTCCCCAGCTTTTCCTGCGCCCCTTACGGCCCCTCTGAATCTCCCCGCAGGCTCTCGGGCGGGAACACACTTCGCAGAGACTTTTCCCTGACAAACTTACAGAATCTCTGGAGGACGGTGAGTTTCTGCACTGCCCGGCCCCCCTCCACCCGCTAAGGCCCAATCCCCCATGGGAGGGAGGAAGCCCAGGGGCTACCTCCCCCCAGCTGCAGCTCGGAGAGGCGGTAAAACCGAGGGGGTGGGAGGAGTGGGGGCGGGTTTCCCGGGCGCCTCCGGGCTCGAGTCACTTCCGGTGCCCTGACCTTTATAGGAGTAAACAGACCCCCGCCATCTCCGCCTCCCCTCCTGCCCAGGTGACTGACTAATCCCCCTGTCTTGGGGAGAAAGCGTTGGCCAAGGTTCCTTGGCTGGCTGGTGGGGCGGGGGTCGAGTAGGGGTCGCCAAGAGGAGGCCTGGACTCGGTTCTTCGTCAAAACTTGGCACTGCGGTCACCCCCATCCTGTTCTTTCTCAAGTCACGAACTCGAAGGGGACCCCTTGGCAAGTCTTACTTTTCGCTAGAGAGCAGACAGCCAGCCTTCAGCCTGAGCCATCCGGCTGGCGAGTCTGACCCAGCTGTGGTTTTTCCAGGCCTGAAGGCCCCGGAGTGCGCCAGCGGCATGTACAAAGACACCGTCTACTCCGCCTTCAATCTGCTCATGCACTACCCACCCCCTTCGGGGTCCGGGCAGCACCCCCAGCCGCAACCCGCGCTGGTAAGTGGCCCCAACAACCCATCCCGGTGCCTGCTACCTCTTTGCCCAGATGTGTGAGGCAGGGGCAAGAAGTAACTTTTGCTTACAACAAAATAGGTACATGAGAACACTGTTCTGGTCTCTTCTCCCCGTGCCCGCCCTGTAGGATCTGAACCAGACAGAACTTTGCTGAAGTCTGGGGCGGGGGGTGACCCTGGGCACCCCACTTTCCGCTAGCTGTTGGCTTTCATCTTCCCAGCGTGTTCACGGCAGGTGCAGGCTCCATCCTGGTGCCAGGTGATGCTGGGGTGGAGTCTGCTTAGAAAACTTCTGAGCTGAGACCCACCCCCTGGCTCCCAAGGGCGGTGTGCATAGTGTGGTCCGAGCTGTGACCTTGGTAGTTGTTAGCCTTCTCCCTAAAGCCCAGAGCCCCAAGCCTTGGTACTAGGAGGAACCAGCAGGTAAGCTGCTTGGCGTGAGATCTCCGGGTTGTGGGTGTTGTGCGCTCTCTGTCTGTGTGGGCATGAGTGCACCCTTAAAGGCCCCAGACACCATGTGTGGAAAGTGGGTTTTTATGAAGCCGGCTCAGTCTCAGACTCACCATGAAGGGTTTAAGCGTGGTTCTGTAGTGTTGTAAGGGGCCTGTTCAATGAATGTGCAAGTTCGGTGCTTTTAAGTATCTAGTGCTTTGAAAAGATTTCATGATCATTAGAAACCATGCTTTTTTGTCCATTGGAGCAGATGACCTCAAGTGTGAAGAGTCTATTCTGAGTGCTTTGGAGCAGTTAAGCTGTACTAGTATTTAAAAAAAAGTTCATATTCATGTTTTACTTGCCCTCAGCTAGCCCACGGTGGGGTGAGGTTAGAGCTTCTAGAGTACATGACAGGTGGGGGGACTCCAGTGGATGGGTGTTGGGTGCAACCGTAGGCCCAGTGTAGGTGGGGCCAGTCAGGGGGAGGCTCACATGGCTAGTGGTGGGGTCACCCAGAAGCAGGAGGGTGACTGCCTGGCTGTTTCGGATCCAGAATGGGGAGAGTTGGTTCCGAGAGCTGTTTCATGCCAAGGGTAGTGGGAGGTGAGAAGACAGGTTGAGGCTTCACTCCAGAAACTAAGGATGGAAAACCGTGTACACAGCTGACTCAGGACATGAGCTCCTTGCCCTTTGGACCCCCACTTCCTCACCTGTAGAAGGAGCGTGTTGGAGGAGTGTTCTATCGGTCTGACTTTATGTTCTGGGGTGGCTGTATCTAGATGTTTGCTTCCTTTCAAGTCTGGGGGGGAGGGGGCCTGCCCACTGACCTTGCCACCTGATGTGGCAGCCCTCCTGAGAGACCTCCACCCCACAGGAGCAGATGTTTAATAAAGATGTTTTTGGGGCCCCCCAGTAGGAGCAGACACTTTGATTCTGGGCCACATCAACATAACCCACCACTGGCGGGTGAGTTGCTTGCTTGCTCACTTGGTGGGGGCTGGAGTCCACTGGTAGCGATGACTAGACCAAAGGCCTCGGCCCAGAATGGGCCTTGCAGGGCAGGCTCCCCTCCTACTGCTTGTGATTCCACAGAGGTGCAAGGAAAAGCGGTGTTTCCGAGCTTCTTTCATGGCCTGGAGAGTGGTGGGGGAGTGCCTGGAGAGGGAGGGTCTCGTTCTCTGTAGGGGCGTGGTGATGAGACCATTTGGTGTCCTCTCCTTCACTCCAGTGGTACTAAGGGTTGGGGGGGGCGGGGGGCTGGTAGAGCGCGGTGTGGAGGGACAAGCACAACACTCGGGCCCAGACCATTTCTTTCCAACATAAGGGCCTTTCCCAAGGCACAGCAGACGCATCTGTCTGCTTCTGTCTCTCCTACAAGGGCGAATCCCCTGGTTCTCCACCCCACTCAGCGGCAGCCTCCTGCTGCTGGGCCTCTGGGAACACGGGGAGGGCAGGCTCTGGGGCTGACTTTCAGTGCTCCTGTGCCAGCTGTTCCAGGAGGTGGGGACAAGGACAGAGGCAAGTGCCTAAGTAGGGGTGACACTGGATGAGGAAGATATATGTGAATGTAGTGGAGCTTCTTTTAAGAAAACTTGATAGTAAGTAGCAAATAGCAAGTAAGAGCAGTCACTTGCGTTAGTTGAGTTATGTAGACATTTAAACTACGGTTGGGTTTTAAAAAGCAAAGTTAATTGTCCCCATGTTTTGGGAGCACATTTATCATTGTGACTCAGGGTTCATGCGTCTGGAATCAGAAAAAGCTTCTCTTAAGGTGGGTCTGGAGCCTCTTGCAGGGCCCAGAGGAAAAGCTGCCTTTGGAGGGTTTCTTCAAACTGGGGCTTTCCTGAGCCCGTCTCCGCTGCACAGATGACACGCTGCCCAGCCCTCACCTGGCCCTGGCAGAGAGAGTCCAGGTGGCCAGCAGTTGTGCCAGGGGGCTCACGACCAGTCCCTTGAGCCCCTAGACAGTGGGGAAGCCCATGCCGGGGACCCCTGCTGCCTGTGCGCAGGTAGACCATCCATGTGGCTGCCACACTGGGCACCTCGAAACTGGCAGGCTTGAGCCTAGCCAGGAGCAGCAGGCCAAGTGACCACCTCAAGCGCAGCTGCCACGGGGCAAAGAGAAAGGTTTTCACAGAAAAGGTTTGTTTCTTTTCAGTGCCTGGCTTCTTGTAGACTCTGCTGGGGGAAGGGGAGTCAGGCCACAGTGGTTTCGCCTGGTTCGGCCGGCGTCTGCAGGCATCTCCTTGGTGCGAGCAGGCGGCTGCCAGCCTAGGGCAGCAGCTGCTCCTTCTGTTGGCTGTGTTTTCCCTGCTCAGAGACGTGGGGTGGGGGCAGTGACTTGGTCCTGGGCCGGACTTGGAGGGGCTCTGAGCTGAGTGAGGTGTCATCCTTTAGGGGAACCCAGGCTCCTGAATGTGGGGGCCAACGGACTGGCTCCAACCCTCATCTCGAGAAGAGCACCTCGTTGCTCTCGTGGCCCCTTTCCATGGGCTCCACTGGACACCTGTGGCCTGGAAGGCTGCTGAGCCTCTCACCGTTTTTGTTTTTAACTTTTTTTATTTAAAAAAATTGTTTTATCCTCACCTCACCCGAAGATAGGTTTCTGTTGGTTTTTAGAGTGAGAGGAAGGGTGGGGGTGGGGAGAGGAGCGTCGATGTGAGAGAGAAAAACATCAGTTGGTTGCCTCCTGTATGCTCCCAGACCAGAGATGGAAACTACAACCTAGGTATGTGTCCTGGCTGGGAATCGAACCCGCAACCTTTCAGTTATGGAATGATGGCTCTAACCAACTGAACCATCTGGCCTGGGTGAGCCTTTTGCCATTTAGATGAAAGGTCCAGAGCAGGCAAATCCGCAGGGACAAACAGTGGATGAGTGGCCCTCAGGGCCTGGGAGAAGAGGGCTGTGGGAGTGACTCTGAAGGGGTTGCTCCTTGCGGGGACGTGTCTGTTCTGGAGTCAGTGGGGACAGTCGTACAACCTCATGAATATACTAAAAGCCACTGAGTCGTACATATTATAATGAAGAATTTTATGGTACATGAGTTACATTTGTATACAGCAAAGAAAAAGTGAGGCTTTTGGTTCTGGTAGGGCCTTGGCGCTCTTCACCGTGTCTGAGCTCCGCAGCTTTGCCGTGCCTGGGCGTGTCCCGAGCTGGGGCGGGCAGCAGCTGCAGGTGGAGGAGCCCCGTTGAGGCGGTGGGCTCCCACTGAGGCTTCTGGCCAGTGGTTCGTTCCCTGACTCCAAGGTCTGAGGTTCAGGTGAGGGCTGTGCAGACCAGCCTTGGGGGAGCAGGAGGCGAGGGTGTGAGCAAGACCCAGCAGAGGAAGGAAGTGCTGCTGACACATGGCCAGCCTATCCAGGGGAGCTCTGCAGAGATGCACCCACCCAGCCCTCCACACCCCTCAGAGAGAGCACCGGGCCTGGTTAGCAGCGTTACTGGTGCTCGGTCACCCGCTCTGGCTGGAGTGGAGCCTGTTAGAAGGAGGCTGGGACCAGGCTGGGCATACAGGTGGACCATAACCAGCATCTGCCTCGGGGAGTGTCTGGCCGAGGACCCCCTCCTGGCCGGAGGAATGTTGTCACAAAAGGCCCAGCTGGGGCATCCTGGCCGGAGCTGGCTCAGAAGGAGGGTCTCTTGAGCAGCTTCCCAAAAAGGCACAGTCGTGTGATGGGTGAAGACGGGACCGGCAGGCAACTAGGCTCCCCTCCTAACACCTCAGAGTTTCCAGTTCTCTGTTCAGCTGCCACCCTCAAGCCCAAGCATCTCCATCCTGCATGAAGGGTGGTGTAACAGCCTCCCCTGGGGTGCCCCTGCCCCACCCTAGTGCCTACTCTAACCCCCATTCCAGGCTCCACATAGCAGCCAAAGGGGCCCTTTAAAAACAAATCAGATGCCATCTCTCACCTGATCAAACCCTGCAGTGGCTTCCCATGGCTCCTTGAGGGGAGTGCAAACCACCCCTGCAGCCTGAGTGCCTTGGGGGGCCAGCACCTCCTGACCACCCGTCTCATTGGCACCGTACTCTGCTGCCCAAATAGCAGCCACCTCAGTGTCATGATAGGACAGCCAGCAAGACTCTTTCCCACCTCAGGATCTTTGCACTTGTCCCCTCAGCTTGGAATTCTTTCCCTGCTCTTAACATAGCTGCCGCCCTCTCATTCCTCATTCCGGGCTTAATTCAGAGCTCCTCAGAGACACCCCTCTGACCATCCAGCTGGTGGCCTTGGTCACAGCCCTGGGCCCTGGCTGCCCTGTCCACCCTTGGCTTCACCCTCAGGCCGAGGTGGCCAGTCCTACCTCATGATGCACCTGCCACGCTTAGACTGAAGAAAGCTCACGTGTCCCAGGTGTCCCAGCCTTGGTGTCACCTACACAGTGGGCATGGTGAGCCTTCCTCCCAGTGTTGGCATGAGGACAGGGGGCAGAAGTGCCAGGGAGGTGCCCAGGAAAGTGCTGGTGTGGCCTGGGGCGGTAGGGGTTGCTCATGACCGATGCTGTGTACCATGCTGTCCTGGCCCCTCTGGGGCAGCTATGGCTCCGAGGCAGGCCCATGTGGACTCCTGTCTGGAGGGCTGTGTCTCCACTCTGGTCCACAGAGACCTGGGGATCTGAAGCCTAGGGGCCAGCCTGAGGGTGGGGACCCCGGTTCACAGGCCCCTCTTCACTGCCCTGTCTTACTGGGGGGTTCTTGGAAGTTGCTACTCCTGGGGCCACTCAGTTTATCCTGAAAACCCTCTCATCACCCCAAAGATTCATCTAACAGAGGCCCCCTTCCCTAGCCAGCTAGAACCCCTGTACACAGGGTGATAGGGACTTAAGCTATCGTGTAAGAAAAAAAAAAAGAAAAAGGTCCACATGGTCTTTAGCTTCCGCTCCTCACGTGGGCACCCGCCTGCAGCCCTGCGTCTTGCCCCGATGCTTCCCTCGGGGCGGGGACGCACGTTGGCAGGCCTCCGACGGGGCTTGTGTGCAGCGTCTTTGTGATCTGTCGTGCTGACTGTCCCTCATGTGCTGCCTCTGCCAGCGAGAATGGCAGTCTGCACAAACCACTCCTTAGTTGCCATTTTGCGTATTTTCCTGGAGCACAGTGTTCAAGGGGAATTATGGACCAAGAGGGCGGAGGAATCCGGCATTGGCTTCGCTGTGGCCCCAGCTGGCTTCAGGGTCCTCGCAGGGCCTGAGCGCACATAGCTAACGTGGGTGTTTCTCTCCTGTCATTCATTTCATAGGTTTGTGGTGGGCAACAGGGTTTAGACGTTATTCTGGCTTGCGTTCTTTCCCGTGGTATTTGGAAGGCCTGCAGCCCCCCACTCCGCTCAGCTGCTCCCAAGGGTGGACTTCCCTTTTGGGGTGCCCCCTGGACACCTTGCAGAGCCAGGAAGGCCCATCTTGTAGACCCTGCCCCGCCTTGTCCTCAGGGGCCGCCACGTTGGAGCCGCCCTCTAGCTCAGTGAGGTGGGAGGGCTGTTGGAGGGCCCTGGGTGGGTGGCCAGGACCCAGGTATTCCTCCTGGAGCCCTATTCTTCTTTGGTTGCACCAAGCCAGTTTCCACAGCCAGTAGATGGGGACATTCATGACAGCTCTGCCCGCCTCCCCAGGTGCCCAGAGACTCAGATGTGAGTGGCCTCGAAGGGAGGTCTTGGCGGTCCCCTCCCAGAGGCTGCAGGCAGCCCATGCCCTCCTGGGTCTCCTGACACCCCACCCCCTGGCCCTGCAGGAAAGGAGGCTTAGCTGAGCTGTAAGAATGGGCTCCAGGGGTGCTGGCTTCAAGTCATAGGACCGCTAAGGTGAGACTGGGTCAGGGCGGGCACAGAGCCACCTGGAGGGGCGAGGGGAGCTTCCTCAGGCAGCTGCGGTCTTGAAGATGTACAGTCACACTCCCTCATACCTTGTGACTGGCTGCTTCCTGCCGCTGTGTACAAACAGGCCTCCGTTGGAGGAAACAGGTGTTTTATCAGGTCACAGGGCCCCTGCCCCCAGCTCTGCAGTGCCCGGCTCCTCCGTGACAACCCTCCTCTTGCACATGGGGACAATGAGACCAGGTCAGGGGAGGGACTGGTACAAGGCCCCTTAGGAAAGTGGAAGGGGAAGACACTGAATCTAGGAGGCCCACCCTCAAACACATCTTCCACGTCTTGGCTGAGTGGCCCTGGGTAAGTCACTTCACCCCTCTGGATCTTAGTTTCCTCATCTAAAATCGAGGACAGTGAGGGTTCTGCCTCTATGGGTTACTGTGGAATGGACTGAGAGTGGGTACAAGGTCCCTAGCACATAGTAGGTGCTTCATGAGTGAAAGCCACTGTGGGAGGGCTTGTTAACACTGTGTTAAAGGCCCTGAAGCCAAGACTGGACTGGAGCGAGTGATGCTGTCCCTCAGCTCAGATACCCGGGCAGTGCAAGGACAGCTGTTCTGCCCACCTGGCCCTCGGGCCCGCAGCTGGGCCCTCACACAGTGCACACTGGACCTGGAATCCTGGGCCCAGACCCCTGTTGGTGTTTCCTGAGCCCCTCCCCCCACATGTACACTTGGCCTTGGCTCAGCACCAAGAGGGCAGCTGCCTCTGCCCCCCCCCCCCAGAGCTCAGTCCTGGGGAGGCAGAAAGCCTCTCTGGGGCTCAGAACCAGCTTTGAGGTTCTGCCTGTGCAGGATAAAGGGCACCGAGGAGGGACAGTGGACAGTGGGGCAGCCAGGAAGGGTTCCAGCTGGCTAGGAACCCGCACAGGTGAGTGGGAGAATGCTGTAAGGGGGAGAGACAGCTTGAGGAGAGGGGTGAAGTAGAAATCAGTACGTTCCTGGTTGTTGGAAGGGTGACCTGGAGCCCAGGGCTGACGGGGCTATGAGGTGCAGCCGGAGGAGAAGGGCCAACACGATGGCCTAGTCTGTGGCGCCCTCGGGGCCCAGGCTGTGCTGGTTCCAGAGCCCGGGAATGGCTGGTGGGCACGTGTGGCACGTGGCAGCATGAAGGGCAGGGTGGTGGCCACCAGCAGATGGTGTGAGTTGCGTGGGGAGGGTGAGGCGTGCAGAGCCTGCAGCTGGCACAGGGTGGGCGCTGGTGGGCGCAGCGGCGACTGCAGTGCGAGCAGGGCCAGGGGCGGCCCAGGAGTGCTGGCACGTGCAAGGAAGTTTCCACTTGGTGTCATTGTAGCTGACTCGCAGTTTCTCCAGGGTCTCGAGCCCGGGGTTGTGGCCCCTGCTTACTTAGGGGAGTGAACCCCAGAGGTCAGGGCCCGCCCATTGGCGGTTCAGCCAGGGTACGAGGAGCACCTCTCTGGTCAGCATTGTTTCTAGTAGGACTCTGGGAAGGGTGGGGGGTCTCTGAGAAGCCAGGACGTGGCTCGCTTCTTCCTTCAGGCAGTTTGTTGCCTCAGCTCACAGACCTGTGATGCTTGGCACTGGGAACTGGGTGCCGCCTCCCTCCCCTAAAAGGCGTGGCCCGCGTCCGCCTTTGCAGACGTGAAATCTCAGCTGCAGCCCGGTGGGCTTGTCCTGATCAGAGGATTTGGCTCCTTCTGGTCCTGCTGGAACACGGGGCTCCCCTGGGCTCAGTTTCCCAGTGGATGAGGAGACTGTCCCTTGCGGGGCAGGGGCCCCGGCCCGGGGTGGGGCCATGTTGGGTGTGAGCGTGGCCCCCGGGAAGGCTGCCTGTGGAGCCTGTCCCACCCTGGGCACTGCCTGCCGGGGCCATGGCAGCAGGCATGGCTTTAAAGCCCAGAGGGGGACAGCGACACAGCCCGAGTGCCGGCCGGGGCCGACGTCCACAGTCGTAGCTCCCCGGAGGTCAGAGGGAGCAGACGCTCTGCCAGATAAGCTCCCTCCCTCCCCCTCATCTCTCTCCTCAAAACAACCAACAGCCATCTGCAAGCACACTGTCTGCTTCCGAATGAATGATGGGTGTGTGGCTGTGGCTGCAGGTGAGGACGGGCAGGCCGTGGCCCCAGGGAGCAGTGGGCCCTGGGGTTTGCACAGTTGGGGCTGCACACTGGGTCTGGCGTGTCCAGGGGTGGCACCTGCCCCTTCCTAGGAAGCCCCGTTTGCCCGTGAGCCAGGGGCCTGTGATGAGTAAGGAGCCCGGGGCCCAGGGCCACCTTCTGTCCTGTCCCAGCTGTACAACCCCAAGTGCATCTGTTAACCTCTCTAGGTCTGTTTCCTTCTCTAAAACGGGGTCAGGGATCCCTGGCCTGGAGGGTGTCTGAGGTTCAAAGTGCTGGCTGAAGAGGCCTGCTGCTTGGGTGGGCCTCAGGTGGGGCTTGCTGGGCCTCGCAGGTGCTGCGCTAGGGCCAGCCTGGCCATCAGACAGGAAGGGATCCTGGGGAGAGAGGGACAGGTGACGGGAGCCCCGGCTCAGGGTGTTGTGACTAACTCTGACCTGGCTCTGGTGGCGGCAGGCCCAGCCTCCTGGTCTGCGGGCCGCCATCTGAAACGCATTACCGATGCTTTGTAAACTCCACATCACTCGGCCACATGAAAGCCTGGGATCTAAAAATAGCCACTCCCAGAAGACGCCCCGCATTGGTGAGGCTCAGCTGACCTCTGCACGAACACCCACCACCAGACCGCCTCCTGTGCCAGGGAGCCCCAACTGGCAGGGCCACACCCACCCATGCTCCCAGCGTGGGCAGCCGCTGCCCGGGGCCACTTTATCTGGGCACAGATCTGACCCGGCTGGTCAAAGCTTCAGGCCCCAAGGCCTCACCTACGGCAGAACGTCTGGAGGAGCCAGGCGGATGCAGTGGAGGGTGTGTTGGTGGCCCTAAGAACCCTTCCCCAGCACTGTGCGTGTCTGGGACATCCACGGCGAAGCTCGTGAGAGAACCACCCACAGATGAGGACAGGGGCTGCTGTGGAGGGGAGCACAGAAAAGGGGCCCGGGCCCCTGTCGGATGGCAGACAGGAGGCCCCTGGTCGACGTGCTGGGGCAAGGGGGCTGGGGCCCTGCCTGCATCCCACAGGGTCGCTGGAGGGCCCACTGCAGCAGGAGGGGCGGGCCGACAGCTGTGGGTCTCCGGGCCACTGGGCTTGACTCTCTGCCCTGCATTCTGTGGGTTCCCTTTCCCAATGGTCTCCATGACCAACTGCAAACCGCTCTTTTCCCTAAAAATAAACACGCTTATGGGATTGGGGGAAGCTTTGTAGCTATCAGAGGAAATAATAGGGTGTTTAAGAAAATTACATTGCGTTTTAAATAACCAGCATGAAAGTCATTAAGTTTGAAGTTTCATTCAAATCAGATGGCTCTGTGGCTGGCCCAGTGGCCAGGCAGGCAGAGGGTGGGTGGGCCCTCCAGGACGCCATGGGGCGGCCTGGGGAGGGCTTCGCCACAGCGGCAGTGAGGTCTCTGGCGGGTGCAGCCGGGGGTCCAGGCGGCGTGGCCACTGAGTAGGTGCCAGGCTGTGGCCACCACCCTGGAGCTTGCTGGCAGGCTTTGAGTCAGCATGCAGCCTGGGAGCCACCCAGCTGTGGTGGGTGACCCCATGGGTGGGGCTGGGGTGACCGCAGTCCACAGGGTGTGGGGACAGATGAAGCTAGGATTGCTTAGGCCACAAACGTTGATGGCTTTGTCGAGTTGGGAGTTTCAGGGATGATGGTTTGGATCAAAGAGGGCCAGAGAGGACCTATAGGGCCAAGGCCACATCAGTCGTCTTCACCGATGTAGTCTCCATGCTGGGCATGAGGCATGGCACACAGTAGGTGCTCAGTAAACAGTTGTTGAAAGAATAACAATAGCAATAATGCCAGGCTTGTGTCAGGAGCTTTTAATCCCAGTATCAAGATCTTTACAAGAAGCTAAGAAAGTAAGTACTTCCCTTTTGTACCTACAAATGGGGCACCTACCCCTGTAGTCACTGCCCTTAACCACCATGCTTCCTTGCCTCTTGGGCAATATATCTCTCCACTCACTTTGAAAAATTGGTAGGTTATTGCTCCCATTTTGCAGATGGGGAAGCTGAGGCCCAGAGAGTTTAGAAGTGTGCTAGTACCTGGCAGAGCCAGGACTCAGGCTCACATCTGTTTTCTCTCAAAGCCCATGCTCTGCGCTGCCCTGCCCCTTTGCTCTTGAATGTGTGGAGATGGGGCATTGCAGGCTGAGAAGCCGAGTGTTTCCTCTGCTCCTGTTGGGTTCATGAGCTGGATCCTGCTGGATTCCTCTGGCCCCAAGGAAGGATCTGGCCTTCGCCACCCCTGCTACATGGAACCTCACAGCTCTGGGCCTGGGCCTGGGCTGGACCCTTTCCTGCCCAGATGGATGCCTGGCAAGGGCAGGACTCCCAGGGCCAGAGGGGCTGTGTTTCTGAGTTGGAGGCAGGAGGAGCCCAGGAGTTCCACAGTGATGCTCCCTGGAAGAGCGTTCACTCAGATGACACCGAGGAGTGGCTCAGGTTCAGCGCATGACACGAGGATAGGTCCTGGTTCAGCCTGGAGCTTGCTGTCGGGCCTCCATGGGCCCAGGTGCTGCCTCTGTGCTGTCCAGGGCTGACTAGAGGGTTTTATGGACTCTGAGTCACTGGGAATTGTTGGATGAGTACGCTGAGGGTGTCCTTGAGTGCGCCCCCACCCGCAGTGGGAAAGCTGCTTGGGAACTGGAGCCAACTGTCTGCCCCCTGGCCCTGGCGGCCAAAGGCCAGTCAGGAGCTCAGCAGTCTGGCCCGAGAGCAAGCCGGTCACAGCCCAAATGAAATAGAGGGCTAGCAGCCCCGGCCCGCACAGAGGATGGCTTTCCTGAAAAGCCCTGGTCCAGGGACATGCTTGCCTTTGTCATTATTAGCTCAGTCCTGACATCAGCACAATGAGGTGTGGACATGCTGCCTGAGGCCTGGGGGGACCTGCTAAGTGCTGGAAGAGGGGTTTGTACCTACCCCGAGCAGGTCCCCCCAGGCCTCGAGGGGCACCTACCCCTGTAGTCACTGCCCTTAACCACCATGCTTCCTTGCCTCTTGGGCAATATATCTCTCCACTCACTTTGAAAAATTGGATTTTATAGATCCAGCTGCATCCCCTTGGTGCCCCATCTCACCCCTCCCCACTCCTCACCCTGGGAATGTGGCCTTCCGCCCTCTCTCAGGTATTTTTATACTGCTCCACGCAGGTGTGTGTCTGTAAGCTGTTTGGTGTGGTTCAGGACCCCTAACTCAGCCTTGTGAGGAAGCTCTACCATGAGAGGCTCCTGCGGCAGCTGGTGGGCCTGGCCTCCTCCCCCACTGGTGCTGTGCACAAGGGGCCTGGGGGGAGCACACGGGGGCCTGGGGCCTCCAGCAGGTCCTTCCACTCCTTGCTTTCTTCCCTGTGGGATAAACTGTGAGAGACTGACTCCAGACAGCGCCTCTCAGGCCTTGACTGGCAGGAGCTGCCAGGGGTGAGACTTGAGTGAGTTCTCTGCCTGCGGCCCCGAGGCAGGACCGTCCTCCTGGGGCCGGCTCAGGCGGGACAGCACCTGACGCTCCGTCTTGTCCTTGCTCCTCAGGAGCTGGCTAGGGGTGAGATCTCGTTCCTCCCTCCCTCCCACTCTGGAGCCATTGCTGACACCGGCCTCCATGGGTCCTGGCCCAGTTGTCCCTGCCAGGCAGCCCTTTCCCCTGGACAAGTTCTGTAGAGAGCCACTGCAGCTGCCCGCGGCTGTCCCACCCTCCTCACATGTGGCAGGAGAGCACAGGCCGGACCCTGTGGGAGGGGAACCTCTGGCTTCCTTTAGTCGTTTATGACAGAACCAAAGTCATCTCAAGGACAGTGCTCGGAGGGGGTCAGAGCCATGCCGACAGTCACTTTGTTCTAAGAACAGGTCTTGGCAAGGTGTTGCTGGCAAGATTGGTGGTCCCAGCTCCCTGGTGGGCTGGAGACCCAGCATTGGGGGAGGGGAATCTGGGGGCTACTGGCTCCTTGGTCCCCATGCTGGCACGCCACCAGCCAGCCTGGGGGGGGGGTCCGTTGCCAGGTGATAAGGATCTTTGGCCAGGAGCCCCAAAAGGCTGGATTCAAACCCAGACCTGTCACTGCTGGCTGAGACCTTGGGCAAGTCACTTAACCTCTCTGGACCTCCCTTTCCTCTTCTGCAAAGGGGTGGGGAAGACTGGTGGGGTCCTGGGGCGGAGGCAGAGCTCTGCATGCAGGGTGGTAGGCCCATCTCTACATCTGCACCTCTGCTGCTTTCCCCCTGCCTTTCCCACAGAGCCTTATGGCTGTGCTCCCAGGGGCACAAACCCTCTGAGCTCCTCCATCGCCCCCTTCCACAGAGCCTCCTTGCCTTCCATACTGCCAGAGACAGGCTGAGCTCCGAGGCTGTGTCCTGGCCTGGGCTCTCAGATGGGCTCCGTATGAGCGGCCGCCTGGGCAGAGGGGGCTGCCTAGCCATGGGGCTGCTGCAGAGTCCCCAGGCTGTGTGTCGGTAGCACCAACTAGCAGCTCTGCTGCAGCAGCTCCCGGAAGCTTGTATTTTCCTCTAAAAACATCCTGTCCTGAGGGGCGTTCACCTCAAAGAGGAGGAAGGAAAACACAAACGAATGCATAGAAACCACTGGGGGCCGTGGGCCAGGCCACTGGCTCAGTGAGGCTCAGCAGCTCCGAGGGTGACTCGGGGTGGGGCTGGGTTCATAGCAGGCCTGTGGTTTGCCAGGGCTGCATGCAGGGACTCCCGCCTTCACCTCTGCTGTGGCAGGGCCGTTATCTGATGTCGGGGCCAGGCAGCTGGTGGACTGGCCACACGCACCTGGCAGGGCTCTGTGCAGCCACGGCAACAGCCCTGTGCTGGCAGGCAGGACCAAAGCGTCTGGTCCACAAGGGTGTGGCCCTGTCTACCCCCAGCCCTCCGGCACAGCCACAGCCCCATATTCTGGGGTGGGTGTCTGGCACAGGTGTCCAGCACTCTGTGGGAGGGAGCTCTCAGGCTGCCCTCCGAAGAGCACCATGTCCTGGGCAGCGGGGCTCAGCGAGGGTGCTGGGGGTGAAAGGGTACAAGCTCAGCTCAGGGTATAGCTGCAGGGGTAGGGCCTGCAGGAGCCCACACATTGAGGCCCACTTGGTATGCAAGCAAGTCCCCTCTGGAAGATTTTGGGGGCCTGCTTCCCTCTTATGGAAGTTCACTTTTATGGTCCCAGGCCTTGAGGGGGCTTCCCACTGAGCAACTGGCCAGCCTTCTTAGCACTTAAGCACCACCAGTGCTGAACAGTGGACGCCAGCTCCAGACACCAAGGCCGAGGGAGCTGTGGGGCTGCCCGGAGGGTATTGGAGCTGGGAGAGGAGCCTGGAGGAACTGATCGAGGCCAGAGTCAGTGTGCAGGGCCAGCCTGTGGATGGAGCCTGGCTCAGAGCTGACAGGCCTGGCTCCTGGCAATGTGGGGTAGAGAAGTGAGGAGTGGAGGGGACCTTGAGCAGGGTCACTGTGTGGGGGCAAGGGGGAGCTGGGCCAGGGACCTGAAACCCAGCCTGCACTGTGCTCCCCCAAGCCATGCGTCCTGGCATGGGCCTGGCTGCCTGTCCAGAGGAAGGGGTACTTTGTCTAATGCGCACAAATGTACCAATTGAACGAGTGGCGGCTCTGGCTTTGTCTGCTCATTCTGACTCCCAGAGGTAGGTACTACGGGCAGGCAGAAGGCAGGGTAGGAGGAGGCTCAGGGTCCTAGGTGCCAGGCAGGATGTTCCTGACTTTGAGCAGTGGCTTTAGCTCCCCCAACCTCCTGTGTGCTGCTGTGACCCTTGGCCAGCCCTAGCCAGGGTGCTCTGTCCGGTGCTGCCACATTTTCTCTAAATGCGGGCTCAGTCTGCGCAGGCCCCGCCTACCCACACTGCTAGAGACCCAGCTCTGAGGACCCAGCCCTCGTGGATGTAACAGAAACAGTGCAGGGTGCAACCTCAGACCTCAGCAAGGGCAGGGAGACAGAAGGGGACACAGCAACATCGGGCCAGGGCTACAGGCGGCAGGCCTTCGGGGTGGGGGGTGGGGGCACTCCTGTTCAAACTGGTAGGGTAGGAAAGGCTTCTAGGAAGAAGTCTTATTTGTGATGACGCCTAAAAGATGGATAGGAGTTGGGAGAGCTCTGCAAGCAGAGGGGACAGCATGGCCCTCAGGACTGGCGGCCCTCCGTGGCTGGTGCCCAGTGGGAGGCGGGGAGGCTGAGAGTGGCAGTCTGGCATCGCTGAGGAAGGAGAGCCCATGGAGGGGCCCCTGGCACTGACCTGATGGGGGACTGTGTGGCTACAGGCAACTTTCTCGAGCAGGCGATGCCTGCCCAGATAAGTCGTCAAATGTGACATTTATCATGCACTTTCACCATTGCGCCTTGGTGGAGGGAACAGTGATTATCAATAGCCCACCTTTCTGTCTGCTCAGGCCCTGCCCCAGAATAGAGGCTCAAGGTGTGGATCTGCCACTCCTTTTGGGGGCCCATCCCCAAGAGCCTCTCCCTCGCTCCAGAGCAGGGTTGGAAACCCCCAGGGCCAGGAGCTAAGAGACAGGTCAGCTTCTGGCAGGTGAGTGGGTGGCAGGCAGTGGTGCTCTGGCACTGGGGGTTCCGCAGGCCTTCGTTCAACAAGTCCAGGGACTGTCTCAGGACCTGGACAGGCAGAGATGACTGACAAGCCGATTCTGCTAGGCCCCTCCAGGACCTGCAGGCTAACCTCTGCACCCAGTTGGGCATCTCTGCTTGCTAGGCCAATGGAACCTAGCCCAGATCATGGTCCTTTCCAAGGAGCTGACCCTTAGACTGAGGTCAGCACAAGGAGCCAGCCTGGCAAGGAACAGGAGAAAGTGTGTGGAAGGCTGTGAGAGGATGGAGGCAGGGTGGGAAGGGCGCTGAGATCAGGGGGCTGGGCTCTTGGCCCGAGTAGCTAGGCTGTGGCTGGGCTGCTGCAAGCAGGGCAGAGGAGGGCTAGGGTGCTGGGGGCCATGTCTGGTGGTCACCGGCAGGCAGGGGGTGTGGCCAGAACACCAGTAATGGGGGCCCCAGACCTGTTGGAACATTTTTAGGGTCGGGAAACCCTGACTCTGCTAACTCTGACCAACCAAGCCGGAGAGGGAGAGAGTGGCTTCAGGACCCGGAATCCCTCCCTGCTGCCTTTGTCCTGTCCTGGCCACGGCGACCGCAGAGCCTTTGCAGCAGGGATAGAATCCCAGCTCTGCCTCTAACTAGCTGTGTGACCTTGACCTATAGATCCTCTCTGTGCCTGGCTTTCCTCATCTATCGAATGGGCATAGTAGTTGTTTCCATGTCACAGGTTTGTTTTAGGAGTGTGAGTTGAACTCTGTAAGGTGCCCAGAGCTATGCCTAGCACAATGTGCTATCATTAACAGATGCTGTTCCCTCAGCCTGGGGCATAGTAGGAGCTCAGTCAGGAAATGCGTACTGACTGAATGTGTCTGCCAGTAGCAACCAACTGAGAATCCTGGTGTGTGTGTATTGGGGGGAGTAAGGGGGTGGGTGCCTCTCCGGGCACAGCCCCCTGCCCCAGGGAGGTCTTCTTGGGAGGGCCTGGTCAGGCCCCACCATGCTCCCCCAACCCTAGTCTTGAGGCTAGAGGAAGCAGCAACTTTCTTCTCTGGGAAAGTGTCGTGGGGCTCAGGCGCTTGGGGGTTTTCAGAGTCAACCGTCAGAGGCGAGGGAGTTTCTCCACTGGCGGTGGCAAGGGCTCTCAGGGCGCAGTGAGCAGACCGCTGCGGTCTGCAGGGAAAATGCCGGTCTGCAGGGAAAATGCCGACGGTGTTTATTTTTCACCTGAGCCTGCAGGAAGTTGTGGGGGGACTCTGAGGAGGGGAAGGGGGGCAGCCCAGCCAGGCCCAAGCTCAACCTCAGGGCAGAGCAGACCTGCCTCAGGAGTCCTCCCACCTGCCCAGCCCTGCCCTTGGGCCGCTGCCTGGCTGCAGCCTGCTCTGGAGGAGGCACGCCAGGGTATCGCAGTGAGGAGTGTCCAGCCGTGGGCCAATGGGAATATCCCAAAAGGATGAGGAGCACCTCTGGGACAGTAGATTTTGAGTGTGGCATGGGAAGAACAGTAAGAGCCGTGTAGCAGCTCCTGGCCCCTGGCCCCTGGCCCTAGGCTCTGAGTCCTGGACCCATCCTGGAGTAGGGGGTGGGGAGGGGGCAGAGGTTCTGGGGACGTTGCAGGCAAAGGCAAAGAGCAGGGTTCCTGGTCAAGGTATATGGACTGCTGTTGAGTCTCATTCATTTACACGACCCACTGTGCTGTGAGCACTTAATGAGTATCCAGCTCTGCTTGACACTCTGCCTTCAGAGGTAAGAAAGGTGGGGTTGAGCCCTGGCTAGGGTGGCTCAGTGGGTTGGGACCAGCCTGCAAACAGAGGGGTTGCCTGTTGGATTCCCAGTCAGGGCACATGCCTGGGTTGTAGGCCAGGTCCCCAGTAGGGGGCACATGAGAGGCAACCACACATTGATGTTTCACTCCCTTTCTTCTTCCCTCCCTCCCCCTCTCTCTAAAAATATATAAATAAAATTACAAAAAAAGAGAGATGCTCAGGGCCTGGTGGGGAGAATAGACCCAGGCCTCCTGCCCTTGGAGGCTGGGCAGTTACCATCAGGGGAAGGAGAGGAGGGCGCTGCCATCACTGGGCTCCCCATGCACACACCAAGCCTCAGACAACCCCACCCTGTTGTCTGGGCAGCCTGGCCCTGGGACAGCCTTGTGCTGAGGCTGTGGAGCGGGACGTTCCACCGGTGGATGGGGGTGTGGGGCACTGGGCCCTGTGCCAGCTAGTTCCCCCTGGCTACCACCACCAGGCATGGAGGGGGCTGGAGAGTGAGGCTGAAGGGCAGCCGGCATCGATGTGGGAAATATTGGCCAGGTCCTCAGTGCCCTGCCTTGCCCTGCAGCCCTGGCTACCTCAGGGCCTCCGGCTGCCAGCAGGCTCTCTGCTCCCCCCTGCCCACCTGGCACCTCTCCTGTGCTTTGGCTGCAGACTCCTGTTTAATGAGGCTTTTCCCCAGTTTCCAGGGAAGGCTGGTAGACAGGGTGAACCCTTTGTCCACCAGGTAACGCCTCACGCCCCACCCCACTGGCTATTATCCGCATACCTGTTGGGCAGGAGGCTGTAGGCTGAGCTGAATCCTGTGGTTTCCCAGGCCTGGCCTGAGCTGTGCTGCAACCTGGAGCTTAACCAACCTGGCCGAGGAGGGTCAGCTCTAGCCCTCCTGGGGGAGGGGAGGTCCTGCTGAGAAACCACTGAGGAGCCAACACCCGCCCCCAGCCCCACTCCAGGCAGAGTGGGGCTCTGTCTGGAACTGTCTTTCTGCAGCTGGCACCGTGGACCCCAGGCTCTGCTGCTGAGGTTTCCTGGGGCCAGAGGCGCCCACCTGGCAGCCAGTCATATGGCCCTGAGGGCCACGGTGCCAGAGCTGGGCTGAGTGCCAGGGTCTTCTCCGAAGCAAGAGCTGGGACCCAACAGTCCCCTGTGGTTCAGACAGACCTGTAGAGGGTGTTCCTGCCACCTGGTGGGCCATGGCTACAGGTGTGTGGCCCTCACTCAGTCCAGGTTCCTGAGGCAGTAGACCCTGAGGCTCAGTCACCCTGGCTGCCATGAAGCCTGCTTGTGGCTGATGCTGTCTTAGGAACCTATCTATAAAAAGTCTCCAGAGGCTTCCAGGAAGCTTCCCACCTGTATGAGCCCTCAGCTCCTGTTCCCCAAAATTCTAGGAGATAAAGCAGAATTATTGCATCTGTGACCAGTGATGTAGCCAGGGCTGGCATACTCCTCATTTAAAGAGGGGCAGACTGGTCCAGGGGCCCACAGTGGAAAGGTCAGCAAGCCTAGAACTGGGCTTCCCAGCTCCTCGTCATGGCCCACTTAAAATCGTCACTGGAGTAACTGCAGAGGGAGGCTGGAGGCAGGGGAGTGCAGGGACCTGGTTTGGGGGACTGGCTAGGGGCAGGAGGCAGCTGCATTCATCCAGGACAAACGTGGCTATGGCTTGGGCTGGGTGGGGAGGCCAGGAGGGAAGAGGAAGTGGCTGGACTCGAGGCATATTCTGAAAGTAGAGCCACTAAGGGCTTGCTGACAGCGAGGATGTGGGGTGTGAGGGAAAAAGAAGAGTCAAGGATGACTCCGGGGTGTTTGGTCTGAGCAGCCAGAAGGAGCTGCCATTCATTGAGGAAGATGGAGAGGAGTGTTTGGGTGGAGGTCAAAGGTTTTGCCTTGGCGTACTTAGTTGGGGTAGCATTTTAGACCTCTGACTAGCGTTCACGAGGAAGCCTTTGCAGAGGGGCGTTCCTAGGAGAGGTGGGCACTGGAGACACATGTGGAGCCATCAGATGAAGGCCCGTAAAGCCAGGAGCCTGGAGGAGGACACCCTGGGAGTGAGGGAGACAGCGGGGGGCCAGGTTCCGGTCAAGGCACAGGGAAGTGGGAGACGGAAGCAAGGCAGAGGAGTAGCAGCCTGTGAGGACAGGAATATCGGCGAGTGTGGCATTCTGGAAGCCTAGCGAAGAAACCATTTCAAGGAGGAGGGAGAAATCAGTCGTGTCCACTGCTGCTGAGAGGTCAGGTCATGTGAAGACTGAGAACTGACCACTGAGTTCAGCGATGTGCAAGTCATGGAGACCCTGACAAGAGTCTGGCTGGGTAGAAGGGAGGGTGTGCCGAGAACTGGAGGCAGGGAATGCGGACAGATCTGCCATGGTGTGCGGTAAAGGGGAGTGGGACATGAGGTGGGAGCGGGAAGTAATGGCCAGTTGGTGTCCCAGGGAAACAAGACTGGGCTTGCAAAGTGCTCCGCCCAGTGCCTGGCATGTGGCAGGCACTCGGCCTGTGAAGGATTTCCCATGGGTCCACATAGCCCATGGCTGGCCGGCCCACTCCTCTTCCCAGCCACCTGCAGGCCTGAGGCGCCCACATCCCACCTTCCATTCCCACACCTGCACTGACACCATTACACTGGTGTCTGAGTTCAGTGTTGGAAACGAGAGAAAGCCTGGGAGTAGCACGAGACTCCCCCAGCTTGCCCAGGAAGCCTGGCCTCGGAACAGCACCAAGGCCCAGGGACGGCATGGTCCTGTTGTCACCCTCCTGCACCAGGTGGTGCTGCCAGTGGGCTGCCCGGCGTGCCTGTGTCTCAGTCAGCCCCACACTCCGAGGCATCAGGCTGAGTGTGTGGCCTGTGGGTGGGCGGCCCAGCAGCAGAGGGCAAGGGAAGCGTGGTGAGGGGCGCTGCCTTTGCTCCTGTGCGGGCTCTGAGCAGACAGAGGGCTTTCTGCACGCCCCTTCCTCATCGCCTGACACTTGAGTTGTTGAGCTCTTGGGTGCTATCTGGCTTGATCCTCAGCCCTCTGAGCATCTCCATTTTGTAAGGAAACGGATGCTCAGATACTGCAGTAAGTTCTTGGAGAGCACACGTGTCAGAACTATGATCTGCACGTGGCCAGCCCGCTGCTCCTCAAGTTCACAGCAGAGAGCCCTCCAAGGGGCTGCCAAGGTCAGATCACCTGCCCAAGGCGGCCGGGCGGGCAGATGGTAGAGGGGAGGTATCAGGCTCGGGGAGGGGCTGTGGTGCGGCATGCACTCCAGTAGCAGAGGAGGAGCCACCACTGCTGGGACATCAGCCTCTGTCTGTCGAGGACAAAAGGAGGGTTGATTAGCCCTGTTTGTCAGGCTGCTCCCACAAGCCCTGAGGGCGAGGGTGCGGCCAGTAGCCTGGCCTCAAGTTCCCCTGGGGCAGGTTGTGGGAGCCTGGGCCCACCTGGTAGCCTCACCCTTTGGCTATCTGCAGTTCATACTCTCCCCTCTCTGTAGCCTCATCCTGGATCCCCAACAGCCAGTGCCAAGGGCTCTGTGCTGGGCCTCCTCACCATGAGCTTCCCTAACCTTTCTCCAGACCTGGGGACAAGGGACCATGGGCCCTAGCCATTACACAGAACAGAAAACTGAAGCCCAGAGATATTGCAGAGTCTGGCTAAACCCAACTAGTGCGAAATTGCACCCACAGGGTGGGAAGGAGCCCAGGCAACGACCTCTCATTACTGTCTCGCCCCAGAGAAGTCACTCATCTGTGCTCAGCCAGCGGCACCCGCGTCTGGACTTAGTGGGAGCCGAGCCACAGTTGCAGGCGTCCCCAGAGCTGCACAGATGTGTCCTGAGACAGGTGGAGCTGGGCCTCGGCCCTGAGCAGCACTCTGTGCCTGGGTTGCTTGGGGAGCCCCCTTCTCAGCCTGAGTCACCTCATGACACACCCATGTGACTGGTGTGAAAAGTAAGAGTCCTGTGGTGCTGAGGAAACAGGAAATGTGGGGTTGGGTAGGTTGGCCCTGGAGGGAGCTTGGCCCCACTTGGCCCCTCTCCCGAGTTAGAAGGTGGAGGGGGACTCTCTCCTATGTCCCCAAATTCTTTTAAGTCTGAGGTGGGACAGAGGCTCAGACTCAGAACCCCTAGTCTGGGGGCTGCAGGAGGAAAGCAAGCTCCTAGGGTAGGTCAGGTCCTCCGACCTTGTTCTGATGTGTATGGGGCTAGAGAGGCTCTGAGCAAGTCAGAGGGCCTCTGCGACACTGGGGGACCTCTGAAGCCCAGAGGCAGGAAGAATCTCCCAGTCGGGGAGGTGTGCCTCCTGGGACTGAGTGCACAGAAAGACTGAGAGGCTCTCTGGGAGGTGCGACTGCTGGGGCCAAGCCTGGGGGTGGGGGCAGAAGGGTTGGACCACTGGACACAGCTGGTTTGAGTGGTGCCCCTCCTGTGAGCCTGTGGTTTTGACCGCCCCCATTTTGCTTGACAGTTGGGCTGCCCACACAGCTAATCGGGACTCTGCCCACACAGAGCCCAAGGCCCGTGCCTGCTTCCCTCAGGTCTCTCCCCACATTCACCCGTCCTTGTTTTTCAGCACAACAAGACCAGCCAGCCCACCCACAGCGTCCCCCAGCTCTCCCCTCTCTATGAACACTTCAGCAGCCCACACCCCACGCCTGCACCGGCCGACATCAACCAGAAGCAAGGTACAGACCTGGGGTGGGGAGGGGCCCAATAAGACAGGTGATGGCCCTTTTTACAACTGGAGAACATGGGGCTCTGCAAAATCAGGAACCCCTCACCACCCGCAGAGTTCCAGAAAGCTGGATCAGGGGTGCTGGGGGAGATGGTGCCCGGTGGAAATCCAAAGGCTTCAGGTTGAGGTGGGAACCTCCCAGTGCAGTATGAGAGCAGGCGTCTGTGTGAAGCTGATAACTATAAAACTTGCAGGCTTTCCCTCCCCCAGTGAGAAAATGGAAAGTGGTGGTTGTGATGGCTGATTCACCTCGGCCTCAGGCAAAGTCATTCTGAAATCAGCCACTGTCGACTGTGGGAAACCTGCTGACTCAAAGGGGGGTGAGGGGTGGTTTGGAACTCTGGCTCCATAGGCCAGGTTCCCCCAGACTAGGGGCCCCCGCAGGGAGGCTCCAGTTGCAGACTGGTGGTGGCGAGGCCTGGTGTCCCATTCTGGAATGGCTCCAACTCTGCCAGTGGCCAGCCAGTGTCCTCAGACACATCCCCCACCTCCTCTGCCCTGGGTTCCCTAGCCTGCAAGTGAAGCACTGCTGCCACACTGGGCAGTCCTGAATGGAGCTGTATGTCTGGTACTCGCGCAAGGGCGGGTGGGACCGCAGAGGCCCCCCACAGGAGGCTCTAGGTTGCAGGAACTAGCTAAAGGGACTTCTGAGTCAAGCTAGCTCACTTGGCCCCTCTCCACTGCAGTTCACAGGCCTCTGCAGACCTCTGACCTCTCTGGCTTCTACTCTCTGACCTCAGGCAGCATGGGACAGCTCCCCCACACTGTGAGCTGGTGAGTGTGGGCCCAATGGGAAAGTGGCACCTTCTGCTGACTGGACCCATACCTGCCCTTCCGTTTTTCTCCTCCATCCTGTGCTGAGCACCGCTGCCATCTCTGTATAGGTACCAGGCTGGCCAGCAGCTCTAGCCATTCCCCTGGTAGTCTGACATACTCCCTTCAGGAAGACAGGAGACTAGGCTGTGGTCTCAGCCTGTTGCCCTTGAACTCTGCTTCAGTGTCTGAGACTTGAATGAGAGAACCCTGGGCTGCTCAGAGCCATATGAGTGATGAAGAAAAGAGAGGCCTGAGCAGGGAGGTAACAGCAAGAATGGCCATAAGCGAGGCTGTTGCTTCTCAGCCACCTAGTGGGCAGGAGGATACTTCCCACTTGTCTCAATGCCTGCTGCCGGCTGGTCACTTTCTTGGCTGAGCAGCTTGAGGGGCAGGGTCCCTTCCTTGCCCCTGTGGTAGCTACTTGAGCCCAAGCCCCCAGCCATGAAAGGCTAGCTTGGATGGACCCTAAGTCAGCAAGCCCAACTGTGGGCTAAAGGGCCTATCTTCAGTTGGAGCTGATCTAGCAGACTAACTGGCCCTTTGTCAGCACCGCAGTGTGAGACTTGTGCAGGTCTCAGCCTCTCTGGCCTGGTGCAGCCACTTCACAGCAGGACAGCCTGGCTTCCCGGGAATGCAGGGTAGGCCAGAGGCCTAAACTCAGGGTTTGCCTGTCCCTTTCGACTGGCCCTGTATCCGTGCATCCCTCTATATCTAGATTCTCCTTGGACAAAGTTCCACTCTGAAAACCAACCAGGGCTACTCCCACAAGTACCCCCAGGTTTGAAGTGTGCCAGGCAAGGATCTGGGCACCAGAGAAGCACTGCTGACGCTGGCTGATCCTAAGGCCCCCACCCTTGCAGAACTTGGTCTGTGCCACCCAGACAAGAGGCCAGCCAGTGGCAAGGCACTGTTAGCAGGGCTTTGACTAGGGACTGTAGGAACCCAGGGGCACCTTGTCTGGCTTAGGATCCCAAGGCTTTGGGGAGAAAGGGTCATTTAGGATGGCCAGGGGCTGAAGCAGGTGAAGTGGGACGGGAGCACAAGCCTGATGGTGTCGGTAGAGGGTGCAAAGGCCCTAGGGCAGGTATCAACTCTGTACTGACAGGGGACATTTCATTTCAGCAGGTAAGGCTGGAGGGGACCTGGGGGCCTGCTGAGCCACTCCTGGGAGAGTGTGGCCATTTCTACCCCTGAGGCAGCAGTACAAGCCTGTAGCTGGAAATAGGTACAGCACAGGTTGCCCTCTGGTGGCAGATGCTTAAAACACACGGGAGTGGTCCAAGCACAAGCTGATTTGCCTCACAATCTAGGGTCAGGCTAAAGCATGGAGGGAAGTCCTTCCCCACATATGGCCAGTAGCAAGACTGCTAACAGCTGTCTCTCCCAACCACAGGCCCAGCCCTCCTCTCTACCCCCTGTCCCCTTCCTGCGGATATAGACAGCACTTCCCTGCCCCCTCTGCAGCCCCTGGCGCCCCCTACCCCAGGTGAGTCCCCTACCCTGCAGCCAGGCTCCTGCTTCCTGTTGCCCAGGCTTCACTGCCCACACAAGGCCATGCCCAGGTCACTGCTTGCCCTGTGCTAGTCGTTTGTCCATCCGTCTGTTTGTCATTCTGCAGCCTCTCGCTGCCCTGTGCCTAAGAATGAAGCCAGTGGGACTTCAAGAGGCCTATAAGCCCAGGCCAAACTGCAACAGCACCCCGGAGCAGCCAGGGACAGTGCATGCACACGGGTGCTCATGCTCCTGCCTCCGCGCATGCGTGAGTCAGCCCATGTGCAGGTGTGCATGTACTCACCCCACTTGCCCTGCATCCCTGCTGAGGGAAGGGCCAGTCCGGACTTTCCCGGGCATTCCCTGAGCTCCGCCCAAGCTGAGGCGGCACTGTTACATGTGTCTCCAAGCTCTGGCCTGCTTAGGGACCCTACACCTGTTTAAGCAGCAAGGGGCAGAGTGGTATCCATGGGACAGAAAATGAAGTGGGAGGTGGTGGAGTGTGTGTCCCTTTACTTAGCATGTATCTTTCACTGAAGGAGTAAGCTAAGTTTGGAAGAAGGAATTCAGCAGACTTGTCCAGCGCTGTGCAGCTCACAGGGTAGGGGCACCAGCAGGTGAATGCTATGTGGGTGTTGGGGGGGCCCCAAGGAGACCCCAGCCAGACCTGCTGTGTCACAGAGCTTCTTGAAAAGGGTTAAGATCTCCTGAGTGAAGGGGACAAAGGGAACAGCAGTAGCTGGGGATGGTTGGGGTGGGAAGTGATGGGAAATGGGAAAATATGGGGCTAAAATGTCAGCAGGGCTCTGGGCAGTGGGAAAATTTCAGCAAGAGTAGCCAGGAGCACTCAAGTGCTGTTAAAAGGTTGTGTGAAGAGAGTCCTCGAAGAGTCCCGTCAGAAGGGTGAGGAAGCCCACAAGGCAGTCACAGGCTCATGAGGCTGAGCTGGAGAGGGCAGGAGGTGACGAGGGGCGAGATTCAAAAGCTATTTTAGGCCTTAATTTAGTCATCAGCTAAATGATGTAGTAGTAGATTCTTGCAGTATTGTCTGTGTAATGTGTTGGGAGCAGGTATTTGTGTTGGTGTTTATATGCAGGCCAGTGGGGCTGGGACATCTGTTCACCTGTCCTTGTTTACTGTGCAGGGCCTCTGTGTGTCCCAAGATCTGGCCTGTGCACACCTGGCTCAGAGTTAACTCTCTTCCTGTTTCTAGGTTCACCCACCCATCCCTGATGCTAGGTTCTGGCGTACCTGGTCACCCAGCAGCCATTCCCCACCCAGCCATTGTGCCCGCCTCAGGGAAGCAGGAACTGCAGCCCTATGATCGCAGCCTGTAAGTGAAAAGGCACACAGTGGGGAGGAGGGAGGGAAGCAGGTGAGCAGACCCCAGGCTCCCATCTGTTGGCCAGGATACACATTTCTTCTACCAGGCTGAAGGCCTGCTGCCTAGAAGCTCTAAGGAGTACCAGAGAAAGCCTCCGGCCAAACTGTCTTGTGGCTTTTGCCACTGACCACTGTTTTTTTTTAGCTTCAGAAGGAGGGAGTAGGTGGAGTGGGAAACAAAGACTTAGTTTAAGCCAAGATGGGAGTGACTGAGAAATCCTTATGCATGCTTTTCTTACTTAGCTGCAATATTCCTATAAGGAACTAACTATGCTCATCAATTTTGCAGCAGCATAAAAAAAAAAGATTCCATTTACAAAAGCCAAAGTATCCATGCCCTTATCATGTGCACTGGATATAGTAGAGGAGGGTGGTAGCATTAGGTGGGCATTGCAGGGGCTCCCAAGTGATCTGGACATGCACCCCTCAGGAAGACGCAGGCAGAATCCAAAGCAGAGAAGGAAACCAAGAAGCCAACCATCAAGAAGCCACTCAATGCCTTTATGCTGTACATGAAGGAGATGAGAGCCAAGGTCATTGCAGAGTGCACACTCAAGGAGAGTGCTGCCATCAACCAGATCCTGGGCCGCAGGGTGAGACCACAGGCAGGTGGGCTGGCGGGGGTGGCCCCTGACCACCTTCACCCTGGTGCAGCCTGCTCACTCCCTGATGCACTCCCTCTGTGCCCCCTTCCCCTCTGCAGTGGCACGCACTGTCACGAGAAGAGCAGGCCAAGTATTACGAGTTGGCCCGCAAGGAGAGGCAGTTGCATATGCAGCTATATCCAGGCTGGTCAGCACGGGACAACTACGTGAGTGGCCAAAAACACACAGTAGGGATGGGTCGGGGAACCTTTCAGATTCCATGCCCCACAGCACAGTCTCAGCAAGGAAAGCAGGACTACTGTCCCAAAGGCACAGAGGAGGGGAGGTGGTAGACTGGAGGGGTCCAAGGCCTCCCACAGCTAGCTCAGAAGAGGGTCAGGCAAGGGGAGCTGCTGATAAAGGCAGGCCTGTGTCCTTTTTTCCACCCACGATCTACTCCCACTCCTTGCAGGGCTATTGCCCTATATTTGATTTGGGCTCATAAGCAGAAGGGAGGAAAGAGCCTGGAAGTTACCTCTTCCATTCAAAATGGAGAACAGTGTGGGAAAGAGAGGAGGAGCCCCTAATTGTCTCATGGTTTACTTAGCAAGAACTGCAATCAAGAAATCCTACAGTCCCCAAGTAGAGACTCTGTGCCTGGAATCTAGTGTGCCAATGACAGCCAGGCTAGGCAGTTGACTGTAGCTATCCCAGCCACTCTCTCACTGGGGTTAGTGTCCAACTCCTAGATCTGATGATTCTGTTTCCTGCAGGGGAAGAAGAAGAGGCGGTCCAGGGAAAAGCATCAAGAGTCCAACACAGGTGAGACCTTCCCTCAGCAGTAGTGAGGCTCCTCTCCAGGTCCCCATTTGACAACCATCACTAGTCTGGCACAAAGGGAGGGGCAGAGTACTCAGCCACCAACCTTGAGTGCCTGGGTCCTGGGCTCTCTGGAAACATGGCCTGTACCTCACAAGTCAGATCCCTACTTGAGGAACAGCTATGCTAAGTCCTAGGGAGGACCGGTAGAAGCCAGTTCACATAGCCATGGTGTGCGGGCCCACCATGTTTGCTAGCCCTGCCATGCTTACAGCTCACCTCTGCCAGGGGGAGTGAGGAACTGACTGTATGATCCACGCTAAACCCAACACTGAATCCTGGGGGTTCTGAGGTGACAGCCTGCTGTCTGCATGGAGATGGAGCCAGACCCCATACCTACGCCCATGGTCACACAGCCTGCTGGCTAGTGCCTGGCAATTTACCCCCACCCACCATTTTTCATATGGCAGTGCTGTGTAGAGGACTGAGGGAGCCCACACTCTGCTGCAAGTGTCCTTCATATGGGTGGATTCCTGTCCCAACTCTGATCCACACTCAAGAATGACTTTCTCAGTTGTGCTGCTCCCCCACACTCCATCTGGGGCAGGGCAGGCTTCTGCCCTTTTTCTGAGGTTGAAGAATGGGTTTTACTTTTCATCTGGAAAAGTCTGTAGAGTAGGTTTAAGCCATAGCAGGGAGGGTATGGGTTAGGCAGATAGGGTGTTGGTAAAAATGGGGGGGGGGAGGATAAATTGGCAGGGAATTCAGGGGTGGAGACAGACCTAAAGCAGAGGAGGCTAGATCTGGATCCCCAAGAGCTTCCCTGAGTTTTTCCACAGCTCTTATGCTGCAGGGAGCCCCATAAGCCTGAGGAGCCAGCATGATAGGATCCTCTCTCTTCCCCACCATTCTTCCCACTGCCTTTTCTGCCCCACTGGGTGCCATGCACACCTTTCCTAATACTTTGGCTCTGGGCCCTAGGGCTTCCCACTGGGGCTGGCTGTGCCATGGAGAGGCCCTCTGCCTTTTGGGGCTGTGGGGTACCTGTGACTGGCTAACACTGATGTTACCTCTTCTCTCTGGGCCCTGCTCTGCCCTGCTGCCTGCCTGCTCGCCCTCTGCCCTGCTCTGCCCCTCTGGCATGGCTGTGAGCAGACCCTGGCTCGCCTAAGAAATGCCGTGCTCGCTTTGGCCTCAACCAGCAGACGGATTGGTGTGGTCCGTGCAGGTGGGTTTGTCCCCACCACCATCCTCCCTGTGCTTCAAGCTGCTTCCCTGACTCTGCATATGTTCTGCTGGGCCTATAGCCTTCCTTTGCCCACCCCCACCCCCACCCCCCTAAGATACCTGCAGATTGTGGAGCCTGTGCCTCCTAAAAATGGGAGTGAACACTGAACACAGTTCGTAGGGAAAATCACTTGGGTCTCAGTGGAAGGAGGAGAAGAGACAATGTTCTAGAAGGGAAGGAAGGCAGGCTCAAGAAGGTAGTTCCGATGCCTACAATCCTCGGGTAATGATAGTTTGGTGCCAACCAGGCCTAGCTGGTCCTCAGTAGCCAAATAACACCATTCAGGTGGCCTCAGCCCCTGGTCCCAAGGCCTGAAAGTCATAATGGCCAACCAGTTCCATCACTTCGAGTTGGGATCCCTGCCCAAGCCTTAAAGCTAAGGAAAAAAGGTGACTATATAGTAGAACATACCATGAATAACCTGGATGCCAAGAGGCAAAGTAACTCATCATCTTTTACCTACTGAGACCAGAGGGCTGGAGAGGAAGGGAGAGAGAAGCAGGACTTGTAGCAACAACTCTGTTCCACCACACAACAGAAAAAAATGCTTATGTGTGTGAAAAGAATACCTACCAAGTGGCTAAAAGTTGCCTAATTCAGGTTCACACCAGGCCTTGTAGGGCTGAGGCTGAGGCTACTCCAGACAGCTAGTTCACTTTCTCTAAGTAATGTCTGTCCAGCCCCTCAGGTGGGCTGCCCGCCATGCTCCCTACCCAAGGGCAAAAAGGAATCGGGGGGAATATGTATATGTGTGTATGAGTACATGGTGGGAGGCAACCCTATCCTCATAGGAGGCCCTCATTCTACCCATCTTACACTACTCAGAGGCAGAATGTGTCCCAGAGAACTCAAGATGGTTAGAATGGATGAGAAGAATCACTGTCCATTTCTTCTTCCCCTTCTCTGCCCCTAACCTAGCTTTGAGCACTGGAACTGTTCAGCCCAAGAAGTGAACAAGCATTGCAGTACCCTTGCCTTAATGCAGATGTGAACCCCACAGAAACACATGAAACAGGCTCAAAGGCCCAGACTAGGATATGGCTCCCCTGGAAAACAATGACAGCCCACAGGCCCCAGCTACAAAAGGTCCCTGTGCCACCATGTGGCTGTGCTGGGAACTGTGCCTGTCCCAAGTCTGGCCAAGCCCAGCAGAGTAGCAGTGCTGATTCAGTTCTGAAGGAATAATAAACACAACACCCATGTCCTGGGGAGAGGGGACAAGAGGTCAGCTAGGCCTATGCAAGGACAGCATTTTTTGGTTGTGGTGTATGACTATGAATTCACCCTCTGTTTACAGATAACTCTCTTCACTATTCCTAGGAGGAAAAAGAAATGCATTCGGTACTTACCCGGAGAAGGCCGCTGCCCCAGCCCCGTTCCTTCCGATGACAGTACTCTAGGCTGCTCCGGGTCCCCAGCCCCCCAGGATTCACCCTCATACCTCCTGCTGCCCCACTTCCCCACAGCACTACTTGCCAGCCCTGCGGGGCCCGCGCCTACATCACCAGGTCTCTCAGCGGCTCTCAGCCTCCCAGCCCCGTGGGCCCCCACAGGCCCCCAGCAGTGCCCTGCAGAGTACACAGGTACAGCAACAGGAATTTTGGAGACAGGCAGCCTAGCATGCACAGGACACCTGGTTTCCAGGGACCCAGTTTTTGAGAAGCAGCAACAGAGCCCCAAAGCATGTGGAAACCAGCCAGGGGCTCTGTTAACTCCTGAGGGTCCAGGTGCTGATTTCAGAGGCTGCACAACTTCTGCCTGAACCTGGGGCCATCAATTCAAATTGCTCCGAGTGGCACATCACATCTGTGTTACCATCTGATTAAGGGCATCTCCTGTGCCTTGTGGTAGCTTGCATCTGTTCTTTTTACCATCCATCTTGCTAGCCAGATGCCCCAGCCGCTTTCCCTACCCTGCCTCCGTAGCCCACCTCCCCACTCCCTCCCCATGCCAGGCACTTCATGGACCACGGATGAGCTGGTTTACCAAATGTGAGCCTGGCACAACCACAAAGCTCAAGATGACCATGCTTTGTCTTAAGGGCCTAGAAAAGCCATGTTTTACAGAAAACTAGCTGCCATTTGAATGCTGGACCAGAGAAATCCTGCCACATTCTCAGGAGCTTATAAATAGAGTGGATGGAATAGGTTAAGTTTAGGCCTATCACCCTAGGCAACAGAAAAACCTGATACTACCTTAATCAGGCCTGTGGGTGGTGGGGATTATCTGGCTCTCTAGTTCAAATTACTTGGAAATGATTCCTGAGAAACTCAATCGCCTAAGAAGCCCCGATAGCAAAGCCCCAGACCTGTCACTAGTGGCTGTAGTCAACAGTTCAAAGAAGTCATGGCCCAAAGTCTGGTTTGCATCCCTCCACATTCTGAGAGGCTTTTTCACAGATCCATTTCCAGCTTATCCACCTCAGTCTAGCCAGCTCTTGGGCAGCGGTGAGAAGCCAAACAAAACCAGGCCAGCTTCAGTTTCCCTATGGGGCACTGTGAAGGAGCACCATTGCAGCCAAAGCAAGGAGCCCAGAAAACCTCCAGTGGTAGACTGGGCTTTCACCATAGCCTAATTAACCCAATTCTGAGCCAAGCTTCAACCCTGAGCCTTAAACAACAAAAACAAAAACAAAACCTTTTTAATTTAACTTGGGTTTTTGGTGCCTCCTCACTGTACATAGCCTGAATCCAAAGAAAAAGGGCGGTCCCTGTACCCACACACACCCCTCAACAAAAGCCTTTAGTTCCTACTTTAGCTACTGGCTTCTCTGATTCCAAAGATCATATAGTCTAGTGTTAGTGTTGCAGGAAGTCTTAAGAAAAAAGGGCCATTGTAGTATTAAAAATATTTTTGTATTGTTAAAGCATCATCATAGAAAAACTTTTTAAACATGAGAATAAAGATACTTTTTACTGTTTTTTTTCCTTTCCCCCCTCCTTGAGGCTCGACCCTGAGAAAAGCTGTTATAGGAACAGCATGATATCCTTTTCATCACAGCCATGAAACTTGAGGTTTATACGCTAGTATGGTACATGTTAGACTTTCAACCTGCAGAAGCCAGGGATGACTCTCACCTCCCCTTACAGGGCTTGGGCCCTGCCTGGGCTCACACTGGGCATAAGCCCCCACTCCAAGCCTTGCCCTTACCCACCAATCCCAGCAATTGATACAGGCACAGACCAGTCTCTCCCTCTCCCCATTAGAATGGGTTGGAAACTGCTACCCACAGACGCTAAGACAATCCAACCAGAAACGGGTGTGCCTGACCACTAGCTCCATTTTGTCTGAGGGTTGAGATTAGATGAACCATTCCATAAGTACATATCCTATTATGAGGAAAATAAATCTTTTTGTATACTGGTACAAAATCCAAAAATGTATTTAATAGAACCCTTTCCTCCCAGAGACTATTAAGGTGATTGGGGTATATTCGTATTTTTATATAAAGTCTCTGAATTTGATAAGCCCCCAACCTACTTTTCACCACATTGGAACCCACTGCTAACTGAGGCCCATCATGAATGTAGAAGGTGTCACGGGCACCTCAACAGGCCCGTTAGTCACTAGATGCGCTCAAGAACTGTGCAACAAGCAGCCATTGGGCCGCCATTGTGCATTGTTAATTTTCACTGAGTTATATTTTTTATGTTTAAAAATATTTATAAATAAAGTCATCTTGCAGAGGAGTGTCTATTTAAAGTAGGCCATTGGAAGTTGTAATCCTAGACTTTTTTCTGCAAGGGTACTAGAGACCAGCCATTCTCTTGACATCTGTCCCATTTAAAGAATTCCGCTCTGGCTTCTGGCCTAGATGTTTCAAAAAACTACATTCTAACCAAGGCTTATGCAAGACTGGGTTGCTGCATCTGATTAGGTGTCTTATTTAGAGTACACTGGGTACATGAACAATGTACTCTTTGTGTGAGGTCAGAAGAGGGGGGCTTTGGCAACATTGTTAAAATCCAGCCTTTAAAAAATGACATCAAAGAAGAAACTCAAACCCTCCCAGGTCACACCAGTGCATTCCTATGAGGTCCCAGGGTGGCTTGAGAGTGCAGCTCCCAATTCAACTCTGAATACCACACCAGTCCCGGCTGACTGCCAAGAGCCAACCCTATTTTCTGAGACGTGACAAGATACCCCAACCTCCCTTACACATTCTCACACAACTGGCAGGTTTGCTTAAACTCTAGATCTTGAGCCCTCTCTTCCTGCAGCTGCTCCCACTGTGCTCAGGATATTGTGATGGCTCAGCCTGGCAAAGTAGCAGGGACTTACCAAGTCTTCCAATTCAAAGGTGTTCTTGAGTGAGTTTCTAGAAAAACATCACGTAAGAAACCTGCCAGGCCTATACATCAAAGTAGAACATTTGAGAACAAAGAGTAATTCATAACATAAAAACACTGAAATGGCTTTTGAGGTTGCTTCAGTATGACCTTCCTAGGTCTCTTCAGAACTATTAGTTCACCTGAGTCCTTGAAACTGAACTTCCCATGCAAAAAGACTCTGGTTCTTAGGTTGGGTCTACTCTCTCAATCACTTAGATCTCAAATCACCATGGGACTCCACTTCAGGCTGTTGGACACTCCACTGGTCTTGTCCACAGTGGGCACGGTGGTCTGAGAGGAGGCCCTACTTCATGTACTCAAACCAGCTTAAGAGCAACATATGGGGATGTTCCCTAGAATAAAAACCCAGCTTAGGTCAGGCGAGATTTTGAAGTCTGGGGCTTAACTATGTTACAGAATGACATGCTTATGATTTTGTAACAAAAAAAAGGGGGGGGGGGCGCGTTATTTGTGCCAGACCCTGTAGATTTCTGAGATTGTAGCTCTCTGTTCCCACCCCACCTGGAATTCTCCTGAGACAGAAATCTCTGCAAACCACCTGAAGCAAAAAAAAGGGAGGCTGAGGCTGTGAAATGGCACACTCAACACCAAAAGGACACATGAATTTGCCATGTACAGGTGGGAGACATTTGAGAGTGAGAGCCCTTTTATGGAATAGGCTGATCTTAGAGTGAAAGAAGAGGCTGGCATAGAGCAGGTTAGGTGCTTGATAAATACTTCCTGAAAATGTTAAGTTCAGTTAATGTATCAGAAGGTCATGAGAACTAGAGAAGAGGAAGCAGATGATGATGTGAGCGACTGTTTCTCCCACAAAATGCCTCTCAGTACTGCCAAACAGACCAGTTGTATCCAACAGTGCAAAATTCTGCAAGACAGCAGTCAGCCGTGAGTTAATCATACAAACAAAGTCTCATTGGAAATCTGTCAAACAGGCACCTTCAATACCTTTATGCCACCAACAATGCTCATAACTATAGGACAACTCAAGAGGAAGGACCAAGTGTCCAAATCCTGCTTAGGTGTCCAGATGGCTCAAACTTGGGTCAAGGTACATGTTCTAAACTACTTCTTACACCATCCTTTGTCTTGATACGCACATTGAATTCTTACTTTTTTTTTTAAGATAGTGATTTTTAACAACAGTAAACAAGGACTCTCGTTGTGAAACCCCCAATATTCAGATTACTTCAGTAATAAAAAAAATACTTTTAGTTCTAAGACTCAAAAATAGCAATGCCTAACATGAATCTCATACTCTAGGAAGAGTCATAAAAACTGTCACCAATCTGGCCTTACTGTGTCACTTTCCAGCCTGTATTTGCCAGCAGCCTTACCAACACCCACTCACCCTTCTGCCAGCTTCAGACGGAACTGCTTTCCCCTCACCTTGGCGTCTCTCCATTCCCAACGAAATCCAGCTCCACTCCTGAAACCAGTTTTCCCTCATGGAACATTTTCTAGACCCTCCAGCCCTGTAACCCCCAATTTGCTCATCAATCTTGTTCTGTCCAGGAACATTTTTATTGAAGTTATTCATCCTCTCCCAGCTTTGCCTCCTTAACTATTCCACAAGATGCTAAGAGGGCAACCATGTCTTATACTTCCTACGAAGATAAGCCAGAAGCTACACTTTAGGTAGTCGGCCATTTCATACGCTTTCCCTTTACTTACATTGTCTTTTATTCTCTTCTTTCCTAGCTGGAAATCAGTTTTCATACAAATCCAGATAATTGAAAATCATCATCTTTTTAAAGCTCAGGCATATTTGTACGCAAAACATTTGATTCCTCCCTGCTTGAATATATACTGAGATTTAGAAAAAGAAAGCTCAGATCTTCGAATGGAAGTGGTGGCAAGCAAAAGTGAAGTTTTGAAAGATGAGTAAGATTCTGATGGCTGTGGATAGGACAAAGGGCATTCAGAGCAAGAAATGTGTCATTCTTAGTTCTCTCTCCTGGGGAAATGCCCCTTCCTATGCCTCTTCAAACTGCTATTAAGAGCCTAGACAACCTACCTACAATTTCTTCTTAATTTATCAGTGGATCAGAAAACAAACTACAGTACTGGCCGACTTTTAAGTAAATTAAGAGACCATGCTGTTTGGAATATCTCTGCCTGCCCTGAGTCACGTGCCCATAGTGGCTCACCATCACGCTCCTCCTCCAGCTAGTTCCAAGCTAAGCTCAGCATTGCCATGACATCAGGTTACAGGGCTGCAGTCCCAGGAGTCCACTAAGTTATAATACAGATTTAGTCCCAGCAGCTAGAATCAACAAACCACAGTTATATCACTCAGGCATCTGTACCTTAAAGGGATGCCTTTGTGAACCTTTGAAAAAACATAAAAATTATAAAGTAATACCTACCTTGTGTGTTGTTAAAGGTAGATTTATGAAGGCAAGCTAATGAAATATGGGCATTTATTATAATAAATAATGTAAATGTAAAAAAATGGCATCCTCTGGGATACTGCAGGTTTGGTTCCACAGTACCACAATGAAGCCAGTGTTGCAATAAAGCAAGCTGTAATCTTTTTGTTGGTTGAGGTTCTTACCTTCAACTAGTAAAACACATATCTGTTAAGTGCCATAAAATGAAATACAAGGAAATGTGGTCTGGATAACCACTTCAAAAGAGGTAACTTTTATAATTTAAAAATTATTAGAATCTATTTGAGGAGCCTCATCCTTAGTCCACAACAATGTCAGAGAGAAAATAATAAGGGGTTTGGTTTATTTTTTTACCACAATTCAATGAAAAGCTGAAAAGCCGAAGGACTGTCACAGAGGAGGCTTAGTCACCCACAGCACCACACTGCAAGTAGCTACTATTTCTGAGTTATCCAGGCCAGTGGGCACTAAGAGACAGAGGCAGACATGCCACAGTATTAGTTTAGAAAAGTTGGGAAGTGAGCCGATAGGCAGGGGTGGGCGTGTCTTTGAAGACAGGTTTGCCTTTTATGGGAAAGGGCCACTCACTTTGCCTGGATGAGAATGGGAAAACTCTTGGTAGACATAGTAAAGGAACAACATATAGCAAGGGAGAGGGAAAAGAGTAGGAAAAGAGTGCACCCGACAGCCTGAAGGGTCTCTTAACACTTATGTATGCCTACAATTTAGTTGGGTACACAATATCCACAAATGGCCTATTTACTCTTAGATGATCTATATTAAGCATGAAGAGTTTAAGATTATCAGGACCTATTTGTTTAAAAACCAGGGCCATAATCTATAAAAAGTCAGGAAGGGAACAAAACTTTGAACTGCATTGTCTGTCCACTCAATCTCAGCTATTCAGAAAGGACCCAGTATCCTTTACATATGGGTAGTAAGGTTCTTCAGTCCTGTGAGTTTAACAGTTTGGGGGCATTATATGGATTGAGAGCTAATAATAATAATAGGCTTTTATTTCCTAGAACCTGTTATTTCATTTCCAAATTAAACGCAGCATTTGCTAATAATCTTAGATTTCAGTAAAGATTTGTGTTTGTCATAATATTGCTATATACTTGGGCATACTTGGGGTGGTTAAGCTTTTTGTCAGAGATGACCATTACAGCAAGAATTAGCAGATGAGACACTCTAGCCATGATGAAATTCTGCTACGTTCCCACTAAAAACCAGGATAAATCGAAAACCAGCTTATTCCCTGAGAGTAAAAGGAATCAGGAATTCAGAAGTAGTCACAGTGGTTGGCAAACTTTCTGTACAAAAGGCCAGAGAATAAACATTTTAGGCTTTTGGTCAAGTCCAGTCTCTGTGTATACATTTTTTAACAATCCTTTAAAAATGTAAAAATCATTTTAACTCACACACTGCACAAACAGGTTGTGAGCTGCATTTCACCCACACACAGGCTATAGTTTGCTATCTCCAGTACAGCCAACAAATGGGGATTCATGTGATACAGCAAGCGGGACTTTATTAAATAAGGTAGATTTGGGGCAAATAAAAGGTGAAGTATAGGCAAACTGCTGTCAACAATCGGAGCCAGAACAGCTCTGAGTAAATACAAAGAGAACACAACAATAGGGCTACATGTGAATCGAGATGACGCTAACTGGTAAAGGAAGAAAAAAGGAAACAGAGGAAAGGGAAAAAAATAAGTTTGTGAGCCACCTCAAGCCATCAGGAAAATGTCTTTCCACTGTAGGGGAGAGGTTGGAAACAACAGCAGAAGTCTGGATGCCGGAGCACACCATGTAAGAACTGAGACACCAGCTCCAGCCTCCCCTCCAATGACATCAGAAGAGACAGAAGTCTGTCAGAACCCTATTGTTATGTCAGCAGTCTCCAGTGAGCTAGACTGCAAGTCTACTCCAGCTAAACCACTGTACATACATTTAACTCCTTTAATATTAAATGAAGAGACACATTTAAGTACACAAAAGCAAACCGTTTACTACCTACTATGTAACTTACATTTTATTTAAATTATGTTGCATTCATAATGTATGCTATCTGGGTTTTGCCACACGTTTTAATGTTAAAGGTTAAAACTGTTTTACATGCGAGTACTGTGAATAGTTTTCCCCATATGGGATCACTGATTATAAAAAGATGACATACCACTAGGGTTGTCTTTTTCTAATTGAAAAATTAACAACTGTCTAATTATATTTCCTCCAAAACCACAAACTGAGTAGTAGCTGAGTCTCTAGCCAACACATTCAAAGCTGAGAGGATTAAAACACAAAAACAAGTCCTCAGATCCAATTAGGGGAACCCTGCTACATACAGGCTAGTCTGTATCAGTGGTGCTCCTTGACTCCAGGAAGCTGGAAGACATCCTAATAACCCAAATCGGAACATTTACCTCAAGTAGCCTTTTTCCAGCCTCCAACTCATGAATAAAGATAATACATTGTTAATTCTATTTCGGAAAACTTTTGCAAGTTGTTTTATTTACAATGCCAACTTTTAAAAGGTCACTAAACTAAAGATAACTGGACAATAAACTAGGAAGAAATTGCTTTACAAAAAGAGGAAAAGCCCAAAATGCCACTTACCATAAAGAACCCACAATTCAGTTTTATTTAGAGCAAAGAGAAAAACTTTTGATCATACTGGAAAAAAGTCAGCCATAGGTTTGGAGTCTGTACCCAAACTACACATGCAATGAGGACAGTACTCTGCTAATACAGTTGATTTGCTGCTGCATTTGTCTACTGTTTGTCTAATATTAACAATTATAAACAGAGCAGTGCAACTAGTATTTGGAACAATCCTTACAGTGTTACAGTGTCAGGCACAACGTTTCACTTCTCTTCGCACCACTGGTTCTCTTTGCGTACCTGAAGGGAAGAAGAGATGAATGTAAGAAGTACCTTAACTTTAGTCTTTCCTAATACTACTACCTAATTCCATCAATAATCTGTTAAGTGGGTCTACAAGAAACAGATGGAAAACTGGAAAAACACCAGGTTGATAATAAACTTCCTAGTCACTCTTCTTTTCCCCGTCAGGTTTTTATTCTGCCCTGCCAAAATTATCAAAAAAGCAAAGGCAGTGGGTAAATTACAGCTTCAGTCACCACAGCTAATGGAGCAAATTCAAACAGTTCATTCACATCATTTCAGTTTGTGGCTGTGTCAACAAAGTCATTCTGATCTATTCATTCATGTCTTCCCCATTCACTAAGTTGCTATAGGTCTGCTTTTCTGAAGTCACTTATGGCTTGTATGTAAGGTCCCAGGTGCCAAAACTAGTAACTGCTAAGGAATGAGTATCAAAGAACACCTTTGGTTGAAATGTTAAGTATTCTTATGTTTATAAAAACCAGTATCAGCCCTGGCTGGTGAGGCTCAGTGGATTGAGTGCCAGCCTTTGAACCACAGGGTTGCAGGTTTGATTCCCAGTTAGAGCACATGCCTGGGTTGTGGGCCAGGTCCTCAGTGGTGTATGCACGAGAGGCAACCACACACTGATGTTTCTCTCCCTCTCTTTCTCCTTCCCTCTCTCTAAATAAATAAAATCTTTTTTTTTTTTTTTAAAGCACAGTATCATTCAAGTGTTTAGACTTATTCAAGTGTTTGGACTCATTTTAGGACACAGAAGGTACCTATTATATGTACTATATGTACTATATGTATTATATATATGTAATATATATACACACACACATATACCTCAAATAAAGTCAAGACTCCTTGATATAGGCACTTCTTTTCCTGGAATGTTATGGGTTTTTTGCTCTTTTAAAAAGCATATGATCAAGCCCTGGCTGGTGTGGCTCAGTGGATTGAGCGCCAGCCTGATAACGAGGGGGTCACCGGTTTGATTCCTAGTCAGGGCACATGCCTGGGTTGCAGGCTGGGTCCCGGGTAGAGGGCGCGTGAGAGACAACCACACATTGATATTTCCCTCTCTTTCTCCCTCCCTTCCCTTCTAAAAATAAAATCTTAAAAAAGGAATGAATGAATGAATGAATGAATAAAAAGCATGTGATCAAGAACAAGCCATGGGTTACCTACCTGGGCTTCCTCTTCTTCAGTAAAGTCATTTTTGATGTTGAAGGTTTTACGAATCTCCTCGGGAGTTTTCCCCTTGATCATATTGGCAACAGTCTTGCATGTAACATCAAGCAAACCTTTGATGTCTAAATAGTTTGCAGCCTGTAAAGAGATTACTGTTTTCATTAAAATGCATTTGAAGTTTTAAACTAAATCCAGAGTTAGTGGCTGACAATCCCTATATAATTAAGCTTAAAATGCTAATTAATTTTAGGAAATTAAATGGAGAAAAGTAAATCAGACAAGTTTTGTGAAAGATATTTGTGCGCCCCCTTCCTTGTATACCTCTATAATACTGTGCTGCCTTAAATAACCTACATAAATAAATGTGCTGCCTCAAGTAACCTACAAATGGCCACTATCTATGGTGTGCACATCTGAGTGTACAAGTACGTGTCAAACCCTGACAAAACATTTAAAGAACTCAAACATAAGTAGTTATGGCACTACATTTTATTAACCTTCTGGAAAAATCAGCTTTTGGCTTCTTTGATTTTTCTTTACTGTTTTCCCATTTTCTATTGATTTGTGCTCTTTAACATTCCCTTTTTCTTTGGGTTAATTTCATCTTTTCACTAGTTTCTTAAGGTAAAAGCTTAGATCACTGATTTGAGACTTTTCTTCTTTTCCAACATAGGTGTTTAGTGCTACCAATTCTCTAATACTGTAACAGCTGCATCTCACAGATTTCCATGTGTTGTGTTCAAAATACCTTCTAATTTTTCTTTTGGTTTCTTGACTCATGGGTTACTGAGAAGTATGTTAGTTTTCAAATATTTGAGATTTTCCAGATAGCTTTCTGTTGCTGATTTCTAATTTCATTGTGATCAGGAGACACACACTTTGTGTGACTTGAATTCTTTTAAACTTGAGACTTGTGTTTTATGGCCCAGAACATGTCTACCTCGATAATAGATACTTCAATAGGCACAGAATATGTATTCTGCTGTCATTAGATGTAATACTCTGTCAATTAAGGACAAGTTGATCAACAGGGTTATTCAAGTTTTCTGTATCTTTACTGATTTCTCTGAAACCTGTTTTAGAAATTGTTTAGAGATAGGCTTGGGAATATCTAACTACTGATCGCAGATCTGTTTGTCTACTATCCCTTGAGTTCTATTGGTTTTTAACTTTTTGTTAAAGTTCTGCATTTAGGTAGATAAATGTTTAGAACTGTTATGCCCTCTAATAATGAACTGATTCCATTATCATTATGCAATGATGCACTTATGGACTTGTATGTAAGGTCCCTAAGTTTGGACTCTTTAATCCTGGTAATATTCTATACCCTGAAATCTACTGTAATATAGTTATTCCAGTTTTCTTTTGATTCGTGTTAGCATAATATATCTTCCCCCCTCTTTAAACCTAATGTGTCCTTAAAGTGAGTTTTTTGTAGACAGCATAGTTGAGTCTTCCTTCTTTTTAATCCAATGTGACAATCTCTACCCTTTAATTGTGGTGTATAGATCACTTACATTTAATGTAATTACTGATATGTGGATTCCTCTGAGTTCACAGTGTTATAATTCAGTAGCAAATAATTTAACAAATTTCACTCTATAAGAAGTGCTAAAAGCTCTGAGCTACAGATATCTTATAGTATTCATTAAAAACATACCAGAATAAGTTCAAAAAGTGTTCCTTGGTCAACTTTCAGGAATTCTTGGTCCCACACAGGGATATCATCAGTTCGTTTTTCTTTGTTCTCATCATCCTCAGGAGGAGGAGGGTCATCTTTGTGGTGGGTGCACCACTGAATGACCTGCAACAAAAATGAAAGTTCATTCCTCTTTGGTATTTTGTCACAAGGTATTCATTCCACTGCTGAGGCAGGGTTATTCCTATACTGGACTAAGAACTAGCCAGAAGTTGACTTGAATAATACAGTTAGTAGCCAAGCTTGAAAGGCAAAAATGAAGCTTGAGAAATCTTCACAACTCTTAGAGGATGGAATATCTTACATAACAGCAAATCCTTCAGTCAGATTACTGTAATTGACCACATTAAAAAACTTCTGTGCAAAAAAAAATACACAGGACAAAGACTGGAAAATACCTATAACATGTATAACCAGCAATGGATTACCCTATAGTATATAAAGTATTAAAAATCACTACAAAGAAATAAGCTAAAGATATGAACAGGAAATCCACGAAAGAAATCTGAATAGTCAAACAAGAGGAAATACTGAGCTTCATTAGATGCAAACTTAAAATTAGATCCAACTAGTTTAGATTACCCTTTGAAAAGGAATCTAGCACTACTTAGCAAAACTGAGTATGTGCATATATTACCACCAAGGAATTCTAAATACCTAAACATATACATAAGACTATTTAATGTAATAACAAAGCAGGAAAAGCCCAAATGTTCCCTTACTAGGGGTATGAACACATTATAATTAAGTTTTCAGGAAGCTGATCAGCTATACTTTTATGTACCCTGGTAAAGACCAAAATCAGCCCTGCCTGGTGTGGCTCAGTGGACTGAACGCCAGCCTGTAAAGCAGAGTCACTGGTTTGATTCCTAGTCAGGGCACATGCCTGGTTTGTGGGCCAGGTCCCCAGTGGAGGGCGCACATGAGAGGCAACCACACACTGATGTTTCTGTCCCTCTCTTTTTCCCTCCCTTCCCCTCTCTCTAAAAAGAAAGAGAATCTTTTTTTAAAGAAGACTAAATCAAAATTAAAAGTATTAAGTCATAGAATCTAAGTGAAAGGCAAATGGGTGTTTGCTACATAATTCAACTTTTCTGTATGATTAAAAATATTCCATACTTTAGAGCTTCCGGCCAAGATGGGGGCATAGGTAGTCACACTGTGCCTCCTCACGCAATCAAAACTAAGGACAACAAAAATTGAGAAACAAGAAACAACCAGAACAAAGGGAAATGAACCAAATGGAAGTCTGACTACCATACATCCAGACTGGTAAGGAGGGGCGGAGTCGGAGGCCTACGGAGAGGGATCGAGGGGTCCTGGCAGACGCGGGTGCGCAGGGCACAGACGGCAGTTCGCGAACCCCAGAAGCGCAGGGGCAGCTGACGGACCGGTGGGGAGGCAACGAACAGACCCAGTGAGCCGCAGCCACACGTTTGCGCAAAAACGGGCAGCAACAGACTGCGCAACCCAGGGACCCAGCGCCACCAGGAAACAAAGCCTAAGAACACCGACTGAAAACACCTGTGGGAGTTGAGGCCGGGAGATTCAGCCTCGCAGGAGACTTCTCAGGGAAACCCACAGAATCTGAGAAAGTGCACAAGCTCCCCCCGCCCGGGAGCCAGCACCAGAAGGGCCCAATTTGCTTGTGGAAAGGGGCAAAGGAGGCTGAAGTCTTAGAGAGAGTGGAGCAGGAGCCATTGCTCCCTCTCAGACCCCGCCCCCACATACAATGTTACAACCCAGCAACTGGGGTGCCCCGCCCTGGAGAACACCTAAGGCTCCGCCGCCCATACATAACACCTGCAACCAGACCAAAGGAAAATAAAAAATAAAAAAGATAGCTCAAACAGAATTGAAAGCCCCAGAGCCATTTTTTTTAAGTGACCAAGAAATAGCCAATCTATCAGATGCACAGTTCAAAGCACTGGTGATCAGAATGCTCACAGAATTGTTTGACTTTGGTCATAAATTAGATGAACAAATGCAGGCAATAATAAGAGAAATGGAGGAAAATGCTCAGGGAACCAATAGTGATGGGAAGAAAACTGGGACTCAAATCAATGGGGTGAACCAGAAGGAAGAAAGGAACAACCAGAAAAGAATGAAGAAACAAGAATTCAAAATAATGAGGAGAAGCTTAGGGACCTTCAGGACATCTTGAAACTTTCCAACATCCGAATTATAGGGGTACCAGAAGGGGAAGAGGAAGAGCAACAAATGGAAAAGTTATTTGAATACGTAATGAAGGAGAACTTCCCAAATCTGACAAGGGAAATAGACTTCCAGGAAGTCCAGGAAGCTCAGAGAGTCCCAAAGAGGATGGACCCAAGGAGGAACATATCAAGGCACATCATAATTACATTAACCAAGGCAAAAATGAAGGAGAGAATCCTAAAAGCAGCAAGAGATAAGGGGACAGTTACCTACAAAGGAGTTCCCATCAGAATGTCAGCTGATTTCTCAAAAGAGACCTT
>PVIA01000060.1:125772-449495 GCA_004024845.1 Tonatia bakeri
GGGGAGTGAAGGGGGGAAATGGGACAACTGTAAGAGCATAATCAATAAAATTTTTTTTTAATTATTCCATACTTTAATATTGGGGGGGAAATGTCAGAGCCAAGAAATTATACCACCAGGATGCAAAACTGGGAAAGAACTCTTTCTAGAAGGAAAAGCCAAGCAGAAAGGCTTTAATGAAATAATAGGTTTTTAAGAAGTATTCCAACCATGTAAGAAAAACAGCAATTAGTATTTGCTTATATGGCCACTGGAAAACTCTTAAAAGGATAATGTTGATTATTATTTATGGAGGTTTCTGGTCAGAGACACAAGAGTTTTATTGTATATTTTTCATTTTTGGATCATGTGATTATTCATTCAATCTACTCTAGGTTTAAATATTAATAAGTAATAATGCAAATAGGTTAAAAAAACTTTTTCTCAGAAGTGGCCCTGTATCACCCAGTCCATCAGCTCTGACTTTCTCTACGTTGTCTCTTTGCTTCTTCACTATGTTCTAGCAACCTCAAAAGGTGGGGCATGCTCTTGTCTTAAGGAGTCAATGCACTTGCTCCCACTGTCCAGAATTCTGCAACAGTCTTTGTTTGAAGATCATCTTTTCAGTAAGGCATTTCCTGACCATTTTCATTTTAAAAATAACTATCCACCTACCAACCCACTTATAATCCATAACTCTTACACCTCACATATTTCTTTGGTTGTACATTTCCCTTAATACCTAAAAAACTGTCTGGTATTTGAATGAATGCAAGCAAAATTCCTTTTGGAAGCATTTTACATTAGCATTAAGTAGAATGTTAATTACAAAACGACACTCAGAAACCAGAGAGATTTAACTAAATAAAAGCTTCTAACCCATAAAATACTAAGAATTGATGTAAGACAAGCAAACTGGTATTAGACTACAAAATGGATGAAACCTGAAAACATAATCCTAAGTAAGGATATAAGCCAGACACAAAAGAACAAATACTGTGTGATCCCATTTATATGAGGTAGGCAGAATAAATTCACAGAGACGGAAAATAAAATAGTGGTTACAAGGGGCTGGAGGAAGAGGGTAATGGGGAATTATCATTTAATGGGTCCAGAGTTTCAGTTCTGGTGATGGTTAATGGCTGATGATTTCACAACAATGTAAATGTACTTTATGCCACTGAATTGTTTACTTAAAAAGGTAAACTTTATGTCCTGTATTTTATTACATTTTTAAAAGATTTTATTTATTTATTTTTAGAGAGGAGGAAGGGAGGGAGAGAAACATCAATGTGTGAGAGATATATCAACAGGTTGCCTTTTGCACACCCCCAACTGGGGACCTGGCCTGCAACCCAGGCACATGCCCTGACTGGGAATCAAACTGGTGACCTTTCGGTTTGCAGGCCTGCACACAATCCACAGAGCCACACCCACCAGGGCTTATCTTATCATATTTTTAAAAAAAGACCATTAGAAAGACGGACAAAGGAAATCAGACAATGCAGAAAATATCAATGGCCAATAACACGTAAAAAATGTTCAGGCTCAGAGAACAATAACTTCTCAGCCAGTCTAGAACAATTAAACACTGGTGATAGCTGACCAAGAGAGAGTATGGAAACATATGCAGTGCAGCTACATTTCATACCAGGGTCAAGAGAAAGCATAATGAAACCGCACCAGATCAAATGACCTTTGAAAAATTCCTTAGAAAGGAGTCAACTGGAGTAAAGCTAAGCCTAGCCAGTTCTTCCCCCAAGTGAAAACCAGTTGCTGTTTTTTCAAGTAAGTATTCAATTTAAACAGCTTGCTCTGTTAAGGAACCACGTGCCCTGAAACACTAAAATCCTATTCAATGTGATGAGCCATTTATGCTTGGACACAGAGTAAAGTGATCAACTGAGAAAAAAAGCACATCTTATTCTCAAGCTCCCTTTGAAGCACACCCATTCAGTGGACAAACAATACAAAAAATGTCCTTTCCACTCATCATATATTGTTATACTTAAGTAATTTAAGTGTGTTAATGAAAAGACTACACAACTCAGCCCTAGCCAGGCAGCTCAGTTGTCTAGAGCATTGTCCTAATACCCCAAGGTGTAGTGAGTTCAATCCTTGGTTAGGGCACATACACGAAGCAGCTAATGAATGCATAAATAAGTGGAACAACAAAATTGCTGTCTCTTAAAAAATCAATTCAAAAAAACAAACAACAAAACAAAATCGACTAGACAACTCAAATATCCAAAGAGTTTGAGTAAGTAAACTACAACAAATATTTAGAGTAAATCATACTACATAGAGTTTTGTTTCTTTTTTCTTTTTTAAAGATTTCATGCATTTATTATTAGAAAGAGGGGAAGCCCTGGCTGGTGTGGCTCTGTGGATTGTGTGTTGGCCTGCGAATAAAAGAGTCACTGGTTCGATTCCCAGTCAAGGTACATGCCTGGGTTGCGGGCCAGGTCCCCAGGTGGGAGCACGCAAGAGGCAACCACACACTGATGTCTCTCTCCCTCCCTAGTGTCTATAAATACATAAATAAACAAACAAACCATCTTTAAAAAATAAATCTTTAAAACAAAGAAGGAGGGAAGGGAGGGAAGGGAGGGAGGGAGGGAGGACGGAAGGAAGGAAGGAGGGAGGATGCTATCTTAGTATCAATATGGAAATGATATTGCTAAATGAAAAAAATACATATACAAGTGTATAGTTTGCTAACTTACCTTTTTTAATATTGCTGCATTAACATTTGGTAGAGGAACTGGGTCATCATCGCCTTCATCATCCATTCCCAAATCTAACAAAAGCAGAATAGAGTTGCCATTATTTCCTAACTCCATTACAACATTTATACCAAACAAGGCTATTTCTCAAACAAGTATTTTACATGACATGTTGTCTGAAAGAGTATAAAAAGTACTTTACTAACAATAGTTCTTTTAATAGCATTTAAAATTGGTGGTTCCTAACAAGAAGTCCATGAACCACCCAAAACTAAATAACGAGTGAACAAATATAGGAATATTATATCCAAAGAGTTCTAAAATAGGAGGAAAATGATTTGGTCAGTATGGATTGAGATGACAGGGCAGCCATTTGGAGGTGGGAAGGAGAAAGCCAAACCTTTATCCTTATTATTTCTCCAGATGACTGCATTTAGAAAAATAAAACCATAACAAGTATTATAAGTAACCATCTCACACAACTCATACGAAAGATCATGCAGTCACTGACAAAAACCAGGCAGGCAGCTTCACACATACTAAATAAGTTGTGTAAGTTATATAAGTGGTATACGTTGAAGATTAAAGTTTTTAAAAATTAAGTATAAAAAGATACATGTTATCAGAATAAAAAATGTGAATATACACTTACATATTTATATTTAAAGTATCTCCATAAGGACACATAACTATTAATACATCTAGGGAAGCTGAGGAGAATGTAGGTTGAGTGATTCAGTTTCGGGGTATACCTTGTTATTCCTCATGTACATATTACCTATAATTTCCAATCCATAAGTTTCTCTGGTAAAAAGGCCTAACTTTCAGATTCTCAAACTGGTTGGTAAACTCTAAAGAAATAATTTAATTTTTAAATCAAGTGGATCCTTCGGTTTCTATAAGACTAAAAAAGCTGCCAAACAAAGTTACTGGGTTGGCCAAAAAGTTCATGTGTTTTTTCCCATAAGATGGCTCTAGTAGTTCTATTTTGAACTTCACTCGAAATAATTTTGTTAGACTGTATTGTGACAGCTGTCATATCAGCTTGCATTAAAAAACATCAAAATTGGTAAATTTGTGTGTAGCCATTTTAATATTAAAGATGGAAAAATACATGCATTTTCAGCATCTTATGCTTTATTATTTTAAGGAAGGTAAAAACACCACTGAAACCCCCAGAAAGATCTGTGCAGTGTATAGAGAAGGTGCTGTGACTGACTATGTCAGAAGTGGTTTGCAAAGTTTCGTGCTGGAGATTTCTCACTGGACGATGTTCCACCATCAAGCAGACCAGATGAAGTTGACAGCAATCAAACTGAGATGCTAATTGAGAACAATGAATGTTATACCATATGGGAGATAGCTGACATACTCAAAATATCCAAATCAATAAAGTTATTGGTGAAAACAAAAAAATGTGTATTTTACAGAAAAAACTAAATGGACTTTTTGGCTAACTCAATACTTACTCGTTAGCATATGCCAATATTAGAAGCCAAAACTTAACTATAATACTATATTGGTGTAGTTGAGCATCAGTTATGTTTGACATGGCCAGGGCTGAATCAAACATTTGAGTCCCTGATACACCCAGGTGCTGTGCTAGGCAGCTGAGAGTCAGCAATGAATACAGGGTGAAATTACTGAATTTTAGAGGAGATTAGGATGCCTCACTGAGAGGATAACATTTTAGTATAATTTTAAAGGAGGAAAGAACACCTAAGCAGAGGGAATGGCAAATGCCAAGTCCTTCTGACAGGAGTGTCCAACACGTTCTAAAAACACTAAGGAATCTGTGTTGCTAGAACAGGACTGGTAAAGGTGAAATAACAGGGGGCCTGATATTACAGGGCCTTCTGCATTTTGGCTACTGTATTAGGAAGAGACGAAAAAGATCAGTGGGAAACCAATTATGGAGCTAACAATGATCCAGGCACAAGATAGTGGCTTGCACAAGTTTATAGCTATGAAAAAATTAAGAAATAATCAAATTCTGTACACAATTTGAAGGTAGAGGCAACAAATGGTAAGTAGAATGTGAAAGGAGTCAGAGAAGACTAAGGTTTACGACTTGGTAAGACATGGAAGCAGCCCAAGTGTCCATCAGTAGATGAGTGGATAAAACAACCACGGGACATTTACACAATGGAATATTATTCACCCATGAAAAAGGTTTTACCCTGTGCAACAGTATGGATAGACCTGGAGAACACCATGCTAAGTGAAATAAGTCAGTCAGAGAAAGACAACTACCATATGATTTCACTTTTATATGTGGAATCTAATGAACAAACTGAACTAACAAGGAAAGTGGGGATAGACTTATAGATGGAGAACAAGATGACAGCTAGTGGGGGGAGCAGAGGGGCTGGAGGGATTGAGTAAAAAGGAGAAAGGACTCATGGACATGGACAACAGTGTGGTGACTGCTGTGGGGGCGGGGGGAATATAAGGGACTAAACAGTAAAGGAAAAAATACAATAAAGATTAAATTTAAAAAGAAAAGACAATATGAACTAGATGGATGGAGTTGCCATTAACTGATATGGACAAGTCTGTCAGAGAACTATGATTTTGGAGGGCAGAGAATCAAGCACTCTACTTTCATCGTAAGTTTGAGATAGCAATTAGGTATATAGGGTTAAATATGCAAGTCTAAAAATCAAAAGAGGAGATGAGAACTGTAGGTAAGTCTGGGAATTGCTGTATAGATGGTTTAACACCATGAGACTGGATGAGATGACCAAGGAGATGAATCAGTATAGACAGAATGAAGAGATCCAGTGATTAAGTACACTCTGGGAATCTTCAGGCTTTACAGACAGGGAGAGGGAAGGCTGTGAGTTCTATGTAAAGTATCCCGGAAGCCAAATATAGAAGACAATGATTAATTGTAAAATGCTGTCAACAGGTCTAGGTGAGAAATGAAACAAATGATGCACTTGACAACATGGAGGTAACGAGCTTATTAACAAGAAGTCTGAGTGGAGTGTAGGTTCAAAATCTATCTTATTTTCCTGTGTATTAGGGTTACTCATCTCCTCTCTCCTTCTTCCCACTAATGCCTTTTCCTGATCCTATCTCTGACCAGAGTAAAACTATAAAATGATAATATCTCCATTTGGATCAAGCCACTTACCCTTTTTCTGAGCTAGTATAAAACATTTTTAATCAGAGGGGAGAGAAAAAATTTTACTATGTAAAATACCTGTGTTTGGAGAGTTAATATTTAGAAGAAACATAATTCAAAAGACCATTTTGTTTAGATCCAAGTGTTATTTGAAAGAAGGCTTAAGTCACGGTAAAAATAAAGACCTTAAGGCCCTGGCCGGGTGGCTCAGATAGTTGGAGTGTCATCCTGTACACCAAACGGTTGCGGGTCAGGACCCTAGTTGGGGGCGTGCAAGAAGCAACTAACTGATGTTTCTTGGGCACATCAATGTTTCTCTCCCTCTTTTGCCCTCCCTTCCCCCTCTCTAAAAATAAATTTAAAAAGCCTTAAAAATAGTACTACTACTAATAATGGCCTTATGGTTGTAAATGATTACTTCTCTAGCATTTAAACTAAGAATTGGCAATGTTTTTTGCTTTTAGACTGAATGCACAAGTGGCAAGTTGTTCCTTTAAGCTATTTTGTCTCAAGGACTTCTGAGAGACACCTGTATCCCGATATCACACCCCGTACCTGAACAAATCAACCAATCCCCATGTACACAAGCCAAGATTTTCATTTCAGACTGTCATGTGATTAGAAGGTTTTATTTTTGTTTTCTAAGTCACACAGATAAACAGCAATAACAAAAAACACCGTAACTAGAGATACTGCAGATGCAAAACAAGGAAAGCAGTGAGCTGCCGGATTTAATAGACTCTAGTTCTCAAGAGGCTAGAATTCTATATAAACCACTGGTACTTAAGACAAAGCCAAATGCAATGGAGGAACAGAACATTTAACTGTTGCTGTCATTTCACTTAACTCAGGGATCAAAGTTGGTGTGAAAACCTTCAAGGAGCCCTATGTTCTTACATTGGCAAATGCTTCTTTGAAGTAGCACAAGACAGATTAGTGTGCCAGGCACCAACTAAGACAAATAAAGAACACTTTCATCGCCAAAGCAAGTATTCAGGCAGCAATTGTGGTATCAGTTTCTACATCTTCTAGATAAAACCTTACCTGCCTTTAGGGACACTTGGATTGCTTTCATACTCTTTTATTAGCGACCATACCATAGTTCTTCATTCAACAGGTACTTTATGGACAGTGACTGTGGGATGCATCAAGGGGTTTACAACTTAATAGACGTGATCTCTGTATGTACGTTACCAGGATATAGGAATGTAAGTGCTTATATGTTCAGCTTTTATTAGCAAACAGAAATCACATACTATGAAAACAAAAGACACACCCTCTGCAATTCAGCTTCTGTCTCTACCACACCTAGTATCTGTTAGAAGTCCTCTAATTTATTAATTGTGATATCCTAAGTTACCAGTCTGCAGTATATGAATCCGATAATCATGCTGGTCACCTCAGAAAGCCTTCCCCTTCCCCTGGCTTCCACAAATCCTATTTCACCGATTCTCCATTTCTGACTCCTATACTCCTGCCCCAACATGGCCACCTGCCAACATCATTTACTCCAATAGATAAATACTCTCATAACTCACCATACAAAATAAGTCTATTTACCTCCAGGAGCCTACAACTCAGGGACCAAGATCCATATATTCAAGTGCCTACAGATTGTTACAAAGGTCTACGGAAGAAATCTCAAATACATATAACATGTTCAAGGTCAAAGGCATTTTCTTTCCATTCCTCTCAAGCCCATTCTTTAGGTCTACCAACTATAGTACCACAATCTCTTCCCACTCCCAAAACCCCAACTAAAAACTTTGATGTTACTTTTCTCAAACACATCCTCTTTACCTAATTCTACCACATCTGAAGTATCACTTCACTGGGACTAAACACTGCAGTCTCTCCACAGGACTGAAGAAAGCATCAGCCAAGAAGTTCCCACAGCACCAGTTGGCACACAACTTTATGGCTGCACTAATTATACCACATGCAAGTTTGACTTGTTTGGTGTCTGTCTCCCTTCCTGGTTTAAAAATCCTTCAAGGGCAATGACCATTTCTCACTTACTTTGTTTCACCAGAATATAGCTAGTATTTGACACATAACTTCTTTTCACTTAAGTACCTATAAGCTACAGGTCTTCCCTATATAAAAACATTTGATATTTGAGTAATAAATAATATTCTTAATATACAAAATTTTTTGCACCAATTCCTCAAACTTATTTGTATGTCTCCACTATACTATTAATATCCACCAGCCCACTGGTAATACTAAGAAACCCATGTTAATTAGCAGAAGTTTCAAATGTTTCAGAACCTGTTTTTCTGTCTTACTTCTTTGTTGTGCTGCACATATACTTTGCAGGAGTTTCAGAGGAATGACAAACTAGACAAAAGGGAAAACTTGGTTTAAAAAAAAACAAAACAGACAGCTACTCAGTTTACAATCTACTCAGTTTACTCTCTCTGCTGAAACAAGGTGCTCTATTTAGCTACCTTATACAAGGGATCTCTTTTCCAAAGGCTTTAATTTTTGTCATTGGAAATTGTGAATCTAAATTTACTTGAAACAGAAATTGAACATTTTAATATTAGCTTATGGTCTTATCTATTTAATAAGGAATAAAACTTCATTAATTCAGGCAATGAAGAATGACCTGTATCAGAAAAATGCAGTTAATACTTAAAAAAAATTTTTTTTTAAAGGTAAGTCCTTGCCAGGAGCTCAGTTTGTTAGAGCGTCATCCAGATACACAAAGGCTGTGGGTTCGATTTCCCACATATATGAGGCAACCAATGAATGCATAAACAAGTGGAGCCACAAATCAACATTTCTCAAACCCCTTCCTATTCTGCTCTACCTCTACAATAAAGAAATAAAAAAAAATTTTAAAGGTAACCTACACCCCTTCATACTCTTTGAGCACTCTGACAGATTGTTACTTGTATAAATTCGATGTTCACAGGTTACCTCAAACTACTTAATTTTTTCCTCTTTCCTCTGACCTAGGTTTTATAATAAACTTACCTTCTAGCATGGTCTTGATAGTCACAGACTGTTTGGCAATTTCAACATCAACTTCAAATATCTCTCCATCAGAACTCTGCAACTTAATTGAAGGCATCTAAAAAAAAGGCATTATACTGAATTTGATATTTAAGAGATATTAATTCTATAAGACATTTCATCAACTACAGTCTGTTAGAAGCCCTCTACAACAACTATAAAACTCTAAGGACCTGTAGTATATGGTCCTGTAAAACAGAGTGGTTATTCACAAACCAGCATACAAATGTTTCTACAAAAATTTTTCAAAGTATATTTCCCAGGAACAGAAGCTTTTAAGGCCTGCCCTACTGAACTCATTGCTGGTATAAATTTGAAAGATATATTCCATACTTTTGATGCAAAATATACCTAAAATGGACTTATTTATTCATTTTGCCCACCTTCTACTCTTACTGAATACTGGCTACTCCATATGACTAGTTAACTGCCACAATTAACCACCTGCAAACCTGGGGGAGGTCAGTCCAAAATAAACAAAGCTACCAAATAAGATAGTAATTTCCCCCTAGTGAGACTTACTGAGTTCAGATCCAAAGAGTTGATCAAGACATATTTATGTTTATATCAATGCAAGATCATATAGCAAAAAAGATATAAGGATAAACAGATGTCCATCTAATTCCCTAAGCCAAATAAGAAACTTAAATTGCACAAAGTCCTTTTTATCTTTCATTACTGACTGTCAAGGTGTCCAAGTTTGAAATCTTCTGCCAAAATCCTCATAGTAATAACCTATTACTTGCTTCAAAATGTATTTATTAACTCAGATTAATCATGAGTCATTAGGAAAAAGACACGTCTTACATAGAAGTTAATTAAGCAATTAACTTCAAAAGACTTGAATTCTGAGGGGGAAAAACTTAAAAATTAAAAATTCTAACACAGTAATTTCTTATCATCTTCACATTCTTGGAGGGAGAGTGTGGGGGAGGGCAGCAATACCTGACTATAAAAATTCAAGACCTCTTCAAATTTCAAGTACAGATTTCAAAGGTCCATGCTTCTGGGATATTCATAATCCTGTGATGCCACTATTTATTTGAAAGAGGAGAATCTGCCATTTAAAACACTCACTGCAGGCCCTGGCCAGGTCATTCAGTTGGTGCAGGGGCATCCAACCTGAGGCCGGTGGGCCACATGTGGCCCAGAATGGCTGTGAACGCTGCCTAACACAAAATCGTAAATTTACTTACAACATTATGAGATTTTTTCATTTTTGTTGGTGTTCATGTATTTAATGTGTGGCCCAAGACAACTCTTTCAGGGTGGCCGAGAGATGCCAAAAGGTTGGACACCCCTGGTTAGAGCACTGTCAGGATACGCTGAAGTTGCGGGTTCCATCTCCACTATGAGCACACACAAGATCAACCAATGAATGCATACACACAAGTGGAACAGCAAATGGGTGTTTCTCTCCCTCTCTCCCCTTCCTAAAAATCAATTTTAAAAAAGTTAAAACATTCACTGCACCTATTTTAGGTTTAAAGACTGAAGACCCATCACATCAGTTAAAATTTTCATTCAGCTATTCCCAGACAATTATCTCAAACCCCCAGACAGACAAACTGCTGGGGAAAGAAAGCAGAAAGGTAAACGTGTGTTTTAAAACCAGGCACTGAAATATCCAAGTGCCTCACTGATCCAAGGTTGTAATGAATCGAATTTCACTTTTCAGTTCACGATTATGTCTGCTTCTCCATGTTGCTTAGTGTTTGCTTGCCAACAACGCAGAGGAGGGTCCAGGGCAGGGTCAGTCTCGGTGACAAGGCAACAACCAAAGGCATTCCAAAAGAAATATTTTACAGCCAGCCCAATTTTTAATTACAAAACATTCTATTTTTTTAATGCTCCATATACTGAAATACACATTTATAAGTCTGGCAATGATGCAGTTGATAAAGTTACTCAGACCACTTCATATTTCTTTCAAATAACTCTCAATAAATAACAAGATCTGCTTAGTCATAGTCAAATTTATGTATTAGGTTACTCTTAAGGGAGTTGAGGTCTCATTAAATTGCAAGGAGTCAATTGGCTAATCTGTAATTCGATGCACTTTGTAATCCTAAACTTAATATTCAAAGAGAACTTTTAGTTTTATACAAATGGAATTCTGTGCAAAATTTTTAGATAATAATGGATGACATTTTGATTTGACATGCTTCCAAGGCGATCCCTTCAATTCTTTAGGCTCTTATACTTGGAAATTAAATCACTCTCCATGGCTGTCATAATGTGGGTTCTATCAACATCATAAAGAAAAAAGGCGGTGTTTTAAGTGAACCGAAATTGACACCTCACCTCTATTCAGTCTGCATTGCTCTACGACACAGATACATTCTATCGTGACGCTGACAAGAAAAAAAAAAAGTCGTGACTCAAAAACCCAAACCTGAAGTATCCATTAAAAAGTGAACCAAAGCAGGTGAAAAGTCGTGTTCCTTTTTAACAACTAGACACGTTTAACTTTTCAGTGTAAGAGTTCCTAAAAGTCACACCCTGTTACTATGGTACCTGCTTTGTAACAGTTGTTTCACCAACTCTAGGCTGTAGCCAAAATAATAGAAATATCCTAAAGGAGCAGGCAGCTACCTGCAAGGATCCGGCCCCAGCTCGGCTGGCGAGAGAACCAGTGACTAGTGACGCCAGAGAAAAGAAAGGATGAGAACTCGAGTCAAGCACTCCCCGGACTATCACCGCCACGCTCGCTCCGACACCAAAACACGAACACAGGCTCACGCTCACAACAGCCAAGGGCCGACCTCCACGACAAGCTGCACCGCCACGCGCGCCCTGGGTCCCCAAGGCCGGCAGGCTCGACACCAAGAGAGGTCCCGGGCCGCAGCCTGGACCATGCAGCCAAGCTCGCCCAGAGAAGAGAAGGCCCAACGCCGGGCTCGGCCTGCGGCTTCTCCCACCCGCCCCGGCGCCCTTGCGGCATCTCCAACGACGCGAAACCAAAGGTGGCCTCGCCAGGTGAAGGGGCAGAGCGGGAGAACGGGTCCCGCAGGCAGCCCCCGGAGAACCGTGTCTGAAACGGGTTGCACCAGGCCTGAAAGCAGGGCAGGCCCAAATGCCTCCTGCCTCGGGCAGGCCAAAGCCAAGGCGGCGCGGCCGCCAGCTCGCAACTCACGCAGCCACCTCCCATTCCAGCTCTCTCGGCAGCTACTCACGGTGCTCGGTAGAGAGTGGGGCCGGAGGCTGACGAGAGTGGGGCTGCGTCCCCAGAGAAAACACGGAAAGGCGGAGAACAAGGTCCCTTCAGCAGCGCAGCGCAGCGTCGGCTTTTATAGGAGCGGCGCATGCGTCGAGGACCCGGTGCCAGTGACGTCACAGAGCTGGCGGGGCTGGCTGCCGAGTTCGCCTGACCGCAGGTGGAGGACGGAGAGCGGCCTCAGCGAGCCAGAGGGGCGGAGCCGGACGCGGAGACGGCGGGCGCAGCGGGAGCGATGAGGCGGGGCTTGACTTTCATCCCCGTCCTCGAAAGCTGGGCTTGCGGTTCTCAGAGGAAACGGGAAACTGAACGGCGGGCTATGGGACCTGCCAGGGTCTTTCAGGCGGGGGCTGCCCTAAGCCGAATTGAAGACCCCAGTCCTGAAAAGCCTAGAAACTGCTAGCGTGTGTGGAGCGCGGCGGGAGGGGCTGGGAGGCTGTGCGGCTCTTCTTCCAGAGTGGGGAAACTGGAGCTCGGAAAAGGAAGGCAGGTGGGCGTTGCTGTCACTTCTGAGATTATGCCCAGGGCCTCAGTGCCGTCCACTGACCGTAATATGACTTAGCTCACTGTCCACTGTAACCCAAGAGGCAAAATAGCAATACTCTTTTTCTGCTTTAAATGTGAGGGAACAAGTTCCGAACGGTTCCGGTTCCGTGACACAGCCAGTATGTGATCTTTAAAACACAATTTGGTGCTCTTAACCCTTATTTCCTACCATCGACTTCTGTCGAGGCCTCCAGGCCCAAAATAACCACTGTTGCAGGGAAACCCCAGGTCTAGAGAAGAAGCCCCCCTCTGGCAGTAGATATCCATCCATGGAGGAAAAGAGTATTGAGCCCGTGTGTGCCGGGGCGCAGGGTTGAGGCTCTGCAGTGAACCAACCAGTCAGCCAGGGTCCAGAACTCTTCTATAAGGTGCTCCCTGAAGGCTGTGATAGGGCGCATAGGATGAAGGAAACCCTAAAGGAAAAGGGTGGGTCTGAAACCCCGCACCTCCGCCCAGTCGGCCTGTGACTTTACCTGTCTCTACCCTGCTCTGCTTAGGGAACATTGCCACCCCTCCCTGGGAGACTCAGGCGCCAGGCTCACCTAACCGGCAGGCACATGATGTATTCCTGACGCCAGGGAGACAAAAGACACCTCCACACAAGGCCCTCTAAAGAAATCAGAGGCCTACAGTTCTTCTGGGATGGGAATGGGCAGGGAGGCTGAGCAGCTTCTTGAGTTACCAGGTCTTTGTCTACGAGCAGGGGTATCCAGTATCTGCCAGGTGCCACAGCTGATGAAGGGAGATGAAAGGACCTGCGCCTCTCATGCTCTTTTTCCATCACACAGCCCTGCCTCCGGCTGCTGAGCTTCAGGTCTCCGAGGCAGGGCACCCTGGGGCCCCTTGGCCCCGCCTGTGCATGGCACACAAAGTGGTGCCTTGTAAACTTTTGTTGAGCATCCTAAGCAGGGCTGGGCAGGATCAGGTCACACATCTAGCCAAGTACCCAGCACAGGGTCTGGCACAAAGCAGGTGTATGTTTTTACAAATTTGCCCAGTATTAGCGATGCTTGTTTTTAGGGTTATTAAAAAATGATTTCTCTGTTTTAAAATTTGCCTTAATGTAGTGTTATAAATACCGAGAACACTGAATTTCAACAATTACCATGTATATAGCATTTTCTTTGTCTCACATAAGTATGTAAATATTAAATTAACTTAAAAATTAATTCCCACAAATTCCACTGAAATAAGTGAAATAATAAATAATAGAGTGATATGAGAGTGTCATAGCAAATATGTGTTTTGCATGCAATTATTTTTTCTTTAAGATTTTATTTATTTATTTTTAGAGAGGTAGAGGAAGGAAGAGGGGGAGAGATATTGATTGGTTGCTTCTCTCACCTGCCTCAACTGGGAACCAGGCCTGCAACCCAGGAATGTGCCCTGACCAGAATCAAACAGGCAATCTTCATTTTAAGGGACAACACTCAACCAACTGAGCCACACTGGTCAGGGTTTTTGTGTACTATTATTAACTGCTTTATTTTTATGAATAAAGAAACTTTTTCAAAGCAAAAAAAGAAGATGTTTGTTTTTAATATACAGACCTCATTCATACATACTATTCTATGCATAGATTATTTTAGGAAAAGTGCACAAGAAATTGGGGAGGAGAACTGGGGGACGGGTTGGTAATTTTTCACTTTATACCCTTTCTATCCTTAGGATTTCAATCCATATGAATGTATTACATATGTCAAAAAATTTTTTCCGCAGAAAATAAATTGGCATCAGGTCAAGAAAAATTCAGATTCCTGGGTCAACTCTTGACCTAATGAATCAACTCCCCCAGGGGCAGGTTTTTCTGCCTTTTAAACAAGTCTCCAAGTGATTTTTTTTTTTAAAGAAAGGTTTGTTGTTTTTTTAAGATTTTATTTATTTATTTTTTAGAGAGGGAAGGGAGGGAGAAAGAGAGAGAGAGAGAGAAACAGCAATGTGCGGTTGCTGGGGGACATGGCCAGCAACCTAGGCATGTGCCCTGACTGGGAATCAAAGCAGCAACCTTTTGGTTCACAGGCTGGTGCTCAATTCACTGAGCTACACCAGCCAGGGCCCAATTTATACTTCTTAATCCCCTCACCTCTTCACCCATTCCCCCAAACTCCCCTCCCATATAGTAACCATAAAAATGCTCTCCATATCCATAATTCTGTCTCTGTTCTTGTTTGCTTAGTTTATTTTTAGATTCAATTGTTGATAGGTATGTGTTTATTGTCATTTTATTATTGATAGTTTTGATCTCTTTCTTAGATAAGTCCCTTTAATATTTTATGTAATAATAGTTTGGTAATGATCAACACCTTCAGTTTTTTCTTGTCTGGGAAGCTCTTTATCTCCCCTTCAGTTCTAAATTATATTTTTGCTGGGTACAGCAATCTTGGCTGTAGGTCCCTGCTTTTCATGACTTTGAATATTTCTTGCTAACCCCTTCTAGCCTGCAAAGTTTCTTTTGAGAAATCAGCTGATAGTATTATGGGAACTGCCTTGTAGGTAATTATCTGATTTTCTCTCACTGGTTTTAAGATTCTCTCTTTCTCTTTAAGCTTTGGCATTTTACTTAAGATGTGCTGTGGTGTGGACCTGTTTGTGTCCATCTTGTTTGGGACTCTCTGTGCTTCCTGCATTTGCATGTCTATTCCCTTGACCAAATCAGGGAAGTTTTCTTTTATTATTTTTTCAAATAGATTTCCAGTTTCTTGGTCTTTCTCTTCTTCAGGCACCCCTATGATGCAAATGTTGGACACTTGAAATTGTCCCAGAGACTTCTCACACTATCCTCATTTTTAAAAATTCTTTTTTCTTCTTGTTCTGCTTGATTATTTTTTGTTTCCTCATGTTCCATATCATTGATTCTCAGCTTCATTCACTCTATTGTTGACTCTCTGTAAATTGTTCATTGCCATTAGTATATCCTTCGTTTCTGCCTGGCTCTTTTTATGATGTTGAAGTACTCATTGGTTTCCTTAAGCATCCTTGTAACCAGTGTTTTGAATTCTGTATCTGATAGATTGCTCGTTTTCATTTCGTTTAGTTCTTTTTCTGGAGTTTCGATCTGTTCTTTCACTTGGACCATGTTTCTTCATTTGGGCAGCCTCCTTGTGTTTGTTTCTGTGTATTAGGTAGAGCCACTATGATTCTCTGTCTTGGTAGCATGGCCTATAGGTTCCAGTGGCACAGCTCCCCCATCACCCAAACTAGGTACAAGAGGTGTGCCCTCTATGTGGGCTGATTACACCCTCCTGGGCTGATTATACCCTCCTCTTGTAGCTGAGCCTTGATTACTGTTGGCAGGTCTATGGGAGAATTTACCCAGGCCAGTCAGCTGCAAGGACTGGCTGTGATTGACCACCAATCTCTGCCCTCTGTGGAGCATCAGCTGTGCAGGGGCAGGGTGGTGGTACTCTTATGTTGTCTGTAGTTGTCCACTGGGTGCACCTGCTCTGGTGTTTCCTGGGCAGTTCAGGTCAGGTCAGCTACCACCTGTGTTCTACCAGGGGCCACCCAGTGTGAGCTACCAAGCAATCTGAAATGGGTGCTACTTGTGCTGGCCTTAGAGGTTCCTTGGCACAGCCAAACTGTTATCCAAAGTTGGCTGCTGCTAAGTGCTGAGCCTGAGGCCACTTAGCCAGTGGTATGGGGCTGGGGGTGGGCAGGGCAAACAGTGTAAGTCTCAGATATGGCTCCAGCCTGCTGGTTCTGTGGCTCTGTGGGGGGGTGGCTTATAAAAGACACAATGGCCTCTGCCTGCCTTTGTGTCTGGGAGAGAGCTGTCCCCCAGCTCTTGCCCTAATGCCAGACCCTTCAGTTCCTCCCTGTATGCCACTGGTGCCTTTCAAGCTTCTGCCCCAGTGGTGCTGGCATGTATAAATTCAGCACAGGCCCTTTAAGAGGAACTGCTAGGGAGTCCAGTAGCTTTTTTCACAGGCTCCAATTCCACTAGTTTTTAAAGCCAGAAGTTATGGGGGCTTTTCTTCTTGGCACTAGTACTCTAGGGTGGGGGTGCTTGTGTGGCACTGGGACCCCTTGCTCCTGGGTGTCCCTCCTGAACTTTTATCCACCATACATGTGGGACCTGCCCATTCTGTGTCTCTGTGTCTCCATAATCCTTCTGGATTGATGTGGTTTCTTTAGTTCTGTAGTTGTCAGACTTCCATTCAACTTGATTTCCAATGGTTTTGAGTGATTGTTAGTCTGTAGTTTAGTTGTAATTTTGATGTGGTTGTGCAAGGAGGCAAGCTGTGTTTACCTAAGCCTCCATCTTGACCTCCAAATCATAGTTAAATCCAAGGTCAGTTGCAAAACCTCTAGTCCCCAGTAGGGACTCAGTGATGAAGCACTGCTAAGCAGGGGCCAGCAATGTCGGTTGAAGGTGACTCATTTAGCTCCATACTTTCTGAATCAACCCTACCCTCTTTCAAACCCTCCACTCAGGAGGGAGGGACAAGGCAGCTGCTGGACTGTTGGGTACAAGACAGGGATCATTCATCCCCACTCATTAACTATAACCACCAGCCTAGGTCGGAGAGGACTGACCTCCCCACCGTCCCTTCAGTGTGTGTTGGAGAAAGGAGTGTTCCTCTGGTTCCGCAGCTGGCCGTGAGGTAGCTGAGGTGTTGTTCTTCAGTCACTCCACACACCACATTGTCGGGGGACTCCTAGCACGAAGTGACCAACCTTTATATGGCACTTCCCAGATAAGCCAGAAGTTAAATTACGTGAGGTGGAATGCCCTGTGAGGCCCCTGCATGTCTCAGGAATTGATCCCAGACACCTCTGAGAGGCCCCCACTCATGTAGGGACACCCAAAATCTTGAGCCAGAGGGAGGAAGTGCCTCTTCGGTGCTCAGCAAGAAGCGGAAATGCTCATAAATACCTTGCTACATACGTTGATAAAATGGGAAGTCTTTGCTTTCTCCTCCCCAAGCCTAAACCTAGGCGGGGATCATGCTGCAGGGGATGGGCTTGTGAATGCTTTTACAATGTGCCTCATTACATGCACTTTTGCTTGGGGCTGGCAGGAACCTAGTGTTCTGACCCAGTCCACGTCCTAAATTATCCTCTTACAGGTGCCTTCTAGTGGCAAGTGCCCTTGTGGCTCTTAACTGCTCGACCCAGGCCCGAGAAATGCAGCAAATGCTTGGGAGAGAGAGGGCAAGGCTTCTATTCCCAGAAGAGGGTGCAGGGGAGAGAAATAAGAAGAAAACTGCTCAAGGGGTGGCACAAGAGAAACCTTTCCTCTTATCTGTAACATGCCTGGGGGCCTTACAGAGAGATGCCCCTGTCCTTGGTGGGATGAAAGTGCTAATTTTCATCCTCTTAGGTGTGCTGTCCCTGACAATGGCTGGTAGCCTCTGGTCCAAGCAGGTCCCAAATCCTCAGGTCCCTGTTCCGGGCACCAGATGTGGGGGGGGGGTGCTCCACCTGCAGGGCCCCCCTGGCTGCCAGGGATGATAATAAGTCTACCAACACATGATCGGCTTGGGGAGAAAAGGTGGTCAATCTCTTAAAGGAGAAAGACCAGGAGCATTTTCCTCAATGGGCTTTTATTGGGTTCAATTTGCACAGGAATACAGGTAAAGCTCATCAATCATTGTCAGGCAGTAAGGATCAAACAATAGATAACATACAAAGATCTATGAGGGCTTATTCTGAGTCAGGGTCTGTTAGCTAAAGGGCTATAAAACTTTGGGTAACAAACTCATTTCATGCTTGGACCTTTATGAGAAAACTGAGAGCATTCTTAGCAAAGCAGGTTTCACAGGATTTTATGTATTCTTTCTTAGGCCTGATCACCCTGGGGAACCTGCCCTTTTCCAGCACAGGGCTATGCCACCCTCTGTCATTGCTTCAGGCTTAAGTTAGGCAGGGGACGTAAGGCAGTCAAGAGATTAGGAGACTTCTTGCAGACAAAATGAGGACTCAGGCTATGTCAAAGCTGAGGGGCGAGGGTCCATCACCCCCTTTTGCTATAGTCCCCAAGTCCTTCCCTGGGGGCCCCTTCATGATCGTGCCTGTCTTAGGTTGTCCCTCCTTCAAGGCATTTTACCTATCATTGGCTAACCAGTCATGCACTGGGGGCCAGGCATTCTGAAGTAAAGGCAGAGGTGATGCCACTGCCAGGGAAATAAGCTTTGTCTCCTTAGTGGCTTATGGTCCCAAGGTCACTCACTCAGCCTTAGCTATGGGGGATTACAGCTTCTGAAACCAGGTAGGGAAGTTCCCAATACCACATAATGAAAACTCCTTGTTCTATAGAAGGAGGAAATAAAACCAAAGAGAAGGGATTTCCCATGTCACACAGCCATGGAAGAGAAGAGCTGAGGCTTAGGAGGCCCCAGCTATGCTTCTGCCACCACAGCCCACATATTGTATTACAATTGTATCCAGCATACTACCTCCAGGGAAGCTAAAGGACTTGGATTCAAGCACAGCAGCTATGAAGACCTGGTTTTTATGGTGAATTCATTTCCAGAGATGATATCCCTTTGTAAATAGAGCTTTGTTAGCTGCAAAGGGCTCACAGGAGAATCCCTACAAGGACCAGCCCTCTCAGTGCATCTAAAATGGGACTTTGTTGCCCAGAATTCAGTTCAAACCCCTTTTCTCAGGCACTTATCACCCCATGGGACAGACTTTGGATTCTAGACTGGAACATGTGTGTTCCAGCCCACAGGACTACATGTCACATGGTCAGAGATCTCCTGGCTGCACTCTGCTACTGCATCAACTTTCTGGTCTTGCTTTCCTGATAGAATGGTATGCACAGCAACTCTGCAGTGTGATCTTGGGCAAGTGACTTCTCCTCTGTGAGCCTCACCTTCCCCTGCTGAGCTACGCCTTCCTCCTTTTTGCCACACTCTAAGCCTTCCACCTAAAATTAGACCATCTTATTATTCCAAGGAAAGAGTCATATTCTTGAATCCTGATTTGCAAAATAGATTCTTCAAACCCCAAACTTTTTAGAGCAAGAAAGTTTTTTAGAACACTGAATGCACAAGAGGCTGAAGAAGCCCTGGCTGGAGTGGCTCAGCTGATTGGGCATCATCCAACAAAGCAAAAGGTCACCTGTTAAATTCCCAGTCAGGGCACATGCCTGGGTTGTGGGCCTGGTCCCTAGTTGGGACCTGTGTGAGAGGCAACTGACTAAAGTTTCACATTGATGTTTCTCTCCCTCTCTTTCTCCTTCCCTCTCTCTAAAAATAAATAAAATTGTAAAAGAGAGAGAGAGAAGCTGAAGAACCCAAATCTTAAATTTTACACCAGCAATAGCAGAGTTGGAAAGAAGATTTGATGATGCCAGAGTCAGATTTTCAAAAGACTGTGGGGATGAGGGAGGGAATGAGGCAGAGAAGAGGGCATTGCTTACCAGCATGGGTCTCTGAGAAGGGATGCTGCCACTTCCTACCTCCTCCTTTCAAACCAGAGATATGGAGAAATTAGGACCCCAAGAAAGGTTTGGGGGCTCTGAGAGCTGAGAGAATCTGTGCTTTGGTCTGTGAACAAGATGAAAGTCTAAAATCTTTCATCATGAGAAGGTATGATAGTGGTCAAGTAGAAATGGCAGCTGGTTGTGCCTAGACAAGTGGGCCTGAAAGCATCTCAGGCTCATGCCTAAGTGTGAGGATCCCAAGGAGCATTAAAATATGTCCTGAGCCCTAAAAAAGCATGGAAGTTCCTCAAAGACAGGGTAGGTGACCAGGAAGGGGCTTCTGGGGCTGCAATGCAAGGAGTATGAAAGCAGATGAACCTAGGCAGTTAAGGTCTGCCTAGGTTCATGGCCATCCTGAGACCATGGCACAAATGCAGACATCTGTGGTCACCTTAGGAACTAAGGATAGGAACTAGGGGAGCCAGTGCAGGACAGGAAGGCTCCCCGTGCAGGACAGGAAGATGGGTAACGACCAAGGACCAGACAACCAGACCCTCACCCCCACTCCATACCATGACCACATAAGCTCTGCAGAATGTAGCTGTGATCTTGGATAGCAGAAGAGGGACAGAACCTTCAACTTGACTGAGGGTACCCCTGAAGTGACTGAGTGACCATACACTCACCCAACTGAATTCACCAGGAAGTGACCAGATTACATTTCTGCTATCAAATGGAAATAGGTACTATAGAAAGTCATTCAGAAAATAAGGCAGTTATTGTTTTGGCACACCTGACTTTTCTATTACTATGATTATTTATTTATTTATTTATTTATTTATTTATTTTTACCTGCAACAGTTTATTTAGAAAGTCACAAAGGTGGAAGAAGAAGAGCCATGGAAGAGGTGAGCCAGCTGAGCTGCAAAGGCTCAGGAAACAAGTTACAGAGGCAAAAGAAGGGCCCTTAGAGCTTGGGAGAAAGGAAGCAAAGGTACATGCCTTGGGGGAAGTAATGGGGAGAAAAGGCACAGGTGTGCTCAAGAGATAGAGTTCACCTGAGTTTTCAGACTTTAAAATTTCATGCAGCCACAGTTGGCCAAGAATCATGCAGACCGGCTCCCGCCCACTTGCTGCTCACATCCTGTGTGGTCTGGTTGAGTTCTTCTCCCTAGCCTCTGCCTTTGTCTGTAGAGTGGGGCACAGAGTGGTACCTATCTCACAGAATTTTTGTGAAAATTAATATTTTAGCAGAATGGCTAAACTTAAGAAAGTGACAGGACTTCTGGCCAATATGGAGGTGTAGGTGGACACACTGTGCCTCCTTGCACAACCAAATTAAGGACAAGAAAAATTTAGGAAAAAAATCCCCAACAACTAGGGCAGAAAATTGAACTCTATGGAAGTCCCGACAACCATTCATCCAGACCCGTAAGAGGGGCAGAGTTGGCGGCCGGCAGAGAGGTGTTGTGGTAGGAAAAAGCAGTGGCTGGCAGACTGGGCACACAGGGTGCAGGCGGCGGCTAGCAGACCCCAGTGGCAGACCCCGGGCACGGGCACGGGGAGGCAATAAGCAGACCCCGTGAAGCGTGCAAGACAGCTGGCTGTCTGCAGTCACACATTCTTATGCAGATAAACCAGGTGAAAACAGGCAGTGAGATAGACCTCGCAACCCAGGGCCCCAGCGCTGGGAAATAAAGCCTAAAAGCACTGATTGAAAACATTTGTGGAGATTGAGGTGCCAGGAGAGACTCCCAGCCTCACAGGAGAGTTTGTTGGAGAGACCCACAGGGTCCTAAAATGTACACAAGCCCACCCACCCAGGACCCAGAACCAGAAAGGCCCAATTTACTTGTGCCAAGCAGCGGAAGGGACTGAAATACCACAGCGGAGCAAGTGCCATTGCTCCCTCTCTGACTCTGCCCCCACATACAGCGTCACAACCCAGCAACTGGGTTGCCCTGCCCAGGTGAACACCTAAGGCTCCGCCCCTCATGCGTAACAGGCATGAACAGACCAAAGGAAAAAAGAAAAAAAAAAACAAACAAACACGGCTCAAACAGAAGAACAAATCAAAGCCTCAGAGCCAATACTTTTAAGTGATGAAGAGATAGCCAACCTATCAGATGCACAGTTCAAAGCACTGGTGATCAGGATGCTCACAGAATTGGTTGATTTTGGTCACAAATTAGATGAAAAAATGAAGGCTATACTAAGTGAAATGAAGAAAAATGCACAAAGAACCAATAGTGATGGAAAGAAAACTGGGTCTCAAATCAATGGAGTGGACCAGAAGGAAGAAAGAAACATCCAACCAGAAAAGAATGAAGAAACAAGAATTCAAAAAAAATGAGGAGAGGCTTAGGAACCTCCAGGACATCTTGAAACTTTCCAACATCCGAATTATAGGGGTACCAGAAGGAGAAAAGGAAGAGCAACAAATGGAAAAGTTATTTGAACAAATAATAAAGGAGAACTTCCCCAATCTGGCAAAGGAAATAGACTTCCAGGAAGTCCAGGAAGCTCAGAGAGTCCCAAAAAAGTTGGACCCAAGGAGGAACACATCAAGGCACATCATAATTACATTACCCAAAATTAAAATGAAGGAGAGAATCCTAGAAACATTAAGAGATAAGGGGACAGTTACCTACAAAGGAGTGCCCATAAGACTGTCAGCTGATTTCTCAAAAGAGACCTTGCAAGCAAGAAGGGGCTGGAAAGAAGTATTCCAAGTCCTGAAAGGCAAGGACCTACATCCCAGATTGCTCGATCCAGCAAAACTTTCATTTAGAATGGAAGGGCAGAGAAAGTGCTTCTCAGATAAGGTCAAGTTAAAGGAGTTCATCATCACCAAGCCCTTATTATATGAAATGTTAAAGGGACTTATCAAAGAAAAAGAAGATAAAAATATGAGCAGTAAAAAGACAGCAAACTCATAGTTATTAACAACCACACCTAAAACAAAAGCAAACTAAACAACTAGAACAGGAACAGAACCACAGAAATGGAGATCACATAGAGGGTTGGCAACAGGGGAGTGGGAGGAGGAGAGAGTGAGGAAAGGTGCAGAGAATTAGTAGCATAGATGGTAGGTAGAAAATAGACAGGGGGAGGGCAAGAATAGTATGAGAAATGTAGAAGCTAAAGAACTTATGACACATGGACATGAACTAAAGGGGGGAAATGTGGGTGCGAGTGGGTGTGTGGGGGGGAGGGAATGAAGGGGGAGAATGGGACAACCATAATAGCATAATCAATAAAATATATTTTTTAAAAATGAAAGTGACAATACCAAGTGTTGACAAGGATGTGGAACCATTGAAGCTCCCACAAGTTACTGGTTGAGTGTAAATTGATACACTTCAAAAAACTAACAGTATTGCCCTGGCCAGTTTGGCTCAACTGGTGAGAACACTGTCTTGTAATCAGAAGGTTGTGGGTTTGATTCCCAGTTAGGACACACAGCTAGGTTGTGGGTTTGTTTGGGAGACAAACAAATTGATGTTTCTCTTTCATACTGATGTTTTTCTCTCTCCCTTCCTCTCTTCCTTCCTCCCTCTCTCTCCCTAAAAGTAATGAAAAAATGTCCTCCAGTGAGGCTTTAAAAAAAATTATATATTAAAAAAACCTGACAGTATCTACCACAGTTAAATATATGTATACCCAGTAATTCCAATTTCAGACAAATACCCAATAGGAATAAGTCCTATGTCCACCAAAATATGTTTAAGGACATTCAATACAACTTTATTCATAAGAGAAAACAAACTAGATGTCAGCAATGAAAAAATATATATGAAATAAAGTTGCTTCAAATTAAAGGGTTTTTTTTTAATGTACTTTTAGACAGAGGAGAAGGGAGGGAGAAAGGGAGAGAAACATCGATTGGTTTCCTCTTATACACCCCAACTGGGGACCTGGCTTGCAACACAGGCACGTGCCCTGGCCAGGAAACAAACAGGTGACCTTTCAGTTTGCAGGCCAGCATTCAACCCACTGAGCCACACCAGCCAGGGCTAAATTAAAAAAACAGAAATAACAAATCCATCAACTATAAAGTGAAAAAATAAAGCAGAGTATATTCATGCAATGGAATACCAAATGGTAATGAATAAGAAACTACTGATATAAACAATACCATGGACGAATTTCATAGACATAATGTTGAGCAAAAGAAGCTAGACTACAAGAGTACTTATTCAATGAGTCCAGTGAAATGAAGACCAAAAGAAGGCCTGACTAGGTTAGAGATGTAGAATAGTGGTTACCTTTGGTAGGGAGGCAGGTACTGATAAGGAAGCTTCTGGGATGCAGGAAATTCTCCATCTTGCTCTAGGTGGTAGTTTCATGGGTGTATGCAAATATAAAAGCTCACAGAACTATAATCACACTTGTGTACTGCATACAAGTCATAACTCAATTTTTAAAAAAGGAGGAGTGTTGCCCTGACTGATGTGGCTCAGTGGATTGAGCGCCAACCTGTGAACCAAAGGGTCGCCAGTTTGATTCCCAGTCAGAACACATGCCTGGGTTCTGCGCCAGGTCCCCAGTAGGGGGTGCATGAGAGAAAGCCACACACTGATGTTTCTATCCCTCTCTTTCTCCCTCCCTTCCTCTGTAAATAAATAAGTAAGTAAGTAAGTAAGTAAATAAATAAATAAATCTTATAAAAAGAGAGGAGTGTGAAAAGTGGGATAGTGCATATCTCATGCTTAGCATGACACCAGTGTGGGTTCCTGAACCCCTGTATTATCTCCTTTACATGGCCCAACCCTTTGCAGCCAAGGCTAGAGGAGTAATGGAGGATGTTGGCAGGGAAAGTACGGGTTGTTGCAAGGCCCCTGTGCCCGTAAGTCCAACTGAGGTCTTGGACACAGCTGCAGAAAGGAGCACTCATCAGCTTCTTTGCTTCCACCTCAGTCAGCCAGTGCAGTGCCACCCCTGGTGTGCCATGGGCCCACCCTTGGGAAGCCGCTACGTTAGCTCTAGGCAGTAGGACATCCACACCTAAATAGTAAAGGAGAAAACTTTCTGACCCTTATCTACTACCTGCACCCATCACCATCAGAGAACTGTGGGCTCCGACTGGATCAGAGGGTTGTCAGAGTGGGCCAGCCTCCATCCAGGCTAAGGTGGATTATGTAACTGCCTCAGGCCACACAGTGGGGAATTGGGGAGGTGGGCTTTGAACATAGGTCTGACTCACCATGGATGAGTCAAAACTTCCCAGTAGAGCATGGGCTATGCTCTGTTCTATTGCCTCCCCCAAAGGGAAAGTCTGTGGGGATATATGGGTGTGTATTGTGGTCTCAGAGTGGCCAAACCCAGCTCAGCAAAGATAGGGACAGGGTTGAGGTTGCCTGCAGTCTGGTCCTTGCCAGTCCCCAAGAACTACCAGCACTGATAGGCTCCAGACAGCAGATGGTGCCAGAGGGTCAGATAACTATCTAAAGAGAGCATCTTCACGGAGCATACCCCTCCCAGGTTTGTCATTTTTACCATGTCCCCTCACTGAGGTGCTTCTAGAAGCAGCCTCTCTCCTCTCCAGGTCCCAGACCCCTGGTCTGGCCATCAGAGACTGAATGCCAGCACAACTTGATCGTAAGTCCACAGTGTGCCCCTGGAAATCAAGTTCACACACTGCAAATCCTGGTGGTAGGGGCTGGTAGGCTTGGTCAGGAGCAGAGCAGTGCAGTGCATCAAGGGGTCCTTTGCAGATGACAAAACCATGACAGGCATGACCTACCATTTCCCATTATGTCCTTCCTCCCACCTGAGTCTCTGGGTTTCCAGAGGATCCCAGCCCCATCATGGCATCTGGAACGAGCACTCTGGGGCAACGACCACCAGAGAGGGCAACCTGTCCGAGAGGACTGCAGCCTGGCCTGCCAGCTGGCTGCACATGTTGCTCCGGGCCAGGCCCCGAGATGCCGAGCATTCCAGGAGCCACACTCCAGGAGACATCAGTAGGCCGAAAGTGAGTGTGACTTCAGTACGTCCTATAAGCCAGGTGCTAGCTAGTGTGTGAAGGCCGAACACTCAGTCAGGAAGGCAAGCTTGTCTGCCAAGCGGCCACTGAATAGCCCAGATTTCCTAAGGAGAATTCCTGAGAGGCCCAGGCACTGGCTCAGAGAGCTTCCAGTGTGGCCTGTGCCCATCAGTCAATAAATATATATCCAGTACCCTCTCCGCCCCTGTCCTAGGCAGTGGTAGAAAAGACAGGAAAAGGACTTCTGTCTTCAGGGAGTTTATGTTCTAGTGGGTTACATGTGATAAGCACAAATTAGAGAGTGTAAAGTAGATGTGTAACAGTTGATCTAGAAAGTAAAGGTGGGAGGGCAGAGGCAAAACCTATTTCAGCAGAAACCTGCTGAAGAAGGCACCAGCCGCGGACAGAGGTGGGAGAAGTGCTCACATGGAGCACGTGCAAAGGCTCTAAGATAAGAATGACCTTGGTGCGCCCTAGAAACAGCAAGGCCAGTGTCATTAGAGCTTAAGGAATGGGGGAGAGTGAAAAGAGATGAAGGCAGAGAAGCAGGCAGGGGCCGAATCAGGAAGAGCTTTGTAGGGAGGACACGATAAGAAAGTTGGGTTTTATTCTACTTGCATTTAGCAACCTCAAAGGATGGAGGGTGGCATGATCTGATCCATAGGGTAGAAAGATCCCTTTTGTGACTGTGTGGAGAATGGATTGTAGTGGGGGAAGAAGGAAAGTAGTGAGATCTTTTGGGAGCCTTGAACTAGCGCAGGGACGGTGGAGATGAGGAGAAAGGTATACCTATTGACTGAGGTGGGGAGCACCAGGTGCTTTTTTTTTTTTTTTAAAGAATTTATTTACTTATTTTTAGACAGGGGAAGGGAGGGAGAGAGGGAGATAAACATGTGGTTGCCTCTCATGTGCCTCTCACTGGGGACCAAGCATGTGCCCTGACTGGGAATCGAACCGATGACCCTTTGGTTCGCCGGCTGGTGCTCAATCCACTGAGCCACACCAGCCAGGGCAGCACCAGGAATCTGAGTGGGAGATCAGGAGTTCAGTTGGAGATCCATGTTATGCATGTGGGTCACATTGTGGAGGTGGCTGGGAACATAATTCTGGAGCTGGGGAGAAGTTAGGCTAAGGATAAAAACTTGGGACTTTTCAGTATACAAATGGGACTACACAGGGCCACCTCAGTAGAGGAGAGACAGAGACGTAGCATCAGGTCATCCTAACATTTAGAGGTCAGAAAGAATTAGCAAAGGAAGTCATGAAGTACCAGTCAAAAAGAGAGGAGGAAAACAAGCAAGTCTGGTGTGATGGTGGAACAGTTATTTCCAGGAGATTGCTTTGGTCAATCACTTCAAATGCTAAAAACTAAAACTTAGTAGTGAGAAAAATATCTACTATACTTGGCAATGGGAAAATAACCTTACTAAAGCCAACTACCTCAGTGGAGTGGTCCAGTGAGAAGGTAATAGAAGATGGACAGAGAATGGACAACAGTTCTTCCAAGTCTTGCTAACAAGAGGGGCACAGAAAAGGGGCAAGTACAGAGTCTGCGAAATTAAAGTTCGTTTTTAGGTAGGATTAAAGATACTATCGCCATGTTTGAATGCTACTGGGAATAATCCAGTTGAGGAGGCAACGTTACAGACACAGCGGCAGGGAAGTTGGTGGAGGCGGTGGCTGGAGGAGGAAAGAGACTGTCGTGTCTGGTCACACTCCGTGTCTGGTCACACTCCAAAGTTATTAACAGGCGAGGCCACCAGAGGTGTCGGGTTCTGAAGGGGAGCTCCGGCAATCTGAGAAGAGACCATGTCCTTCTGAAGCCTGAGGAGGAGTCTCAGGAAGTGGAGGGGATTGCAGAGGCTCCAACAGGCTCCCCTCCGGCAGCTTCCTTCCCGCTGGCCCTGGCCTCCAGAGCCCAGCAGCGGAAGGCAGAACTCTCTGGGGGTGTTGGCAGGTCACAGTCAGTGCTTCTCTGAAAACTATACTTCAGCTTTTCCTTTTCAAATATGTCTAAAAAGTATGATAGTGTCTAATACAGGCAGGTGAAAAAAGATAGCTCCTTTCCATCTTTTAGGTCTCGGCTCAATGTTACCTCCTTAGAAACCACCAGTGTCGTTACTCGCCCAATCAGTGCACTGTTAAGTTAAAATTGACCCAAATTTAAAAAGTTAAAAGCCACTACTTCAAAGGGAGTTATTCCCATTAGGAAGACAATGGTCATAATTCACAAACTAATTGCGTTGTGCAGCACACCACCAGCCCTGGCTGAAGGGTACTTCTTTTTACCTTCTTGCCCCCTACCCTGCTGTGCTTTCCTTCATAGCACATTATTCCTTTGACATTTGTCTCTGCGAGTGTAAGCTCTAACAGGGCAGACACTTGGTGGTGTGCCCCACTGTATCACATTCCTGGGGCCCAAAACACCTGGCACACAATGGGGGCTCAGGAAACAGTTGTTGGGTGTTTAAAGGCATTTCCTTCTGTTTGCCCTTTAAAGGTTGTAATACTTTAAAAGGCTCCTAGCCAACAGAGAAGGTGGCTAATGAAGAAACGTCGGAGCTACAATTACCCAAGAGCACACACCTGCGATCGGGGCCGCACTACCGTTCTGCTTCCTTTGCACACAGGACAATTCTGTCTTATGAGGACAGCATACAGCGTTGGGCTACGATGAAGTCAAGCTCCTAAGCCCAGCCAGGCCATCCAGTCACTTGCCTGACTCAAGGTACCTGGACCAGCCACTCCCAGCACTCTGCCAAACCACTCTCAGCTGGTGCCTGGCAGCGGTTTACTTAATCCCATGGACATTACTCCAACTCCACAGCGACATGTCTTCCTGCTCATTAGCTATGCTCCCCAGAATATACTCTGGCTGAGGAAACTAAGCTCCCCAGCTAGAATCACATACCCCACCCCTTCCTATACACCCACACCTACGTTCCCGTAGTTTTTGCCAATTTATTTTAACCTCTGATCTCCCCAGCAGACAAACATCTGTCCTTTGCCTCAACAGTTGGAAAGCCTTAACATTCCTTCATAGACAAGAACATGAATAGTGCACCAGGAATGTTGGGTGTCAGCAGATCCTGAGTCATAGGCTTTAAATCAGAGGTTCCTGCTGACCCAAGACACCACCACGCCAAGCAACAGATGAACTCGGGACTCACGACTCACGTTTGTCAATTCATCCGGCTATTACATCCCCACTCCCTCGCCAGGAACTTAGTTAAGAGCCAAAGCAGAGCCTTGATTCTACCACGCTGGGGGCTGGCAGGGGGAAAGACTTTCTGTGCCTGTAAGATGTAGGCACAGAACCCCACACTGATCAAGTTTTCGGAAAGGTGGGGCAATGATCAGGCGATGAAGGGCTAGCTCGAGATTCCACACCATGTTTGTTAAGGCCTGACCAGCTAGCTGACTAGTTTCTCAGTCTTATACAGATTACCAGAAGTTTACTGGAGTCTAAAAAACCAAGGCCAGTCTTCAGTTACAAGAATACTCCAAAACTAATTGGGTTTACAGGGAGAAAGGAGAAACTATTTTACTTGGATAGACATACAGGGGGGTGAGGGTGTGATAAAACAACAGCACAGAGGATCTGAGCCGTGAAAACACTAACAGTGGACATGTGTAATCATGGACATGTAATCACACATGTCCAGACCTACAGAATCTACAACCATGAACAGCGTGCACAATGCAGAATGTTGGTGAATCCCAATGGAAAATGTAGACTGGGTGATTGCTAATGTCAGTTCATCAGCTTCAACTGATGTGCCATCCCAGTAGGGGATCTTATAATTGGGAGGTTATGTGCATCCGGGAGCAGGGGCACACGGGCCATCTCTGTACCTTTTCAACTTCCATGTGAACCCAACACATCTCTTACATTTGGGGATGAAGTATCCTACTCCACGTACCTCCTTAAAAGAAACCATTTGTTCTCCTTTTTCATTTCTAACACACCTGTCCATTTAAGTCCACTCTGACGGTTCCTTTACCCTCAGGAACGTTAGGCTGTGGCAGCAGGTACTGAGTTGAAAATCATTTTCTTGATCAGCTTTTGCTCTCAAATCTGACTCATATAATTGTCCTTGAGACACAGTCAAGTCATTCATGAGCTCTGGGAATGCGATGACTAGGACACTTGACTTGGTCCAGGTTCCAGAGGTCCCTGGGCACACAACCCCCGCTCATTGTAATTCCCAAAGGGCTTGCCACAGAACTGACTTCCTGAAGCAGGGGTCAGGCATGCACACGTCACTTCCTAGTCTGTACCTAAAAGCTGTGTGGGCTCTTGCCCAGCCTTCAAAGGCCACTAAATACAAACTTCAGCAAAGAAAGGGAACTCTAATGCTTTCTGAGTTAGGGATTCTGGGTCAAACTATCTGAATCACCTTACCTTCATCCCCCGCCTTCCAAACTGTTGAAACAGCTCAATAACTCACGTAACACGCCTGGCACATGGGAAATGTTTGGTGTTAGAAGACTTTTTCTGCCATGTCAAGGACCGAGTGTCCAATACTTATTGCTGTCCTGGTCACTCTGAATTCACCTAACCCTTTACACTAATGGTCATTTCAGCACTCTACTCTCATTCACAAATGCTAAGTGCACCGGCACCCGAACCTAGCTCAGAACGTCAGCTCTTTTAGATTCCAACATCAAACATGAATTCCAGAAGCCACACATCACTTACTATGCAATTTCCTAAGATACCCAATGATGTAGGCCAACTGCCCCCTTGGGTTGATGGCAGAAATGCCCAAGTACCTCCAAGACGTGGCTTAAATACTCTTTAAAATCCAGAGCCAAAGACAAAATATGAGGCCACCCCGCCAAAAACAAAAAACAAAAAAAAAATGGAATTCATCTTCTGGAAGGTGGGCCCCTTTCACAGGCATCCCCTGCTAGGTGAGTGTTCTAGGAACCCATCTGTGTTGGTGTACCAGCTAGCAATGTTGTGAGAGGCTTCAGTAAAAATTTTTTTGAAGACTCACTGTGTTTGCCCATTTCATGATAGGTGATTTATGAGCACAACTGCCCACACCCTGCTGAGTGTTCAGCAGTTTTTCACCGAAGAACGGCATGACCCTCATGACCCACGCTTCTTACTCACTCGAGCTCCTTTTCCCCGTTTGTTTGCCCAGACGAAAGAAGTCCTCAGAGGGAAATGTTTTGCCGATGTGGAAGAGGTGAAACAAAAAACTGACAGAATCACTACAAGGCATCAAAATCAATGAGTTCAAAAACGTTTTGAGTAGTGGAAAAAACGTTGGTATGTATACTGCATCAAAAGGAGAGCACTTGGAAGGCAACTGAAGTTTAAATGTGTTAAGAACACACACACACAATTTATAAATTCTGGGGGTTTTGGGTCCCCCCTCGTATAATGCAGTGGTATCAGAGACGTAACTGGATTTCTCATCACTGAAACCTTTTCAGAGCTCATGAGCTATATTGCAGTGATTTTCGACCTTTTTCATCTCATGGCACACATTACTAAAATTGTTCAGCACACCAATTTTTTTTGCCAATCTGACAAAAAAATAGGTGTAATCTTGACTTACACTAGACAGCTGTTGTGGTCATTAAATTTGACCATTTAAGGAAAGGGGGCAGTGCCCATAAGCAGGTAATGCATATTTTAAAAATTCTTGCAGCACACTGGTTGAAAATCGCTGGGCTACCACTGCATTGCCAGCTCAAAGAACTTGATTCCTAGTGGAATGTCTGTCTCCCAGCTCTTTATAAGCAGTTCCAGTGTGGCTAACGGGCAGGAGTGGAGAGCTGGGGCTCGTTTGTCTTTATGGCGTACTTGTAGTCACAGATCATGGAAAGCGTTTAAATAAAAGCAGTCGTTGTTCAAACCAAGGTAAAGATTATTTATACTTCTTCTGCATGTGGTTCTGGGAAATAAAGGATGCTCAAGACCAAATATATTACATAGCTTCCCTTCCACTCCTCTGCCTCCTGTATTTAATACACACCGCAGACCCTCATTGCTCTTCGCAAGGGACTAACTTGAAAAAAGCTGGCTGGACCCACCAGCAAGGGCATATTCTAACATCTGGTGTATTTCACCACACTTTGTAACATGACTTTTTCCTGAGACATGCTTGGACATATCTAACCTCACGGTCAGGATGTCCACCATGACTGGGCTTACAAAACCTAACCACTAGCCCTAACCCTTGCCCCCTAAGTACCATTGCCTGCTGAAGCAGTTCTGAATCAATACTGAATACCAAACCAGACCACTGAGTTTGCTTACAGCTCAGAAAGCGGTGCAGCTCAGAAAGCTAAGCCTTGAGGTACAAGCACTGGCCAGCCTCTGGCATTTCCAAGACATTTAATTAGACTTTTCACATTGGTCCTCCACTGTCTGCAGAGCAAGTACTCTTTACTTCCTTTCCTAACACAACTCTGGCCTTTGACTTCCACCGGTGGGCACTGGACTGGCTGCTAAGCTGCAGCCTACTACTGCATTCAGTAATCTCCTGGAAGAACATGCCTGGTTTGTCCACTAAAGCTTAACTGGACTTCCCGATGGCAACATGCTGGTTCACTGAAGCTATCTCAGGAGAAATTCCCAAGAAGTCTAAGCAGCAAAAAATGAGCTACATGAAGTGGTTCACTACATTAGGAACGTTTTAGATTTTAGGCAGAGAGTATGTAACAGATTTAAACAGGTTTAGGATACAAACTCCATTCAGTTAAACATCAGTCATGAGAATTTGTGGCTGGCCTTGAAAAAGCATTCAATCACTAACTCTAACTATCTCCTTCTGACCTTCTGGAAAAGGAGTTCTGGTCCAAGCATGACAGGAGACACAAGTCTAGAGTTTGCTGCCTAGTCTTCTCACTCTTAGGTATCACTGACTTCGGTGTGTTCAGCTTGTAAAGAAATCTGTACATACAGAGAGTATTATAAACATCCCTAATCCATTCTCCCACCTCTGAAATCCAGGCGTCAGCTGATAAATTGACACTGAAGCCTACTTGCAGAGGAGCACTAGGACCCTGAGCCCACAGCGCCACCTGTCTTCGTGGTGGTCATGCACAATTAATCAATATATATAACAGAAAGCAGAAATAAAACATACTGATAGTCCTAAGACATAAGGCTTAAAATTATAACTGAAACAAATAGAGATCATGAGGCATGCCCAAAATAATACATCCACACCTTTCATGAGGCTATGCAAAAGAATAAATGTATTAACCATGAAGGGACAAAAACCTAAGATTTGGAAAGGTTAAAGCTTTAATGAAAAAGTTTTAAGTGATGAGAACAGATTCCACTTCAAAACAAACAAGCTGGTTACTGTACTTTATGGCCCATTTCCAGGAACACATTACAGCTGAAATTATGCAGGACTGCTCATTATGCAGGACAGGTTAAAGTCACTACTGAAACAAAACAAGAGCCACGTGGCATACCTTAATTATTTACCAAAACCAACAACCACCACCAATCACCCAAAGCCCAATTTAAATGTACAACTGGTACCCTGACTTGGTGTGGCTTAATGGACTTAGCGCTGGCCTGCAAACTGAAAGGTTGCCAGTTCAATTCCCAGTCAGGGCACGTGTCTGGGCTGTGGGCCAGGTTCTCACTGCTATGAGAGGCAACAAATCAACGTTTCTCTCATGCATCCATGTTTCTCTCCCTCTCCTTCCCCATCCCTTCCCCTCTGTCTAAAAATAAGTAAAACCTTTTGGAGAAAAAGTACTCTCAATGATATCAGAAGAGATAAAATGAAAGTGGACCATTAAAATATATACTGTGTATGTGTATTTTCCAAAAACACTTAGAAAAGAGAAAGGCGAAAACCTCCTGTGAGTTCCAAATTCAACACAGTACAAAGCAAAAAACTTTTATTACTACACTCACACAAGTAAGTGTCCCGAAGTTTACCCCGATAGTTTAAGATTATCCAGTACTAGTTTCCACAGGAGAACTGTTTTAACTTCCAAACCCCACTCAAAGGATGAAAGTGGAGGCAACTGCTCTTTAAGTGCTCAGGACTGCCCTTCACTTCAAATGCCATCTTTGTCCTTGGGTGAATGTACACCAGCACTAAACCGTGACCCAGCAATAGTTTCCTGTTTGATTCAGCAAGGGTCACTTCAGGAGCTTAATACAGGATAATGCTTTCACCACTCTCTTATGAGACACATTTAATGCTAGGACATATGACATGTAGTAAAATATTTAAAAACTTACCAATCTGTCAATCATCTTAAGGAGTTCGTATAACATACATAGCAATATTATATTTATAACCAGAAACTGCACTGACTGATGGACACATTAGTTTGTTAAAATCTACCTGAAAACATGCTATTTTATTAAAACCCCCAAAATTTAATCTCAAGTTACATGGTTTTACAGTCCAGTCTCACTGAAGTAGCACAGATTTCCTTTCTTGCAGACAATACGCAGGAAGAACCCACAAAGAGCACACTGGCAATGTGACAGGTTGTACTACCTGCACTACAAATTAAGTCATGAAATTCATCTGAAGAATGCCAAGGAGTTACCAGAGAGATTATGTAATGGCCTTGATTTTTATTTTTCTTTACCTAGAATTCTACAAATTCTAAAATTTATCAATTGATGTATCTTTTAAATAAACAGCACCAGTCTTGCCCATTAATACAATTAAAATTTGACTTTCTCAGTTCTTAGTTCACAAGTTTATTATGAAAAACACTGCAGTGCTCTTGTGCAGTAACATCGTCTTACAGTAGGGGGGGAAAACAGTTCTGTTCAAAACAACTCACCAGGTTCTGACAATAACAAAAAACAACATGAGGCTGAGATTTGAGAAGGAAATAAACTTGAGTGCAGACAAATCATACAATTAAATTAAATGGTATCCCTGAAAATAAACAGAACGATTTCAAAACTCACAAGTAGAGGGGAGGCCTTGGTACTTATTTTTAAAAATGTTCATTAAGCTCCAATGATTGTTGCTATCCTTATCTACAGTCATGCTGAGTAAAGCTATAGCTAAATGGAAGTTAAATTGTATTCACGAGGTGTTAATGTTTACATCTTATTATCTGCAGTCTTTCAGAGAAAGCAAAAGTAACTACAAATAACGCTATGCCAGAAACTGGTTTCTTGACCAACAATGTCGCTTCAGCATGCAATGAACTGGTTCATTCTAAAGTGGTCACGGCTGTTGATGACAAGAGGCTTTGTATTTTTATATGGCACATCTTTTGGTCCGTGTGAAAACAAGTTTTTTGAATGTTAACTATTCTCTGACACTTTGGAGTTACTGTTGCTCTTCCCATTTCCATTAGGTCAATATATGGTTCATGGCAATACTGTACAAGTTTAAACTTTCATTACAGGAAGTAGTCTGGGGTACGACGAGTAACATGGGGCTCACCCCTGCGAGGTGCTGGGTCAAACTGCAAGCTGAAAAACAAGATGCAAGTTGTTCACATTCTAAGACATCAATGTACTGACAATCAATATCAAGGACAGCAGTCTTTCAAATTCTACACTTTTCCTACCCAATTTCAACTTGCCTCAATGTAACAGAGACCTAACTGCAGCCTCATCATGCATTTAATAAGGGTCTTCTAGCTGAATGCCTCATCAAAAAAAGCCAAGGTAACCTGAGCCAGACAGGATGTGCTTTTATATGTTGGGCTTCCTTGTAAGATCATTTGAAAGATGGGCTCTGCTAAATAAATAAAACATAGGTTTAAAAGTTGTAATTCAGCCCTGGCTGGTGTGGCTCAGTGGACTGAGTGCTGGCCTGTGAACCAAAGGGTCGCCAGTTTGATTCCCAGTCAGGGCACATCCCTGGGTTGCAGGCCAGGTCCCCAGTTGGGGGTATACAAGAGACAACCACACATTGATGCTTCTCTCCCTCTCTTAAAATCTTTTAAAAGTTATAATTCATATTAGGGTCTATATATCACAAGTTTCTGTTGAGGTATTTCAAAACACATACCAGACATAGGTCTGTTTCAAAAGAAACTTTAAAAAATCAAATTGGAATGGATTTAGCATGAGCTTTTCAACTCTTTATTCTCCCACAGTCATGGCAAACAACTACTCAGGTGTAGATACTTACAAAGAGTATTTTAGAGTATCATCAAGTTCCATGATTGCAGCTTGGTTACCACAACGGTAACAATAGTTTGGAGCACTGAAAATTGTTACTACATTCCGGTCATGGCACCAGTTATACCCCTACAAGAAAAAGAAGGGACATAAAAACTTACTTGACTCACTTACGTAAGTGAATGTGACTCCACTAGGGAGGGAAAAAAAATCTCTAAGACTTGAAAACTATCAACACTGTTTCTGGATAATTTAATAATTTTCTGTACTTTGCACAACTTAAAAACAAATAGCACCAGTAACTAAAGAATAAAATGCTTCTTAAAAGTGTGGCCTTCTGTAAATAGCAGTGTCTGATCAGCCTCTCTCCTTGCAGTGACTCTAAACAAGCAGATACAGACTCCAAGGAGATCACAGCTTAACCCTAAGTGAAGCACCCCGCCCAGTTGTTCACCAACCAGGTTCGAAGGAGAGAGACCTCTAGGATTTCCGGCTTCACTCCCTCAGACTATTTGATTGAATGTCAAAGTTCTATGCCAAGAATTTGAGCTCATTTCCCCTTTTTCTTGTTTCAAATCACCTGTAATCCTACCATCCAAAGGACTACTTATTTTGGTTCATTTCTTCCCAAACTCTCCTCCACACATATATGTTACATATATAAAATAACAAAATTGGGACCATAAAATATTACATTCCCCTTTCTCCTGCCCCCTGAATCTTACATTCCTGCTCTTGAATCCCAAGCATATCCTCTCTTTAATGTCTGTCAAATTTATGGTGACAGGAGACTAGTCTTTGGGTGGTGAGTACACAATGCAACACACTGCGGATATATTTCAGAACTGCACACTTAAAACTTATATCATGTTACTAACCAATGTCACCCCAATAAACAATAAATATGTGTTAACTATGAATTTCAAAAGTTTGTGATCAAAAGCTTGAGATTTTAATTCTAGCGTGCAAGCTATACTGGCAAATATCAGAAGGAATGCATGGAATGTTCTCATGAATACCATTCATTTAAACCCCCTAATAGCTTCCTTCATTAAGTTTGCTTAGAAAGAAAAATCAGGTTTCAGAAAACAGAACATACCTCCATCACCAGCTGATGTGCTCTGGATACCAACGTGAGGCCATTGGCATGATTAAATGTCTCAGAAATATCTTGCCCAAAGGTGTAACCAGCTCCTCGAGGAGATATACCCCAACCACCACGGTCATCTGGATCTGACCACAGCAAGTCACACATTGGACCCTAAAAAACAAGTTACCTTTTAAATAGACTCTTGCAAAAATGGTTAATACATGATTTGAGTAATTCATTAGAAGCAGCACTCTGCTAAGCCACACTTTTTAAGTGATGTTTGCTGAAAACAGTAAAAGGTTTTATAGTTAAAGTCAAACACCTGTGTCAAATTTATATACTATTTTCAGATGTCTTTAAGAGGAATAGCCTGTGTCAGTGAGCCCCAATAGCAATACACCCTAACGAATCAATCTGCTTATAATATGTAGATTACAATATTAGGCAGTGCATTCTGGTAATGAAGGCAGAGACTCTGAAGACACCCTATGTCCTAAGCCCAGTTCCACAACTGTTGTGATCCTGGCAGGTTCTTTAATACTAGCTTCTTCTGAAGAATGGGGTGGACAAGAGCTCTCACACTACATGGGGTTGTTTTTGAGAATTAAATGAGAGAAAACATACAATGAATTAAGTTACAATTAATTTTTTCCTCTCTCTTAGGAGGTTTGCTACAAAGAGTTTATTACCAAATGGAAGTCAGTTACCTCATGGGGAACTTCCTGTAGGCGATCGAGTGCTCTGATGTGGTCCAGTGTGTCTATGGACGGCGAGAGGCCACCGTGGAGACAGAAGATCTGAAAGAGAGTGGTTTATCATGTCACCCTCACCTAAAAGGTGGCCCACCTTACTTGTCCCCACTGGTATTGGTGTTCTGCCACAACCAGGCTTGTCTCTGCAGCCCACTCTAAACTATCAAATATACTCCTTTTCCTGATAAACCATCGCCACTTCATGCAGTCTCCACATCAACCAGTTAGTTCCTGCAAGAAAATGTTTCTCTGATGTCACCCTCAACATAGACGATTATCTTCTTTCTCACAGAATGTTCTTGGAATTGCCTTAACTGCACCTCCCACATGTGTTCAGAAACAGTCTTGAGAGGATGAATGGATTGTATCTTTCATCCTCGTGGTCCCAACATATAGGTTAGGACCTGATACAAAGGCACTTTGCAAAGGCCGCAAAGGGATGTGAGGGTGGAAAAGTAAGTTACTGGCACTTAAACATTAAGAAAGCAGAATACTGAAAGTAATCAGCAATGTAAATTTTAACAAGATCTACATACCTGTCCATCCACCAAAGCAGTGAGAGGAAGATAGTCAAAAAGATCTGTAAAATATTTCCAAACATTTGCATTTCCGTATTTCCTTAAACACTCATCATAGAAACCATATACTTGTGTAATCTGTCTGCTCTCGTGATTCCCTCGAAGAATAGTAATGCGTTCACGGTAACGAACCTGAAACGACAAAATGGAAAACAACATAAAATGCTGGCACCTTCAAAACCAAATGACAATTCAGCAAATTTTCCACCAGGAAATCCAGAGTTCCAATTTTGTTATTTAAAAAAAAAGAAAAAAAATCCAAGTCCTTACTGAACTAAAACCACATACCTACAGATGTCTGTCCATTGAGTACCTGTCAACCTAAGACCAAATCTGGCTACCACCAACTTTACACCAATAATGATCAGCTATAAAACTGCATTCATGGATTTTTCCCAGTTCAATGATTTTTTAGTAAAACTTAATAGTTATGCAACAACCACCACAATCCAGTTTTAGAACCTTTCCCTTATCCCCAAAAGACCCTTTCCTCGTACCTATTTAAATTCACTCCCAACTCCCAGCAACCACTGATTTACTTTCTATTGAGACTTGCCTTTTCTAGAAATTTCATACAAATGTAATCATTCAATGTGCAGTTGTTTTGTGCTTGGCTTCTTTCACTGAGCAGAGTATTTTTTGACGCTCACCTGTGTACAGATCAGTGGTTTGTTTCTTTTTATTCTGCACAGTATTCTATTATATGGCCACACCACATTTTGTTTCTTTCTTTATCACCAGTCGAATGAACACTTGGATTGTTTGCAGTTTGGGGCTATTACGAATAATGTTGTCTAAAATTTACATTCGCATGTAAGTTTTTACATGAATATATATTTTCGTTTCCCTTGGGTACAATCCTTACCGAGTATAACTGCTGGATCATACGACAAGGATATGTTTAACTTTTCGAGAAACTGCTAAACTGTTTTTCAAAATGACTGGACCATTTTACATTCCACCAGCAATGTATGAAGGCTCTAATATCTCCGCAAATTCACTAACATTTAGTATTATCATCCTTATTGATAACAGCCATTCAACTGGCTGTGATTGTGACTCTGATTTGCATTTCCTTGATGATCAATGATTTTGTGCATCTTTTCATATGCTTACTGACCATTCAAATATATTCTTGGATGAACTATCCAAAACACTTTGTCCATTTTAAAATTATTTGTCATCTTAGTTGAAGGTTTTAAAAAAATACATGACAAATACTTATTTTTCAGTGATACTTATTTTCAGAATACTGAAGAAAAAATAATCTTAATTCTGATGAAGTCCAATTTATTGATTTTTAAAATTAATCTGTGCCTAAAATATGATTATGCCTTTGGTATCATAGCTAAGAAATCCATGCTTAACTCAAAGTTACAAAGATTTTTCTCCTAAGTTTCATTCTAAAAGTTTTATAGCTTTAGCTCTCATATTTAGGTTTATGATCAATTCTGATCCACTTGTATGGTACAAGGTATCTAAGTTTGTTTTTTTGTTTGTTTTTTTGCAAACAAATGGATACCCAACTGTTACACCACTACGTGCTGAAGTTCCCTCCCCCCACAGTACAATAGTTGTCCAGGGTTGTCATAACAAGCACCAATAACTGGGTGGCTTAAACAATAGAAATTTATTTACTCACAGTTCGAGAGAATGCTGGCAGTGTCATTATACCTGAAGGCCTCTCTCCTTGGCTAGTAAATGCCCAACTTCTCCACAAGTCTTCTCATCACCTTTCTTCTGCATCTATGTCCTAATCTCTTCTCTAATGACAGTCACATTGGATTAGGGCTGCTCCATATGACCTAGTTTTACCTTTAACTACCTCTTTAAAGGCCCTATTTCCACATACAGTCACATTCTGAGGTTTTGAGGCTTTCAACATAGGAAATTTGCAGGTGGTAGTGGCACAATTCAGCCCATAACAGCCTCAAACATGAATTCTTAAATGTACCACATCCACTCCTTCTTTGAGCACTGGGATTCACCCTGGACTTTAAGTGTAAGTTAGCTTGTAAGACTGCTTTCCTACCATCTAAAGCCACTGCAAACACTTTCCCTCATTTAACCTAACTCCTTGACTTTACAGATGCACAGCATAATAACCTCCAAAAATAGTTTGTAGCACTTTTCATGACTCAGACTAGCAGTTTCACAAACACATACACTGTATTAACTGCCTAAAATTCAGCTCTTGCCAAAACTACATCTCATTGCTTCTCCAATACTATCAGAAGTCTTTGGCCATTTTACCATTCTACATATTACTTAATATAATCTTCTCCCCAAAAGGTAAAGTCAACTATTTCTTTTAAGTGAAAGGCAGAAGCCTACCAGACTAAAAGCTATTTACCATTTTGTGTTTCACTTTCAGATCTTTGAACATTTGCCAAAGCCGTAACTGGAATAAAGCAACTTGTTTTCTTTAATTATCATTTCTGTTATTCTAGATTATCATGTCATGTTTAATGACTGCAAACTAGTCCACTGAGATAAATCATAATTTAGGTATTCACTTACTGTTGGACATTTAGTTCAATTCTTTTTCTGATATTAAAACAAGGTTGTACTTTATGTTCTCATAAAAATAAAGGTCTTTTCCTCTTGAATTTCTACCTCTAATAAAATTATAAAATTACTGTGTCACAAGGTATAAATATTCCAACAACTGATGTGTTTTATTCCTTGAAAATACTTCAAAAATATCTAGAAAGGTATTACTACCTCTCTACATCCCAATTTATTGACATAAAATTTCCATTTAACACCCTGGCTGGTGTAGCTCCGTGGATTGAGCACGGATTGCGAACCAGGCATCGCAGGTTCGATTCCCAGTCAGGGCACATGTCTAGGTTGCAGGCCATGTCCCCCAGCAACCGTACACTGATGTGTGTGTGTGTGTCTCTCTCCCCCTCTCCCCCTCCCTCCCTTCCCTCTCTAAAAATAAATAAATAAAATCTTAAAAAAAAAAAATTTCCATTTAACTAGCCCTCTAATTTTTCTTTTCAGACTTATTCTATTCCTTAAAGAATATCCTTTTTGTTTTTATTTTTTACCATTGCCTTATTCAGAATGAGTCATACCTATAATTTATAAGCCCCAAACATGAATACTTACATTCCTAAATTTGTAGTTTCACTCTAAAACCTAATGTTCAGATGGAGAAAATCACAAATCCCTGGGGAAAAGAACACCCAAGAAGACGGTTTTACCCAGTTTAAAATATCCAAACATAAAAATGAAATTACCTTAAGAGCTACAAGCAGAGTAACTGTTTCAACTGAATAGTATCCTCTGTCAACATAGTCTCCCATAAACAAGTAATTTGTATCTGGCGACTTGCCACCGATTCTGAACAGCTCCATGAGGTCGTGGAACTGCCCGTGCACGTCACCGCAGACGGTGACCGGACATCGCACCTCCTGCACGTTGGATTCTTTTGTCAGGATTTCTTTAGCCTACAGGTAGAGAAAAAATAAACCAATACATCAGACATTAAACAACATTAACAAGCATATGTTTATTTACACTCAATGTAGCTTATGGGGTGAGCTCGTAGAAGATGGAATTGTAGGCAATTATGATCCCATTAAAATAGAAGGGCAAGATTCTACTCAATGGTTCTTTCTCCTGATTCTTACAACCTCTGATTCTTAGAAAAAGTGTGTATCAAGATGCATATTCCCTGTTCTTCTCATCAGCATCAGAGTTCTTAGGCCTATCAGCTACCATCCAAGGTAAACACTAAAGAGATTTTATTAGCAGCAGCTATATAAAATCAATGAAACTGGAGCAAAACATTCAGGTACCTAGTTCCTCAGTTTTGAATCCTGACACTCCGGAATTCCAGGCTCTGAGAAATTGCTTAGTCTTCCTTGACTTAATCACAAATTCAAACATTACTTTTAAGGATAACATAATATATCTCTCAGTGTCATTTCACTCATTCCACACACACTCACTGATCATTTACTATATGACAGAAATTGTGAAGAGCACTGGGAGGTAATGATTCATTTGCTGAATTATCTGAGTGATACTATGTGCCAAGCCCTGTGCTAGCCACTAGAGGTCTAGTGAACGCAAGTCATTACCACAGTGGGGTGGTGGGGGAGGGCCCACAAACAAGAAACTACCTAACAAAGCACAGACTGTGTTAGATGTCATGAAAGAGTGGGGGAGAGAAACTGGTCCAGGCCACTTTAAATGAGATATCAATAACAACAAATAAGATAGCCCAAAAAGCACAGAGGAGAGCAGGAAAGGCAGACAATAAAAATGATCATTACAGAAGAAAAGGCTAAGTGCTAAGACAAGCTGAAACAAGCAGCCGCATTCCAGGATCGCAATCCCTGGGACTGCTAGGAAAACTGCCTGAGGTCCAAAGAATGAATTAGACACGGAAAGGGGATGAAAGGAGGTCCGATACAAGCAGCCGACGTGTACGCTGTCCTAGGAGTCGAGGGAAAAATGAACATGGCTGAAGCATAACCTGCAGGAGTAGAGAAGAGGGTGGTCTGGGGTGGGCTTAGGATAACTAACTACCCTGGTTTTAACACTGAAAGTCCTGCATCCCTAGAAGTGCCTCAGCTGCCCTAGGCAAACCATGACAGTTGGTCACCCAAGTAGGAAATGAAGGGGGAGAACGAAGCATGGATACAGACTGAGCAACAAGTCTGATCAAAGTGGTATTAGAACACAGGTCCAGTGGCAGACAATCTGATGAGTGAATTTAGTATGATGAGTGGAGGTAGGGCTATGGTTGTGGAGCTGAGATGCGAGCAGAACTTAAAGGCCACCAGTACTCACGGACCAATCCACAGACAGGTCTTGCCCAGTGTCCTTCTGAAACACACCTCAAATCCATCTGCTTCATCCTTTTTGCTACTACCCTGGTCCAAGCCACCATCATCTCACCTGGATTACTGTGCTGGCCCCCACACTAAATTCCCTGTTCCATTTTCCTGCCTTAATCTATGTTCCATGCAAACAATCAAAGTAACACTTTTAAATGTTCACCAGATTCATTTTATTCATAACTGCTTACACAGCACCTTGCTGGAACAATATCTGAGATATACAAGGCATTTCATACATATTTGTCAAATGGATCAAGAACGTAAACCAAGGTTACCTTCAGGGAAAGCTATGGTTATCTCCCAGGACATCAGCAGGCCTGGAAATTGATATCGAGTTCTTTGGAGAATGAAGAAACAAGTAGTAACAGTGAGGAAAGATGCCCAGATATCTAGGTAGAGGTCAGAAGTCTGAAAAACAGAGTTCTATCCTTGAGTAGCCAGAGGCAACATCCACCCATCAGGGAGAGCTATCAGAGAAGGTACATTAATGACTGCCTCAGAAAGAGCGAGATTTCAGTTAAGCCAGTAAGACTAAAGAAAATTGTCTTGAGAATGGGTTAAAGGTGTTTTACTTCACTTATTCAATGAACATTTATTGAGTACCCTGTCTATGTGTGACCAAAATTATGGAATGGTGTTCCAGAATGCACAGTAGGAGGCTGGTCAGGGAAAGGCAAAACACTGCAACACAGAATGAAAGCACCCACAGAATTGTTGCTGATGAGTCTTTGCTCATTATATTTCAAGTGACAACCAAGTACGACACGGTTGGTTTTAAGGCAGTGGTAGGCAACCTTAGCCACACATTAAAATTCACTTGCTCTTTTTAACTAAAATCAATCAGCCAGCCCAGGCTACTCCTCTCTCAATTAAGTCAAATACCTGGGGGTAGAATCCAAGCATAAATAATTTTTCTTAAAGTCTCCCCTTCCCACCCCATACCATACTGGTGCTCTCAGGTACAGCCAAATTTAAGAAGCACTATTTTCAAGTCTCCAAACATTTTGGGGAACCTATTTCAGCACATTCACCAACCACTGACATCTAAATTAATCTGATCTAACACTTTTAATGTAGAAAAAAACCCACTGTGTCTCAAAGATAGTTCTTAAGAAATACATATAATCTATACCTCTAGTGTAATTCCAACCTCCCCTGATTTATTACTACAGAAAAGCATAAATTAACTAGGCAGACTCTATTACTAACTCTGTTTGGCACTAATACCACATCTAGTGTTTTTTTGCACCTACTACACACTAAAGAAAACAGCTGTGAATGAAATGACATGTCTACTTCAAAGAAATTTGCAAAAGTTACTGGCCACTGTCCAGTCTCATCCCCCACTGTGGGCCTAAAGTAACCACCAATAGCATGCTGATGCATGTCCTCTCAAAACCCTGTTTACACATTTAAATACCTATTATATGCCTCAGGAAGCATAACTGTATATTTAAACTAGAAATAGTATCATTCAGCAGTTTGTTTTTCTCCTTAACAATGTATCTGGGGAAAAAAACAAATATCTTGGAGTTCAGAATGCACACATATAGACCTGGCTAATTTCTCGCAGTGGGTGTACAGTATTCCCTGAGGAATGATAATGGTGGGGGGGGGGAGTGGGGAGGGCGACGACACACGGCAACACACGCAGCAGTTGCAATATATGGCCCAGTAGCTGCTCCCTTGCATACATACATGCAGGCACACTTCCTGAAAGAAGACACTGTAAGTGGATCTTAGTATATTTAGCAGTTTGTACTTTATGGTGACACTACCAAATTGTCCTCCAAAAGGGAAAGGACACTGTATCTATAAAGTGAATGTTTTAACTGCTACACCTGGAAAAATCAAAGCCTTCTTCCCTTCCTACCAAATTTCAGACCAGAACAATTATAATTAAATCCTGGAGAAAGCAGTAGTATGTATCAGATGCAGTACAGTATATAGTAACAACAAAAACTCACATTTACAAAGAACCAGTTCTAAGTATACTTTTTGTTGTTTTTTTGCCTCAATTTATCAGCTCCCAGATGGCCACTATACCAAAATACACTATCACAGAACACCAGAATAATAAAGGCTGTAGATGTCCTTATTAAAGATTATTTTACAATCAGGGAAACTAATCATATAAAAAGAGGTCTGACAGAAGCTGTGCTATCACAAAAAGTCAGGCCTTGTAAATCCCAGAAGCACCTTAAAGAACCCAGCAATGGGTCACCTAGTGCGACCTCTAAAGAGTCTTCTTCAGAGTCTCCAGGCCTTCCTTTATCAGTCATTACAACTTCAACTCTCTAGTCTAATACTCAAAAGTAAATGGTAGAACCAGACTTTCAAAGTCACAGGATTAGAGATTTTTTTTATTTTTAATAACTACCTTTTCACTCTGGTATTCTGATTGCTATAATTTAAAGCCCCATGTCACCTGAATTACGCACAGAAACAAAAGCAAAACACACCACCCAAACTTTTTGTTGCTTCCCCTAAAACATTTTTTTCCAGACCTTCAAATGTCTCAGCTAATTTGAAAGTAAACAAAGCTAATTTGAAATTAAACGAAGATCAAGTTTTTTAAAAACAGTGTAATTAGCATATTAATTTTTTACTTATTGGAACCCTACTTAAGTTCAGTCAAATGGTAAAGACTGAAATAAATGAAGTCAAGGGAAAAATATTTGATATAAAACTTCCTGGAACATGGCTAAAGCGGAACTAGGCCATTCCATTAATAAGAGCTTATCCCAACTAACCACGCAAGGTTAAAATTTTATAGCATCCTAATATCCAAACAATTCGTAGTCACTTGAAGCAAAGCTACCTTTGGGGGTATTAATTTATTATCAAAATCCTCTCAGTGTTCTGGGTTCAGGTTCAGAAATCATACAACTTTATTTTTCAACCTACTATAAAACAATCAAGTATAAGGGTGAACAACCTTACAGATTTGTTTGACATTCTTAGATATTGGTCATTCCTAACCACCATAACACGAAATTACAAAGCAGACTTAAATTAGACCTCACAGATCATCCAAGCCAAAATTTTTTAAGGAAATAGGGCGGGAAAAATGAACCAACAACAGATTTACCAACCACTTACATATTAATTTCCTTAAGGATACACAATAGTGATATCATTTCTATTTAATCTATTATCATAGGAAAAGACATAACACTTTTATGCAGTTTTAATTTATCAAACACTTAAAAATACAATTGTAACTACAGAAAAATCCTTCATATAAAAAGAATGAAAAACATTAAAATGTTGATACCATTTATTTCAGTGGTGAAACTTTTAAGAATATGGTTGTCTTGATTATACAACACCAACAAAACTACTCTTGTTTCTTCCAGTGTTTACCTACACACAGACCTCATGTCTACAAATGGTCAATGTCTTGTCTTGTGTTCTAGTTTTCATATTCACCAACCCAATTTCCTATATCATTATAGTAATCATTTTAAACTGCTGTATATAATATCCTCCTGAACAGATGTATACACGTATTGTTTCCTTTCAGAAAGTCTTCAATTGTGGGATTAGAGAGCAAACAGTATAAACATTTTTCAGTTTCTTATGTATTACACAACTGGATTACACAGCTTTTTGTTAGGGCTACTGCTGCCTCTGAAGCAATGAACCAGCACCTGTTAGCTTTGTCCTTAGTTCTACCACTCTAAACCCACACACCGAAGACCCTGAATCTGTCCACCCAGGGCAAAGCAAGACCTCTGGCTGGATCCTATACCCCCAACCCCACCATTTGGGTTGACTTTTGTGTCTTAAGATGTCTTATCTTAAGCAACTGCCTTACGCAGTCAATGGGCGAGTCTGACCACTTCTTTGCTGCATCCCTTCGTGGGCTATCCCAGGACAATTTAAGAATCAAGGAGTGCCCTGACCAGTGTGGTTCAGCTGGTTGGTGCCATCCTGCAAAGTGAAAGGTTCCTGGTTCAATTCTCAATTGTAGGTTGAGTTCCTAGTAAGGTAAAGGAGGCAACAGATCAACGCTTCTTTCTCCCTTTCTCCCTTTCCTCCCTCTCTAAAATCAAATAAATAAAATCTTTTAAAAAAAGAATAAAAAAGCTAAGTAACACCACCAGCAGCAGCAGCAACAACAGAATGGAGGTCAAAACAAAGTGAAACCTGCCAAAAAGACATCTCCAGCTTGGGAAGTGAGTTCACAGTGGAGCAAGTGGCCAGTGCACTCACCCCTATAGCACCTCAGTCCCAGCCATTTCCAGCAGCAGTACTCCTGCGTCTCTCCGAAGTCCAGCTTCCACTTCCCCACAGTCAGATCCCTTGTCTCCCTCCTCTTCCCTGCACGTACGGCCTATATCCCATAACCTAAACTCAGGCTTCAGGTTATAGTCAATAATATACCGGCTCGACTTCCTACTTTGGGGGTATGGACTGTGAGTGAATCTTATTTGACCCCTCTGCATCACCAGCTTCCTGGACCAGGGGTCACACACAGACTACTGGTACCAATACAATACTCACAGCCATCTCAATTAGTCCCCACCCAGCTTCTCTTTCCACCCAGGGATATGGAGTTTCGAGACTGGCTTTCAATTCAATCACCGACTGCTTGGACTGTAAGAGCCAAACTGCTTACTGCTTCGATCATAAAGATCAGACACCTTTGTGGCAATTCCAAGTTTTATAAAGAACCTCTTTTTTTGTGGGCAATTTTTAAATATACTAGGCTAGACATTCCAGTTTTAGCCATGCATTAGTTACAAGAGATGGCACGAGCTCAGACTCATCTTCTAATCAACATTCTGGGAGGCAAACAAAGAACAATGAAGGTCTTTAGAGGGGCCCACAGAACAGCAACCTGAAATGGACAAACCAATCTACTTAGATCCAGTCATAGTTTTAGATCACTGATTTTCCTGATCTGCAAAGTGATCAAAGCATTCTAGCCACATGGAACCCAATACCACCAAAAATTAACAAACAAAACTAAATTGTAATGGAAAGAATGGAAGGACACAGCCTTCATAAGCAGAGGTATTCCAATGGTTTAGCCAATCCTTGGTTGAATCTTAAAAAATACTTGGTGTCTCAAGCTTACTCACATTCCATGACCAATTTTTAGTTGGCACTGGAAAAACTTTTCAGGGCTTTGTGAATTGTGCAACTGACTGTCCTAGACACACTGCTTTATTTTTCAAATGTTCATAAGGAGTCATCAATACACAGTTTGAGACAATCAGTGTGTCTTGCATAAATGGTACACCTATGGTTTTAAACCTTTGCTAGATTTCAAAACTGTGATCTCCCGTTAATGTGTGCAACCTTGAACTCCACCTCTGCAGGGGTGGTTCTGTGATTAAACAGATTATAATTGAAAGTAAAATCCAGGAGAACCGAATATCTTAGATTACATTTAGCCGAAGGAAGGTGCTGTACTGCAACTTTATATCAAAATGTCTCCGGACAAGGAGAGTGAGAGAAGAGAGGGGAAAAAAGGACACCAATTCACCTGTAATGTACTGCAGGTAAGCCTAGCAGTAAAGAGACATTGGTCAATTGTTCTGGGCCTGATAAATTTATAAACTGAGATCATTATTGTTTATGCTTGTAAATGTTAACTGAAAAAGTTATATACTACACACATAAACTCTTTTTCCTGTATTTAGCAGATATGTATAACTGTATTAAAATGGTTCTAGCACATACACACAGAATCTGTATTATGCTCAATTTGTAATGCAATAATAAATGGAAAAATGTACCCACTCTCAGCTATTTCAGATACAAAATGTTAGCTCCTGATTTAACCAGCACTTCTCATTCAGAGTTCAAACTTTCATTCTGTGCTTATTTACTTGTTATCTCTCCTCTTACACAAATGTCCACACATATTCTTTGAGTAGCCAGAGAGTAGTATTATGTTCTTATGTGGTGTTCTACTAAAAATCTGCTTATTAATTCTAACGCTCACTGGAACTCTAGTTCAAGAAAATTTAACATCTCATACTCTAATCACGGTTGAGTACACCTTCACCAATACAGCCATAAAGATGTAAGAGAGGCTGAAAAGAAAAAAAGAAAAAAAAAAGGCAATTTTTGAATTGTATTTTCCAATTTAAACATAATTGAAGATGTTTTAAAACTTTTAAAGTTTTAAATTTAAAGCAAAATAATTAAATTTGCAAGCAAGAATACATTTTTCAATATCCTAACAGAATTTCACTTTGTTTTTTGCTGCCTTTATAAAGATAAAAGATACATTTCTTTGGTTTTCATAACTCAGCAAAAAACCATGGTTTATGACAAATGAACATTTATGGCTAGATTTTCATTTTGGTGTGAATACATAAAGTAGGGCTTATTATTAACCCTGAAAGCAAATGAATTTGTGTTTTCTTCAATTATCAAACCTTTCTTCCAGTACTTGTCTTTCATTAATTATACAGAACAGATGCCTTTAATGTTTTATGAACACTTTGGTCTTCTATGATTAAAATCTGTATGTTATGCTTGAAATAATCATCTTACCTCTGACCAAAATGAATGACTGTTTTCTTTAAAGCTGTATGTCTCTCAGACAACAGACTGGCCTCAATCTTTACCAACCAACCCACACATGTGCATGAATTCGACATTTCCAATGATTCCAGCACAGTTTGGAAAAAAGGTAACCTACTAAACTAAGAAATGTTTCTATATATATAGTTGTTTAAAATTTTCACCACAGCAATCCATCACAAACTAGATTCAATCTTTCTGGGCCTGTTTCCTCCTGCATCTATAAAAGATGACTTGTCCTTCCAACACGAAAATTCTACTCCATCCTAAAGCACTTCTTAAGCCTTTTGATAAGGTCAGAATGAGTCAACAAAATAGATGGTGGGCATTACTGCTAGTTTACAAATGATGAGTGACAGAGAAATAAAAATCCCTCGACTGCCACCAGCACAAATGTTCTAAACCTTTCCCACCTAGAGTTTACAAATTCAACCTCTTGACTAACCTGGAACCCTGCTATTAAGAACATAAAATAAACAAATCCCTAAGAACGATAATGCTATTTAGACAAAGCTACGTACTGAAAACTAGTAATGCATGTGATAAGGGCTTAAAACTTTAGTTGAATGAATTCCAAAAACAAATGTACAGTGTCACGGTTTACAGCATCAATTACACTAGATAACCTGTCAACTACACTCTCTATGACTCTGGCTGGTGAAATGCCTTTCCCAGGGGCACTCCAGAACAAAGTTTCTCAACCTTCTTTCAGCCCCCGGAACAGTAATATAAAAATTCTGATCTGTAGTGGCAACTAGCTGGTCACGTACAGTTTAGACACACACACACTTCTGTCACACTGCATTGTTCTTCCATTCCAAACCATAACACCAACACACAACTAGGCAACAGTAACTTGGTGTTGTGAAGAAATTAAGCTGTTAACCCCAGATTGTTATTTTACGGTTTTCAGACCCTAGCCAGATCCACCGGCAAGCCAGAACTCTCTACTTCAGCCTCTTCTACTACTTCTGCTTCTGAAGCTAAAAGGAAAGCTGTTTAAAACAACGTAAGAAAAGCGTTCCCCTTTCTACTTCTAGTCCAATTCTGATCTCGCTTGCATAGGAGAGTACAGGTTGAGGTTTTTTCAGACAAGGATGGTAACGAGAAATAAAAAGAAAAAAAGTGTAAATAAGAGAACCAGATCAAAGTAGAAAGAGTAAAAATGGAGGAGGAGGAGGGTTTTCCTGACACACAAAACTTTTCCTTTCTCCCCTCAGCACCCTCAAAAAAGACCCCTGCCCACTGTTACTTCGACCCAAACCCCAAGTCTCCTGGTTTCCTAGCTTGTCTTCTCTAAACGAGACAAACACTCTACATGGACCACAGCGAGACAGGGAAATGTCTGCTGTCACAAAAAGGGGGAACACCAGACAGGTGATGCAAACGTTATCCCACACATGTGGGCAGTGCTCATCGCTCTTTCCACAGCAGCGGTTTCAGCTCGGCCCTTCTGCCAGTGTTTGCAGGCACAGAACTCTAGACTCTAAGAAACAAAAGGAGAGCGGGGGGGCCTGTGTATGCAAACAGTAGGACTGTGCACCTTTCTGGTGTTTCCTCATTAAGTCAACTCAAAACTGTTACTGCTCCATGCCTGGGAGATCATGAAACACACAGGCACCACCAGCCTTGACTGTGGAAGCTATGAGGATAAAAAGAAAGGCATTTTACAAGCTGTAGTGAACAATATAAATGTCAGGTATGCTTCATTAGAGTATTTCAGAGCTCAGTCCACGGATCATAATTTATGCTATCTGAGAATACATAGGAAATAAACCAGGGTTTTCAAGTCATTAATCTTATTTGAGGGGCAAATGCAGTTAGCCACACCCCAAACTGAAGAATAATTACTGTTTACTCCTCTAGGACAAAGTGAAGCAACAGTATGTGACAGCAATAAGGAGCTTTCAAGCAATCAAAATAAAATTAATGCTTTATTTTACAGAGTTTCTGATTCTACAATTCAATTTGGGCCCAATTCACCCGCATCTTTCATTATTAACACTATGTTAGAAAGGAAAAGGGGGGCTGTGAAACAAAGCTAACACTGGTCTTAGAATCCATAAGCCAAGGCAATCTCAATCTAGCCCCTGCAGTAATAACTTTACCTTTTCCGAGCCCCTGGTTTCTATTTATAACTGAGGACAATAACTGTCTCATAAACTTGTCAGACAACTGTGCATGTGAAAGTATAGTGAACATAATATTATTCCCTATCATGCTTCCCTGTCAACTGTTTGTTCTCAATATTCAAATTACTTTATGTAAATGAACCAAACAATATTTTAAATCAAATATACACAGACTAACAAAAACTTATTACCCACTTCATAAAGGAATTTATCCTTGGTCAAATATTTGCAGCCCATCCAATCAGAAAGAAGGGGTTTGTTTTAATCATACTCACTTAAGAAATGTTACAACTAAGAGAAGCCTTAATGACTCCATTTTATTTATAGTGCTGGTAGAGCAATGGAAAACAGCATACCTAAAGAACTACTTTGAAAAAAATCTGGCTATCAAACAACATTCTCCACAAGTTTGGTAAGACCTGAAAGCACAAAGCCAAAAGTCATACCTAAATTAAACCACTGCTGAAGTCATATAACAAAAGATTGTTTACTGTAGTTAATGCAAAAGCAAGTTGACACTAATATTTTCTTCCAGTCTGTAGAAGGAAACATACCAGCCCTGTTACATGATGTAGTAATGCTGCTGACTCTAGAACTGTGCCTGAGACAAAACTGTACTCACTCACCACAATTTTTTAAACAATCAACAAATTAAAATCCATCAAATGACAAAATATCCTGTGCACGCACGCACACACACACGCACCCTCCTTAGCTTTGCTGTAAACCTTAGTCACATCGTGGTGGGTGTTGGGAGTCTGACTAGTTAATAACTTAAAAATCATGTTCACCCTTGTTTATAAACACATACACACTTGGACCCTCTGCATTTTGAACACCTAACACTGTTCCCTGTTGATGGATACCATGATAATAACCTCTGCATTTTCTTAATTACAGTAATCTCTACTATTATATTTAACTTTAAATATTTCATTCAGATCAGGCATTTTCAGGTGTATAGAAGGCTTTAAAATTAGCATTCCTCCTCATAATCAAAGAAATTATCAACTATTACCAACAAATATGTCCTTAAGCTAATACCAAGCTATTTCCAACAAATATCTTTCCTTAAACAAAAAAAGAAAACCATTGTACAAATGCAAAATTTCCCTCAACATTTTCAAAATGTGGCTCTCACCAGATGTGTTATTGGTCATACAAATATTAACAATGAAACTTTGTTTTACTAGAAAGACTTGTACGTACAAAAGATCATTTCAAGTCATGTACCCTAACTCCTCCCACATACCCAAAAAGCAGCCAAGTTAATTGAATTTGGAAAATTAATATAATACCAAAAAAGTTGAAATACAAGCTAAAACACAGTAGGAAGGTTGTGTGATGATACCCCCTCAAAGGACCCATTTCTTGGAAACCTACCTCCAAATATTATTTCCATCTTTTTTACTGTTAAGAACCAAAATCTGGACATGCTGTATGAGCAATGGAGATCTAAGCATAATTTGACTAATCACTACGTCTTAGTTTTACAAAGACTAGACGCACCAAACTTCAGCCACTCCATCACCTCCAGTATTTGTTCGACAGTCTCCAGCCCTCTACTTCATGGTCCACTTACTAATGATGTCCAAATATGATTATTCTGCACTGATATGATTATTCTGCACTGATTCCATTCCTCACATTAAGAGAAAGCAATCTTGGATATCCAGTAGGTTTTCAATATGTAAACACAAAGCATTAATTTTACATTAAATTGTGTAATCTTAGATTAGGAAGAGCCACTGGAACATCTGTTTGAACTCTAGTTTTATATATAAAAGATTCTATTTATTTTTAGAGAAAGGGTAAGGGAGAGAGAAAAAGAGGGAGAGAAACACCAATGTGTGGTTGCCCCTTGCGCACCCCCCACTGGGGACCTGGTCTGCAACCCAGGCATGTGCCCTGACTGGGAAATGAACCGTCAACTCTTTGGCTCGCAGGTCGGGCCTCAATCCACTGAGCCACACCAGCAAGGGCTCTAGTTATATATTTTCTATACAAGTGACTAGTCACCTAGCCAATGGCTGACTCTTTATGTCATATTTATTTTATGACATAAATCTTTATGTAAAGTACTGAACTCTAAATGTCATTAAAATAACCACTTATGGTACCAGAAATTAAGACCCGATAAAGTACATTAAATAATTTTTTAAAACTTGCTTCTAAATCTTTAAAACAAATACCACCCTTATTTGATGCAAGAAAATTAAGGGCCAAAAAGTCAGCATTAAAAGGCAGCTCTAATAGATGATGTGCCACCTCATCAACTGGGAGAGTTCTGTTCTGGCTTGGGATAAATAAGCCTGAACTTGACTCACTTAAATTGCAATTTACAGCATAGTTTCTCAAAAACCCTGTTTTAGGAGCATATACACCAAACCCATGAACCTAATTTTCACATCAAACCACAAACAAGTCATCATAATTGCTCTCTAATAACTCTCTTTACTAATACAAAATGCTAACATATTCCACAATTCTGTATTAAAACAAAATGCTGCAAAGTTAATTTTGAAAAGGAAAATTAAAATGGACTAAGTAGACTACAAGATTCTATTTTCAGCATTTGTGAGGTAAACACAATGTCTGGAATACAGTAAGGGCTCAATCGACAGCTATTATTATTACTACTACTACTTAAAGCCACAAAAACACAAACAATGAACTTTTCCAACAAAGAGACAGCATAAAAAACGTGCTGCTTTTACAGTTTATGTTGCTCATTTAAAAAATAAATGGCAAAATGCCTAGTATGTTGGGCTTGGATAAGAGTTTCAACACTCCCCAACTCGAGTCAGCATTTAAATCATAAATTCAACTGACACTTGATTTCCAATCCCAAAACTCCTTATATAGTATGACTCACCGAATTCTCCATTTCTTGTAACTAAGAAAAATAAGGCATACTCCTCCCTACAACTACCACCACGACCCTCGTAAAAATTAGGTTAGGTTTTTAAATTCTTAAGAAAACGCGACTTTAAAAAGTCTCTGGAAAGGACTGCTCGGTGAGTTTAGCACAAACCCAACCACCCAGAGAGCACGAAAGCTGTGTGACCTTTAGCTGGGTCCTGTGGTCTGGCATGCAAGCCTGCCTTTTGGGGGATCCTCTGGACAACTGGGGAGCTAGGACTTGGTGCTGAGTCCCAGTAAAAAGCCTCTTCCCCACCTCACAGTAGAGTCCCAGATTCCATTTCCATGACACAGAACTCAAGTCCTCTTACCCAGATCTCAAAACCGTCCCCAACCCAGGGTCTCTGCTCCCACAGCACCCCGCCCGACGCCAAGGTCGGGAGGCTCCGACGCCTTGGAGTTGGGGGAAAGGCGCCATTTTAGGCGGCAGTAGCAGGGACAACCAATCTCCGCGCGAGAGGCAGGGAGCGCCGGGTCGCCCGGGAATCACCGGCGGGCCTCACCGCGCCGGACACCGGTCTGAGACACGCTCGGGAGACCGGAGCCCGCGGCCTCCGCCATGTTGCACCTTCCCCACGACCGCCTCCTCTGTGGGCTCAGCCCACGGCGGCTCCCGCAGCCGGAAAGAGTAGCTCACCTTCTCGCAAAGGCTCTTGACCTGGGGCTCGGAGAGCTGCTTGCACTCATTCAGCTGCTCGATCCACTGGTCCAGCTCCTTGGTGAACACCTTCTCGTCCATGATGACACCCGCCCGAACCGGCTGCCGCTCCGCGCTACTCCCGCGCCGCCGCCCGCACACGGGCCACACGCACAGGCCGCCGCCGGTTTCCGGAGTACTTCTGTGGTCACTGGCGGTTGCTCGGCGCTAGCGCTGGCCCGCTGGCTTTCCCCTCAATGCTCGGCCACAGGCCGCTGCCCTCCTCCTCCTCCTCTCCCTCTACCCCCAGAGCTCGGCTCTCTGTAATGGCGGCCGCTGGCGTGGTTACGTCACGCCCGGCGTCAGGAGGCGGCAGGGTGCGGAGGGGTAGTAGGGCCGCGACGCGAGCTGCGCAACTGCAGAGCCAGCCTGGCCGGTCGCCAGACCTGAGTAGGGGGCGGGAACCAGAGGCTAAGGCGCAGGCGCCAGGTAGCCGGCTGGTGACTGAGGCACCTTCGGTTTTAGGGTGCGGTCCCTCAGAAGGGTGGGGTCCGGGGGGAAAGGGCGGGCCAGTACCGGCGAGCGAGGTGATCGCAGCGCTGGGGAACAGGCCAAACCCTAGAGCACTACCTCCTACGGGCTGCGGGTCTGGCGCAGGCGCAGTCCCCGCGGGAGGAGCCTTCTAGCTGCCAGAAGCATTTTCCAAAAGGCGGTCTCCTGGGCTCTTTACTCCGCGGCTTTAACCAGATTAGAAACGGCCCTTACGCCTCCTTGGTGCGACAGCGCTGGAATTGCTTGGGATTCCCGCATCATTGTGGCAGGAACGGGCGCTCAGGGGTTGTCTGGTTGGAGGCCACCTCCGCTGCTGGTTCGCACTTTGTAATTAGGTCACACGTAGGTGGATGAGGGTGCACCTGCCGGCACAGTGTCGCGCAGTGTATCTGACTTCCCCTGGCACACATGTCTCCGGGCTTGGATGTCTCGGCACCATGCCTGGGCCAAGGCCTGGGCTTTTCTGTGGACCTCGGGCCTCGACTAGCTTCCATACACCCCTCGCAGTCTCGCCCGGTTTTGCTTTCTACCCACAGGTGTGCGCCTTCCTTTGACTCGGGTTCCTCCTAGGTATGAGAGGCATACCCGCCTCCCCGCACCCCCCCCCCCCACACACACATAAACCCCTGCCTGCCTTGTGCTACTTTCTAGAGGGCAGGGATGGAAGAGAGGGGCGCACCGGTCCTGCCCAGGTGGTGGTAGAAACAGCTACCATCCGGGCTTAAAGCTTGGATACGTTAGGATCAGACCTAGGTCTGGCTATGAATCTCTTTGGAGTTGGTGATGTGTTTTCACATTCCACTGTCCCTGCGTTCACAAAAATATTTTGACTCCAGCTATATGCTAGATCCCATGCTTGGGAGAGAGGGGTCATCCAAATAGACAAAGCACCCTGGTGGAATGTGTATTCATTCTCCCAACAATGCTCTTAAAATGGTCGGGGGATAGGCAAAGAGAGAGATGATATCCACAGGACCTGAGACCAGCTTTCCAAAGGACATTTAACCTTAAAGCACAAGGCAAGAGCTGAAACCGTTCCTCATCTTCTATACACTCTACTTCTAGAGGGGAGTGCTCACTGCAGCTCTGAGCCTGTCATCCAGGTCAAAAGGCTGAAGAAGATCCTGGAGACCCATATCAGCCAATGGTGGAACTGAAAATTCTCCTTCATCCAAGACAACCTGCTTGGCCAGGCTGATTGGCTTAGTCTTACAGGGCTAGAAATTGCAATTCTGCTCCCTTCCTACCTCCCAGTAGTGTGCCCAAAAGAAAGTACCTTAGATTTACTCCCCCAAAGACTTATACGTAATTACTAGTCTGGGGAAAAGGTCTTTGAGCTCAGTGTCTGACCATGTTTTGCAAGTAGCATCCCCAAATAATGGAGAAGTAAGAGTTCAGACCATTTAGAATGAATAAGGGGAAACAAAATCATCACTTGGTGCCCAAGATTATAAAGACATGTCCAGTATGCTGTCTTATTGTTTTGGTTGCCCTGTATGTGTTTCGTAGGGTGAGAAGACGACAGGCACTCAGAAAAGAGAAGGGACTTGCTGAAGGTAGTGATCAGGGTTTAAAATTTCATGCTGTCAACTACAAGGTCCTAGTCTCACTCACACAACTGACCTCCAAAAACTAAAATATGGAACAAAGTCAATATAATTTCCCTTTGCCTGAGTTCTTATCCAGAAAGGTAGGGGTGATGCTAGTTTAGTAGATTAAAAGTATTGAACACATTCTATGTGCTAAGATGATAATGAGTGGGTTTTTCTAAGGTGCTGTGAGCTTGTTGCTAGCTAGCAATTAGTGTAGGTATTATTTATTTTCTCTTGATGCAGATTACTTGGTTCACTACCATCATAAAATGGAGGGAAGATATAATTATATAGTCTTAAAACATCCTGTGAAGTAATTAGATGCCACGACTTCTTAAGCAATGAATTCTAGGAAGCTCTTATTAGCATTCAAGCAGTGAAGTAAAGCAATGATTATAAACAATATATAACTAAACCAGAATGTCTTTAGAAGAAATCTAGAATCTTTACTTGTTCTGTAGAACTCAAAATAGCTAATGGATCTGAAAATTCAGTGTTATTCATCTGGTCTTGACTAACTGGCGTGACCTCAATTCTAGAGCTGAGGAATAGTTGAAAAAAAAAAGTTAAAAGCAAACCAAAAGAAATTTTTTTTGTAATTTCTTGGCAAAATCCAGAGAGTGAATAAAGCAAATATACTTTGAGAAAGAATCTTTGCTCAGGTGACAAGTTCCGTACACAGCAAGTGTAAGTGTGCCTATGGCATTTAAACATAGCTATGAATAAAAATCATCTGATGATGGGGATGGGGTAAGAGGAAGGTAAGCTTGAACAAATAGCTTCATACTATTAGCCAAGTAATAAAAATTGACATTAAGCATGGAGAAAGAATGAGATGTATCTTGAGAGCCATTGCTTTGGCCTTAGGCTTATTTAGTTGTTCCTTCCAGTTCCCTGACTTTGAGATTTACTGAGACAGAAAGTAGAGTTGTGGAGGTAAAAAGTGGCTCTGGAATCAGATAGACCTGGTTTGAATTCTGGTTCTGCAGCTTGAAGTTTGGTAAGTTACCTAACTTTTCTGAGTCTCAGTTTTCTCTCCTATAAAGTGGGGATCATTGGAATAGCCAAATAACAGGGTTCTTCCAAGAATTAAAAGAAATTCTAAACACTAAACAGTATATAATAAATATCCAGTAAATATTAGATATTATTTCTAAGTGGTCTCTGATTCTAAATATCCTCTAATGCCTGTTGGAGCCCTTCAGCTGTCTGCCATGAAATACATACTGGTCTTTAGAAACCAAGTAACAGTGACAGAAACATTGTATAGACACAAAGCCATTGGAAGAAGTGCGGATAAGGAAGGAAATTCAAGGAGAGAGATGAAAGAGAAAGAACACCACTCTCTTTCCTTGCCATCAAGCAAGCATTCAGAAAGCTTGTTGTGTAGGAAGTTGCTTAGGAATCAATCCAAAAAGCTGGTCAGTTTCATGCTCCTGTTGGCTCAGAGTCATGTCTGGAAAGGGTGCCATCTCTGATAATATGCACTCTGCACCCTGAGTCCTTCTATGCCCTAGAAGCCTCCAAATAAAGACCTAAGCAGTCAACATCTTGGTGGCTCTGCCAACTAGAACTGCCTGACAACCAGAAGATTTCTGGACTCAGGGGATGTGATGATGCAACTCATTGGTATCTAGCCCTGTTCCTCTCCTGTGGTGTTCAGAAACATTAAACTTTTTTGTCCCTTCACCTGAAATTAGAATTTTACAAATGTGGCCAAAATTTTGTGGCCAGGAGCTTTGCCATAGATTATAATATAGTCCCCTACCTGCCCCCGCTACCACAGATTGGCTAAAGAAAAAAAAAGAGAGAGAGAGAAATGACAATGTCTCTGATCCAGATACCATTCTCAGTTACAGAGGAAATATTTTTCTCTGCTACAGAGAGAAAAATGTTTCTGGAATGGAAGGCAAAGTTTATCGCTCTGAAAGACTGGGTAAACCTTAAGGATACTGTCACCAACTTCACCTACTAAAAATCTTATCAGAGGATTATGTTTATTGACATAGAACATTATTCATAACATGTTACTAAGTGAAAAAGTCCCTTATAAAACAGCATGTGCGATATAACCCTAATTTTATTAAATGTATATTATAAATACATGTATATAGGAGACTTCAGAAAGGTACACAGTGAGGTATTAACATCAGTTGCTTCTGATGAGTGGGATTGTTTTTTATTTTTAGTTATTTGATTCATCTGTAATGAAAACATGTTCCTTTTATAATTGGGCAAAGAAAATCTTCAGAATATCTGAGTCAACATGACAAGGTACCTTTCAGGGGAATTACAGACCCAAAGAACATGTAGCAATAGTTCTGTTCAATAGTCTACTATGCCCTGGAATATTATTGAAGGGTCCCCACTTTCTTGTGAAAAGAAGTCTCACCTCCCCTGTGGCCTTCTCACATAGTTCCTCACAAAGAATTTCAATTCGACCTTCTTTCCTGCCTTCCCTCTCACTAAACTGACTCCTTCCTCTCCCAGGTCAATGCTATACTCACCCATCTTGTTCCTTCTCTCACCTCTTTGCTCAGCCTGTCCTGCTCTCTGGATTGCCCCCTGTAGCTCTATGAACCCTGCTTGTCAGTCCAGACCAGTTCGTGCGTCACACCCTTTGAAGAGTCTTCTTTCCTGACTCCAGGTCTGCCTGGACTGGGAGTTCCTAGAGCCCAGGAACGGAACAGAGACCTGGCACCTGTCCGAGCTGAGGGGTGTGAATGGAGGATTTGTTGGTGAACCCATGTGAGGTGTTCCCTGGAAACTCCCAGAAACACTGTGGAGGAAGGGGGCATTTTGCAGAGAGCCAGAGGGATAAATCAGTTTACACTTTGTTCTTTATTTTCCAGATTATCCAGTTTACCAATATTCACATCTACCTTGACTCCAGGCGAGATTTAGAAATCAGATTCCTGAATCAGGTGGATTTGCAAGCATAGCGGCACCTGAGCAGTGCTTTGAAATGTATTTGCAAAGATAGAAAGATAGGGCCATCCTGCTCTCCGGTCTGATGGAAAGAAACAAACTTTCCCCTCCCAGGAGTGTTCGTTCCCTAAACTGTTAGCGGGGACACAAGCAGGGAGGCCCCTCGATTACCAGGTGCTTATGTGCTCATCCTTAAATTCTGAACATGGTGGGTAGTCAGGGTGTTGGGGTCACAAACAAAAAAAGGAACAGAAAGACATAGCTGATGGGTAATTTAGTGTCAACAGGGTGATAATTGGCTCTTAGAGGAAGGATGCTAATCAGTGGCTTCCATCTTTAGAGGAACAAGCAAGAGGAAATGAGCCTCTATCAAGCAGTCACAATTACAAGGCCCCCATTTATTAAGTACTTACTATGAGTCAAGTACTTTTCGAATGTTTTACATGTATTATATGATTTGTTTCTCACAATTTACTATTATTGGTAGTAATAATATTAGGTGCTATTATTATCCTCATTTTAACAGATGATGAAACTGAGGCATAAAGAGATTAGGTCACTCGTACAAAGGTAAAATAACTGGTAAATAGAGTTGCAGGGGTTCAAACTTATACAGTCTGGCTTCAGTGACCAAACTCTTAACTACAAGACAGCATTTAACATCAGATCACAAGTGATTTTCATGAAAGGAAGACCCTGACCATTAGAGCATCTGACACTTTCAATGCCTAGCAGTCTTCAAGAATACAGCAACAACCAGGATCCTTAAAGTTTGCAGGTGAGTGAGTGGCCTGTGGTCCAGACCACCCCATCAATTCTACTCCCTAGGTACACCTCTCCCATACCCTCCTCCATGGTCTTCTGCCTGTTCCATGCTCTTCTGCTCTCTTTTCTGGAAGACACTCTTTCTTGTTCTACGTCTCCATTTGTCCAGCCTCCTGGGATGACCCATAGGCATAGCTCCTCTCGTCTTTTGGCATCAGAATCAGAAAGGCTGCTGGTCCCAGGACTCCCCCTTCCCAAGCCACCTTCTCTGGGAATGAAGTCCTTCCCAATCCATAGGCTGAGCACAGGCAGCCTAGGGAGCAAAGATAAGAATCAAAGACCAAACTATTCTGCAAATAAGTTGCCCTGCTCACCCCGTGCCTGAGAATATCAGTTGCCCTGATTGTTTGCCTTGCCTTTAAGTCCACTAAACACCACCACATGGACCACACTGTCTGCCTCCTGGGCACTGACTGTAGTGTAAGGGAAGGAGTTGGGTCATCCCAGCTTCTACCACCAACAGCCTGTATGACCTTGAGCGTGTCTTTTCCCATCAGTTTTCCTCTCCACCAATGTACAGGCTGGACTGTATTGGTGAGTTCTCAAATCAGGATTAATGAGTGGATTTGGGGAAATCCATCAACTCCCAAACAATAATGTATAGGAATTTCCTTTTTTTAATTGATATTTTTATTGAGATAATCTTAGATTCACATGCAGTGCAAGAAATAATTCAGAGAGTTTCCAGGTTCCCAGGGGTAATATCTCGCACTACTGTAGCTCAGTGTTACAACTGGGATATTGATAGTGACAACCCTCCTACCTTAGTCTGAATGTAGATGAGATTTCCCAGTCTCACCTGCACTCGTGTGTGTTCAGGGTGTGTAGGTGTATTTACTGCTATGCAATTGGGAATTTTCTTTCGCATGTACTTTTTTCTAGGGCAAGGCTCTTAGCTTTCATCAGGTTCTCTCCAGTATCAGAAATGCAAAAGGAGGCTGAATTCTTAGCTCTGGGAATTCTATAAGACCACACCCAAATCTCGATAGCTTTCTGTTCCGACAACCACACTTAATTAGCACTTACTACATGGAAGACATAGGGATGCATGTAGGGGAGAGGTGATGGGAAGAGGTGCAGGGAAAGCAGGAAAAAACCCAAAGGTTCATAAAACACAGTCCACTGAGCTTATGTCCCCAGCAAGGGAAGGCAGATAATCCAACAGGTAAACAAATCACTTCTCAAAACATGTACAGAAGAGGAATGGCTTTGTTGCTTGGGGCAGCTTATTTTCACAGAAGCTGGGACATATTTTCACAGAAGCTGGTGCTTAGGCTACATCTTGAAAGCTAATCCAGAATTCCTTAGGTAAGGAGAGAAGAAATGTTAGAATCATTCCCTCTTAAATCATATCTATTCTAGATGCTTTGAAGAAAGCATAGGAAACTGTGCCCACATTTGTTCATTCTATGATGTTAAGGTGTCAGATTCTTCAACTCCCGTGTGCTGCTGTTGAGGCCAAGGGATTTTTTCCCCCTGAGTCTATTTTCCACTGTCTTGTCCAGTTTGGATACCAGATCCCGCCTGCCTAGCTTGAGAAAGGCATTTTATCTCTGGTGCCTTGATCACATCAGAGCTTATATTTAAAGCATGAGTGATGAGAGGAGACTGCAGCTAAGTCCCTAGGTGCACCTGGGAGCACCCTCCTTCTCTCGACATCAATGCCACAGTGGTTGGTGGGAGTCAGAGTGGCCAGAGCCACGAGTAAAACATCCCTGCTCACCAATTAGTTCTCCAGTCACTGGGGTCTCCTTTCCCATGAGGGCTCATTGGAAACCCTCAGGGGCTCCCTGCAGTCTCTCCTATGTCTGCCTTCCCCATAGTAGACAGTTGGCTGCCTTATACGGACTCTGGTTCAGATCCCCCTTTCTCTTTCTCTGTGGATTGCAGCTTCCATATCAGGTTATTCCATTCCCAGTACTGTTCTCAGAGGCACCATTCTCCTCAGTGGGGTCATCACTGCATCAGGCAGACCAAGACCCTCCTCTTGGGCCCACCCTTTGAAGAGGCCCCTAGAAGTCCCATTTACCATACCACATCTACGACTTCTGTGTCTTCCTGCAAGTTTAATGCCATAAACCTCAGCACCTTCATCTGGAAGATGGGGATTATAATAGTACCATCCACACAGGGCTATTTTCAGCTTTAAATAAATTAACCTATGCAAAGGTCTAGCACATAACAAGTACTCCATCTACATTAGCTATTCTTATTAATATCACTTTTATAATAAAATTATTTCTGACTGTAAAAAGAATTAATAATCACTGTAGAAAACTTGTGGACTACTGACAAGTTTAAAGAAGAATCAATCATAACAACCAGGGATGAGTGTTTTGACGTATATATAGTCTTTCCAGCTTTGTGTGTGTGTGTGCCTATTTTTACTTAAAAGAAATAAAAAAATGGGTTCATATTATATACGTCTGTTCTGTGACTTGTTGTATTCAACTAATATAAGCATTTTTTTTTACCATGAACTTAAATGCTGTTAAAAAAATAGTATTTTTAGCCCTGGCTGGTGTGGCTCAGTGGGTTGAGCATCCCGGTTCAACAGGGCACGCGCCTGGGTTGTGGGCCATGTCCCCAGCTGGGGGCACGCAAGAGGCAGCTGATCTATGTTTCTCTTCCTGTCTTCCTCCCTTCCTTCCCCTCTCTACAAAAAATAAATAAAATCTAGCCCTGGCTGGCGTAGCTCAGTGGATTGAGCGAGGGCTGCGAACCAAAGCATCGCAGGTTTGATTCCCAGTCAGGGCACATGCCTGGGTTGCAGGCCACGGCCCCCAGCAACCACACATTGATGTTTCTCTCTCTCTCTCTTTCTCCCTTTCTTCCCTCTTTAAAAATAAATAAATAAATAAAATCTTAAAAAAACAAAAAGAAACAGCATTTTAAAAAGACTACTTAGTTTTCAAGCATGGTTTTTTTCAAGTATATTGATATAACCCAATTTATGTAACTAATTCCTTAGTTTGATACTTAGATTGTTTCCTATTTTCCTATTTATAAACACCATGATAATTGTTCTTTTTCATGAATTTTTGTGCGCATCTCTGTTTAGTCCTTAAGAGAAGTGTTTACAGGTAGCATGACAGTGCCAAAGGCTATAGACCTTTTTTTTCTGCTTTCTTAATTGGATTAACCATAATCCTTGGTTCATCACATCCCCTTATAATTGGTACTTGGTGGCCCAATTTTTTAATTTAGGTGGTAAATTCAGTAATTTTAATAATGTAATCAGTACATGTAAGTCCACAACCCAAAACACAAGGTAGGACCTCAACAATAAGCAGTGTTTAACCACGAGGCCTTCCACCCCGTCTCCCATGCTCCCCAACCAAGGGAACCAAACTGAATTGTATCTTAATTTCTTTTTTTTTAAAGTCATTGAAAAAAACTTTTTTTTACTCGATTTTTAGAGAGAGGGGAAAGAAGGGAGAGAGAGAGGGAGAGAAACATCAATGTGTGAGAGAAACATTGATCAGTTGCCTCTCATACATGCCTGACGGGACCAAACCCGCAACCCAAGCATGTGCCCTAACTGAGGATGAAACCCTCAGCCTTTCGGTTTATGGGATGATGCTCCAACCAATTGAGCCACACTGGCCAGGACTGTATCTTAATTTCTATGCTGTTCTTTTCATATAAGTTTTTGCTCTATCTTATCTATTTCTAAAGAGTAATTTTAAGAATTATTCTTAGCTTTACAAAAAGGACATCATGTTACATATAATAGTTCAGGACTTTTTTCACTTAATATTACCTTGCTAAAATTTATCTGTATCATTTCACTGCATTTCACTGTAGTTCATTTCTTCAAATTAATCCTCACCTGAGGATATGTTCATTGATTTTTTTTTTGAGAGAGAGAAACATCTGAGAGAGAAATATCAATCGGTTGCCTCCTATACACGCCCCCAATGGAGGATCGAATCCAAAGCCTAGGTATGTGCCCTAATCGAACCCACAACCTTTTGGCTTAGGAGATAACACTCCAACCAACTTAGCCACCCAGCCAGGGCTCACTGTGGTTCATTCTGACCGATGTAAAATCCCACAATGTGTAGTAGGTATACCACGGTTTATCATCCACCCTCCCCTGACGGGCGGGTGCACCATTTCTGGGATTTAGCTCCTGTTCACACTGCTGCTCTGAACATTCCTGTAAACGTCCCGTTGTATGAGTCCGTCCAGGAAACCAGTTCGTGCCCAGCAGCGCAGGAGAGACCTCCTGAGCCCACACCCGCTGGCGCACCACAGACCCCTGCTGTCAGGTGGCTCTCCCACGGCTGCATTAGTTCGTCTTCCTGCAGCACAGTTTGAGGGAAGGGCGACTTTCCCAAGCCGTTTGCAGCCCTAGGGGCATTGAAAATGTTTGACCCTTTGATAGGAAAATGTGACATCTCTCTGCTGTTTAACTTAGTGGCAAGGTACGGACTCCTAAAAACTGAAAGAGAAGGGATTGGGCTGAGAGAATTGTGCCCAGTCTGATGACTTCTGTGACATTTCCCCAGTGGCTCTGTTGCTTTCCCATATCCTAAAAGAGGTGACCGGTTGGAAGGAGGGAGTGAGAAGGGCTGGGATGGGAAACAAGCCCAGCTCAGCACAGTGGAGGCTTGTCTCGTGGTCCCGGCCCCTGCCCGCGTCAGATCACTCCTCGATGAAGCGGGCTCTATCTCTACCTCACCCCTACCCGAGAACAGCCAGTATAATGCTGCCCTTTGTTATTTGAATTGATAAATTTAAACCTCCTTCCCTGCTCTACAGTAAAAGAACTTTCTATTTTGGGCTCAGTGACATGGCCAAACCCAAGCAGAGAGCAGCAGGCTGCAGTATAAGTTAATAGTTTTTCTTCAAGAGGGAGAATCCACAGGCAAACAGCACGACTTTCCAAAACACGTCGTCTGCATAGCAACATGCAGCCTAATCGCCTGTCTTGCTGGTGACAGATATATTTCGAGGTTCAAAACTGAACAGTATCTAACCTTTAGAGTAAGCTACAGGATTAATTCTGAGCAGTGAGGTTTCTAAATTCAAGTCGATTTCCCAGGAATTTCTGGATGCCTCCCTGTGTACCTGGTGCTGGACTAGGATTGTCACGGAGAATTCTGTCTTCAAGGGGAATTCTAGCCTCTTGGACTACACCTCTCCCTCTCCCTCTTTCTCTAAAATCAATAAACATATCCTCAAGTAAGGATTTCAAATATGTGTGTGTGTGTGTGTGTGTGTGTGTGTACGCATATAAATATGCTTTCCTCTGCTCCTCTGCTTCTCTGCCTGAAATTCCCACACTGACTGAGGGTCCTGGATCTCAAGAAGCCTCCAGAAGTACACAGAAGTCACATTCACGGGGCGGGGGGGCGGTCTATTTAAACTGGCACCTGTTAACAGGTAACCACAGCGTGGAAGACTGGAGCAAAGGACGGGTCAGCCCCCCACTTTCCCTTTTGTCAAACTTTTCTTCATGGGAAGTTTCAAATATGCACAAAAGTAAAAGGTAATATAACGCACGTCCATTTTACCCATCGCCTGGCTTTGGCGACTATCAACACAGGCAGTCGTGTTTCATCCATACCACATCCCTCCCTCATGTCTACTTTAAAACCAGCTTAAGGCAAATCACAAATATTTCCATATATAAATACTTCTGTGTGTATCTAAGAGATGAAGACTCTTTTTTCAATAACCACTATATCACATCTTTAAAATGAACAATTCCTTAATATCATCTAATATCCAGCCAGAAATCACAGGAGTTGATTTTCGTAAGTCTCTTTCTGTAATAGATTAATAGCCAAACTATATTATTTATATTTGTTGATTTATCTCTTTTGTCTTTTTTAGTTTATAACTTGAAACTTTTTAATTTATAACAATCCCCTGCCCTTTGTTATTGCTCTCCTTTTTGGTGTTGTTGAAGATAAGAGGTCTTTTAGTTACTATTTCTGTGTAACAAACTTAATGGCATAAATCCACCACCAACTGGTGGTTCTGCGTTCTGTGTTAGGAATTCAGGGCAGGCTCAGTGGAGATGGCTTCTCTCTGCTCCGAGCTGTCTGGGGCCTCAGCTGCGAAGGTTCCATGTCTGGTGGTGACTTCACATCTGGGAGTTAGAAGCATCGAAAGCTTGTTTGTTCACATGTCTGGTGTGTCTAAGCCTAGGACCCTGAAAAACTAGGACTGGTGACCGGAGCACCTACCCATGGCCTCTCCATATGGCACGGCTTCCTCAAAGCATGGGGGGCTCAGGATAATCAGAATTCTTATGTGGCAACTTCGGGCTCCAAGTGCAAGAGTTCCAGCCAATAACACGTGGATACTGTATCACTTTTTATGACCTAACCTCAGAAATTACAGTGTCAAGGCCTGACCAGTGTGGCTCAGTTGTTGGGCATTGTCCTGCAAACCAAAAGGTCACCACTTCAATTCCTGGTCAGGGCACGTCTGGGTTTCGGGTTTGGTCCCTGGTCGGGGCACATATGAGATGCAACCACTTATGAGATTCAACCTCTTGATATTTCTCCCTCACATTGATGTTTCTCTTTCTCTCTGCCTGCCTTCCCCTCTCTCTAAAATAAATAAATAAAGTCTTTAAGAAAGAAAGAAATTACAGTGCCATTTTTGCCCTGTTCGGTTGGTCGTAAGCAAGTCACAAGCTCGCCGACACTCAAGGAGAATGGAATCAGACTCCACCTTCGCAGGGGCAGAGGCAAAGTTCCAGAAGAGCATGTGGGATGGGGGATAGTGTTGCTCCACTTGGCAAGTGGAGAATTAAGTCTGCCTTTCCTATGCCAACCAGGAAAGATACTGCAAACACGGAAACCCGGGAGAGGGCAACGGGGAATTTGTCTGTTTGCAGGGCTACGACCTACAGCATATAAACTGTGCCCTGAACAGCCAAAGGGAAATGGGGCTGAAACCCAGCTCTACCTACCATCCCTGTGCCTGACTAGGGGGCTGCGTTGCCAGGAAGAAGAGGCACCTTTTCTATTTAATCCTCACCTGAGGATATGTTTTTTTTTAATTGATTTTTTTTTTTTTTAGAGAGAGAAGAAGGGAGAGAGAGAGAAAGAGAAATATAGATATGATAAACATTTGTCGGCTGCCTCCAGTACCCACCCCGGCTAGGGATCGAACCCATAACCCTGGCATGTACCTTGGCCGGTAATGGAACCCACAACCTTTTGGTGTACTGAACAACAGTCCAGCCAACTGAGCCACCTGGCCAGTGCAAGAGGCACCCACCCTAATACACCTGACACACCGTATGAGGAAGTGTCACTGAATGGATAACAAAAGGTTGTTCAGTCAAACTCCACTTACTGGGCACCTGTTGAACACAAGCTACTTTAGAGAATATTGGATCTTTTGGTTTGTTTGTTTAGGCTGCACACACTGTTGGCCAAGAACTATCCCAAAATGGTGCTAGGTTTCCTTAAGTATATGTGTGTGCATATTTATTTATGTTAACATTTTATTTATTTATTTTTAGACAGAGGGGGAAGAAGAGAGGGAGAGAGGCATCAATGTGTGGTTGCCTTTTATGTGCCCCTTACCAGGGACCTGGCCCACAACCCAGGCATGTGCCCTGACTGGGAATTGAACCGGTGACACATTGGTTCACAGGCCAGTGCTCAATCCACTGAGCCACACCAGCCAGAGCACCTTAAATCTATTTTTCAACTGGTGCAAGTTTTTATCACTAGGTAGTTTTTGATTGCCTTGGTCTAGAATGTTCTAGACCTATGCCTGAGGAAGCCAAGAGGTTGTGTTCTGGTGACCAAGTTCCAGGTCTGAGCCATCTGCTGCCAGCCGTGCTGGATGCAAAAAGTGGATGCAGGATCCGTGGGAAACCAGGCCAAACAGAACTGCTGTCATTTCTTCTTTGTGGTCCCTGTTCTTCGTTAGCATTGCTTCCATGGTTTGACCAAAGCCCTAGGAAAATAAATGCTTTCATTTCTTTATGTTTGTGGTCATTGGGAAAATAAAACAATATCCATAGGCAAGATAACTCCTGAGGATTTTCAGGGCCAGATGGCATCAGGCATCCCCGAGTCTGATCAGAGCAGGCACGTAACACCGCAGCTCACTCGTGTCCAGTTGTTGGGTAAATGAGGTTATTAAAAAGCTGATTGGGCACGGTGGTGGCCAACAGTCAGGCTTAGGAAAGCCTCAAATGGCAAGGCCCAAGGCACTTAATTTTTTTTTTTAGCTTATGTGGTCAAAGCTATAGAGTGTTAATCCCACATTTCAGTTCACAGCACCTTATACTATCATCAATCCATACCAGGAAGCTCTTTTGTTTGTGAGCACAAGCATGTGTTTCCTCCTAGTCCCGCTTCTCACTCGCCCCGCCCCCCCACCCACTCCCACCCCCCTCCCCTGACGCAACCGTTCTAGTATATATGATTCCAGGGTTCGGCTTGTACGTGTTCCCGTGCAGAGTGTGCTGCAGTCTCATCTGCATGGATTTTCATCAACAGCATCGTGCTGTACATCTCACCGTGGCTTCCCTTTTCCAGTCCGCACTATTTAAGACCTGCCCACATTGCTCTGCACGCATCTGGTCCACCGCCCCTGATGGCTGCAGAGGTCCCACCACGTCTGGCCTCTCCGCTCCCAGGAACCCGCACTCCCCGTCCTCTAACCTCCCACTGCCCAAAATGATGCCACTATGAGGAGCCTCATGTGTGACCTGTTTTGGACGTGTGCCTCGATCTCTTCAGACAGCCCCCATCCGTGGGGTATTTTACGTACATTCGACAAGGCAGCTCCTCCTCCCGGAGGATGCAGCTGCCAGTAAAGCGCAGGCTTGACCAGGTGCAGCGCAGCCTGCGTTCCAGCCCCCACCTACCTGCTTAGGTGAAGCCTTGCTCAGGGGACAACCTGCACAGTCGCAGGAGGTGGGCCCGCCAACCAACATTCCCCTATTCCTTCCACCCACCTCCCTTCTGGTCGGTGCAGGAAAGGGTGTCAGTTCGCCGCAGAAATCTCGTCACAGGATCTGTGCATATTTAATGTGGCCGAGTGCAGCCTTGTTGATTGAGCACTTTATACTTGGGCTGACGCTGTTCACGTGAGCACCATGGCTTGGGACGAGGTCCATGGGAACTGGGGAGTTAGTCACAGCCACAGCACCCTCGGGTGGGGCAGAGGTGCCTGCCTGAGGCCAAGGAAAGGGGCCCAGGTGCTTGCTTGCTCGCTTTGTCTGGGAGGAGGCAGAGAAACATCTTTTACCTTAATGCTGCTATCACAGGACACAAGGGAAGTGGCCGGCCTCACCTCCTCAGGGCAGCATTTCTGAGTGACTTGGCCACAGATGGTGGGCATCTAGCCCCATGCCATCCTGCCTCTGCCCCTTGGTGAGCATCCTGTGACAGACACAAACAAGTGACAGTCCTCACAGCACAGCAATGTGGGTTACCCCTCCTGGGAGAACACCTAAGGCTCCGCCCCTCACTACTCCTAAAAGGCATGTGAAGACAAAAAAAAAAAAAAAAAAAAAAAAAAAAAAAAAAAAAAAAAAAAAAAAAAAAAAAAAAAAAAAAAAAAAAAAAAAAAAAAAAAAAAAAAAAAAAAAAAAAAAAAAAAAAAAAAAAAAAAAAAAGGCCCAAACAAAAGAACAGATCAAAGCTTCAGGAAAAATACAACTAAGTGACCAAAAGATAGCCAACCTATCGGATGCACAGTTCAGAACACTGGTGATCAGGATGCTCACAGAACTGGTTGAATTTGGTCACCAATTAGTGAAAAAATCAAGGCTATGCTAAGTGAAATAAAGGAAAATGTACAGGGAACCAATAGTGATGGGAAGAAAACTGGGACTCAAATCAACGGTTTGGACCAGAAGGAAGAAAGAAACAACCAAACAGAAAAGAATGAAGAAACAAGAATTCAAAAAAAAAAAAAATGAGGAGAGGCTTAGGAACCTCCAGGACATTTTTAATGTTCTAACATCTGAATTATAGGGGTATCAGAAGCGGAAGAGGAAGAGCAACAAGTGGAAAAGTTATTTGAACAAATAGTAAAGGAGAATCCCCCAATTTGGCAAAGAATAGACTTCCAGGAAGTCCAGGAAGCTCAGAGAGTCCCAAAGAAGTTGGACCCAAAGAGGAACACACCAAAGCACATCATAATTACATTACCCAAGATTAAAGATAAGGCGAGAATCTTAAAAACAGCAAGAGGAAAAGAGACAGTTACCTACAAAGGAGTGCCCGTAAGACTGTCAGCTGATTTCTCAGAAGAGACCTTGTAGGCAAGAAGGGGCTGGAAAGAAGTATTCCAAGTCCTGAAAGGCAAGGACCTACATCCCAGATTGCTCTATCCAGCAAAGCTTTCCTTTAGAATGGAAGGGCAGAGAAAGTGCTTCTCAGATAAGGTCAAGTTAAAGGAGTTCATCATCACCAAGCCCTTATTATATGAAATGTTAAAGGGACTTATCTAAGAAAAAGAAGATAAAAAATATGAACAGTAAAATGACAGCAAACTCACAATTATTAACAAACCACGCCTAAATCAAAAAACAAAAGCAAACTGAGCAAACAACTAGAATAGGAACGGAATCACAGAAATGGATGACACCTGGAGGGTTAGCAACAGGGGAATGGGAGGAGGAGAGAGGGGGGAAAGGTACAGAGAATAAGTAGCATAGATGGTAGGTAGAAAATAGACAGGGAGAGGTTAAGAATAGTATGGGAAATGTAGAAGCCAAAGAACTTACATGTACAATCCATGGACATGAACTAAAGGGGGGGAATGTGGGTGGGAGAGGGTGTGACAGGTGGAGGGGATTGAAGGTGGGGAAATGGGACAACTGTAATAGCATAATCAATAAAATATATTAAAAAAAAAGAAGTGACAGTCCTCACTCAAGGTCGGCCAAACAGGCTCAGCTAATCATCCAGGACAGCTCTTTCAAGCAGCAGCTCTTTCAAGCAGGTCAGGTTTAAAGTCCACCAGAAACTTAGTGACCATTCAGATGCATCGAAAGTATCTTTGGATAAGTGTGTGTGGAGCTAACTCAAACACCTGTGTGTCAAGGAAAGCTCTTATTCTCATGCCGACGTTTCCTCGGCTGTCCAATGAGGGTAGTGACAACACGAACTTCTACCAAGGGACATGAGGCTTAATTCCTGATTTTTCAGAAAAGAATCAATGGAACTTTCAGATTTCTGGGAGAAAGACGGATCCCAGAAATCAAACTATTACTGTATTACTGAAGTGAGCTTGTGCATTTAGAACTCCGGTACTTATAATAGGCCTGGAAAGGTCAACCATGGAGGGATGTGAGCCGCACTGATACCATGGCCACTACTACTATAACTGTAAGCAAGCAAGAAGGTGGGCTTTGGAACAACATTGAGGAACAAAAGTATGAATCAGCCATATGCTATTAATAAGCATCAGCGTTGGGAAAATAGTGACCACTGAGTGAGCCTGTGAAGTAAAATTCATAAGCAAGCTTGGCACTCAGAAAGTCAAAACCTGGAGATGGCTGTCACCTGACAGGAAAGATCCAGAGGTTCACAAATGGCCTGGCCACTTCACCCAGGACAAACCACCACCATCCAGTGGGGCCCGACTTTTCCTCCTCAGGCGGCTCCAGCACAGCCTCCTCCCCTTCCATCCCTCAAACCTGAAACACATCACCCAGCGGTGCCTCTTCACCCAGTGTCTCTGCTAGATCTCCATTCCTCCATCCTAAAAGTCATGAATTCACATCATTGGCTTTTTGATGTTCCCTTTAAAGAGATCTGGGGGGCTTCTACTCCATGTGAATCCAGAGTTAACATCACTCTCTGCCTTATCAGTCCAGGCCCCTGTTCTTTTATTATTAAGAATGGTGGAGACCAAGAGAAAGAAATGAGAGTTGTGATGTGATGCAGCTAGCAATCATTTTGCAATATATAAACGTATCAAATCAACACATTGTATACCTTAAACCTATACAATGTTGTATATTAATTTGTCTCAGTAAAGCTGGGAAGGGGCGGGGCAGGGGTGAGGTGTGTGGGAATGATGGAGACCAGGACTGGCTTCCCGTAGCTCATCGCAAGGTCTCAGACTGGATTTGGATTCTAACACCACCCTTCCTCCCCTCCCTCCTACTTGATTCCAAGTCTAAGGTATGCCATGTTTGTTTACTTATATATGTGTTCATTGGATCCAAAAGGACCGTTCTTCTGAGAGGCTCAAAGCTCACAAAAAAATTCATAATGATCAAGAAGTTATTGTGTCGCCAGATGACTAATCAAGAAGAAACGGGCCCAGATTAAGGCAAGGGTGACTTCAGTCAACGCCTGATGAAGCATCTGACCAAAGAGGAAATGCAGGCTGGACGAGGCCATGGGCAAGAGGATGGGAACCCATCTCCTCCCAGAGCCCTTCAAAGTCGGATGGAGCAGGACACGTGGCATAGTCCAGACTCGAGGCCTGCTGGCCTGCCTGCCTGCAAACAGGGAAGGGCTAGGGTTCCTTTTACATCTGCTCACACTTCTGAAGAGTAGCCAGGTGCTCTAGCAAGCTGAATTTTTCACTGTTCTTAACAACTGAACAAGAACCTATTCCTAATGGGAAAAGGAGGGCTGAGAGCCTGTCTGGATTCTAAGAGCTCAAATTCCCTACTACCTCTACCCTCCAAGCCCTCATGAACGTGGTTCATTTTCTTAACCACTTTTGGGGGGGGCAAGGAAGGGAGTGTTAAATGGTAAAGTCCATCGAGTGGAAGAAACTTTCAAATAATCAAGTACATCTTCCTGTAGTGTCAAAGTCATGTTTGCCCATTACCCATGCAGAACTGCTATGAAAGGTTTCTCCTGAAGAAGACTTCCTGAAGGTATTGACCAGTCCAACACTGACAGCGATGGTGGCTCTTCCTGGCAGAGCCCTGGCCCAACACCCAGCAGCTCCCAGCCCTTCCCAGCTGGGGCCGGCCCACACAAGAGCAAGTTTCCCTGTGCTGCCTCAGCCAACTGCTCGTGAATCCCAGCTCAGTGTACCAGCTCCTTCGGCACTGATAAACCTGCTGCACTTCCTCCTTTACTTCCTAGACAAGGGTGTAGTTCCAGTTTCAGTGTGAGTTCAGAAAGCGCTGACAACGTCACCACTTCCCCATAGCAGTTCACTGAGTCACCTTATCAGGCTGTTTAAGAGGTAAGCCACCCTGCCCTAACTTCCTTTTGAAAGCCCAAATCAGAGATTAGAGTTCTTCAATGAGTCACTCAACCTATCCCTTAATTCGTATCAGAAGACATTTTTCAAAACAAACCTCCAAGCTATATCTGTATAGGACTTGGGTGGAGTGGGGGTTGGCCTGCTGTACTGAGACCTGGGTTCCAGGAAGAGCCCTGCTGCATTTGGGGCCTTTGGATACCTTTCAAATAATTCTGTGACCTTTCTCAGCAATTGCACTCTCTAGAATTCTATGTGAAAAGAGAAGGGGCAGCAGTTGCTACAGAAGATTCTGGCCTCCATTTCACCTGCTCAGAAGAATTAGAGCAGCATTGTGGCCACAGCGATAAGACGCAGACCCACGTGGGACAGGTCTGCAGACCCTACGGCTTAGGAATGAAGTTTGAAACAACCACTGGGTCACTGGGGAACATTGTTGCCATTCTCATCCCCATTTCCCTCCTTTCCCCCTCCTCTCTACCCTGAGACCACATTCTTTCTTTCTTTTTTTTTTTTTAAGATTTTATTTATTTTTACAAAGAGGGGAAGGGAAGGAGAAAGAGAGGGAGAGAAACATCAATGTGTGGTTGCCTCTTATACACCCCATGCTGGGGACCTGGCCCACAGTCCAGGCATGTGCCTGACCAGGAATTGAACCGGCAACCCTTAGGCTCACAGGCTGGCACTCAATCCACTGAGCCACGCCACCTGGGGAAAACCTAATGTTTATTATTTGTTTATTCTGTACTTCAGGATGGGAAATCATGGGGTGAAATCCCCCCAAAGTGAAAATGAAAGAGCCTGCCTCCCTATGACTGATTCCCTCTGGACAAGCGGAGATTCCACGTAATTAGCCAATGTCATGAGGACATGTCACACGCTGCCTCGGAGCTGCACACGGCGCAGGAATGTGAACGAGCAGCATGGGCGAGGGAGTCACTTACAGACCAGGGCATTGTGCAGAGGCGACAGTCTGTGAGAGTTTTCCAATGCCAATTCTTTTGGTTTCTGTTTATTTGGAGATATTTTAGGAATTTACTGGACATGTAATAACATTTAGTGGCATTCATAAGGGTTAAAAAAGAAAGTAGAGTCTTGAAAAAAAGGGGGGTTCATTCTAAGGGATATATACATATTCTATATATTCCTTTATCATGGTTGATTGACAAATGTTCCTAGAAGATTACACAAACATAGGTTGGTTTATGCCATTTCCAAAGAATCATGTGCAAAAAGTTCTGTAAACCTAATCCTATTTTTAAAGCTTTTCAATAGTGCACTTTGTAAAGCTAATAATTATTCCCTAATTTATGTGCTTTGTGAGTCTCAATTTTAATGTATTTTTGTTCTTTTTTTTTTTTAATGAAAGGATTCCAGTTAGGCTCCCAGGAGGCTCCCAAAAGCCTCCAGTTAGGCTCCCAGGAGGAAACGGCACTCTTGGGGCTCTGCCTGTCTTTTCAATCCCTCCCTGCTTCTGCAGTAACTGCCCACAATATTTATGCCTCTTGACTCTCACCCCTTCCCACCAAGAGGTCTTCCCAAGGCATATAGTAAAGGCACTCGCAGGCAGTTAACGCTTCCATCACCTTCCAAAAGCCTCCGATTCTTTCCTGCCGCACCCCACATACTCTGAGCTCTGCCCACCTTCCTGAGACCACCGTGTTTCCCACTGCTCTCCACTCCCCACACACGCGCCAGCCAACCAGTAAACGTTTTTATTTATTATTTATTTTTTAATTTTCAATTTATCAATGAGAGAGAGAGAGAGGAACATCAGTTCATTTCTCCACTTATTTATGCATTCATCAGCTGGTTCTTGTGTGTGCCCTGACCGGGGATGAACCGCAACCCTGGCATGTCAGGATGACGCTCTCACCGACTCAGCGACCCAGCCAGGACAACTAGTAAATGTTTCTAGAACATGGTCCATGTTTTTTCCAAATACTGAACCACTAATTTCACTTTCTAGAATAAGAGATAGTATAGCAAACCCTTCATGTCAGACTGGATTGAATCCTAGCTGTCATCTACCAGCTGTGTGACTTTGATAAAAATCGCTTAATCTGCCTCGACCACAAGTATGAGGATTCGCTTGCATTAAGCATGTCAAATGCTTAGCACAGCACCTGACATATAATAAACGCCCAGTATTAGAGAGTTCTTATTTTAACCCATTGAGGTCCTTCTATCTGTCAAGAGCCACCAACCACCCACTGAAGCCTTTTTAGTCTCCCCAGCTGAAAGTCTTATTTCTCTTCTCAGGATCCCACGGATCATTAATACCTCTTCCTCAGCACTAACTGCTTTCTCCCTTGGATTACTATTAACATTGAGACATGCATCTCTGCTCCACTTCACCGAATCCCTGCCATGTACTCAGTGCCATGGGGCAGAAATGATGAAGGAAGCTTGGTTCTTGGCTGTACCAGTGCTCACTGTCTCATTAGCAAACAGACATTGGCAACTCAGAAACAATTCAGGGATGTTTGTTGAATAAAACTCTGCAGCTCATTCCTTAACATTGTTATGATGTTGTTTCCCTGAGGGTCTCTTTTACGGAAGAATCTCCAAGTATAAGATAGACTTGAACCCAGGGACCCTTTTTCCTACTACTAAACAGAATGTACCTCTTGAGAGCAAATACAGGGACACCGTTGAACACAGCTGAGTTTAGGCGACCATCAAGAGAAAAGTAGTATCAGTGATGTTGTCAGATTCAAGTGATGCGTTCTAACTATGACTTCCTCTGCTCCCAGAGCTTTTGCCAACAGAAATACCCGATGCTGGACCTAAACTACGGCTCAAGGCTAAAGCACTTCTAGCCTCCTTGCTGTGACCTGCGTTCTTGGTGTATTTACAACTCAAGGGCTGAACGGCAGGAAAGGCTGCCCATCCATGCTGCCTCCTCTCACCCCGCACACAGAGGGTCAAGACCGTGCGGCCAGTGATGGTGACAACCCCTGGTTTCAGCTTCAGAAAGCTGGAGGTCCTCTGTCTTGTACTAAATGGCACCAGAAGTCAGTGCCACGTTGTCAGGGTCAACAGGACTGAGACTGCTCAGGGCCCTGCCCCACCCAAATACCAGAAGAGAACACCCAGCACAGCATGGAACAATGCAGCCAGACAGCATATTCCCACCATGTGACCCGGGTCCACGTCATGAAGATGGCTCCTCGTGAAGTAATCGCTCTGGACTGCCACAGAAACAGGACTGGCTTGTTCTCCTGGGCAGAGCCGCTCGCCCGCTTTCTCCTGCTGCCCTCCCCTCCTGCCTGGCAGAGGACCACGGCCCTGGGGCAGGACGGGGCTGGGCTCCTCACTCTGTCCTCAGAGACCTACCTCTGTGGGTGACTGCAGAAGGGAAAGTTTTACTCAGCTGTGGCAGTTTTGTGTTTCTGAAAAGATTCAAAAGTTAAATGTATGGTCCAACAATGGGCTGGAATGTTCTAAGGATGGTTCATTCACAGAAAACTAAAAACATTATAAAATCCCTAGTTACATCTCACATTTTAATCACAGTAGCTGGAAACAATGTATTTCCAGCATTTTGGAGACATTTTCTTTTTTAAAATATATATATTTTATTGATTATGCTATTACAGTTGTCCCATTTCCCCCCATTCACTCCCCTCCACCCTGCACACCCCCTCCCACCCACTTTCCCCTCTTTAGTTCATGTCCATGTATCATACTTGTAAGTTCTTTGGCTTCTACATTTCCCATACTATTCTTACTCTCCCCCTTTCTATTTTCTACCTACCATCTATGCTACTTATTCTCTGTACCTTCCCGCTTCTTTCCCCCTCCCACTCCCTTGTCAATAATCCTGTGGTGTCATCCAATTCTGTGATTCTGTTCCTGTTCTAGTTGTTTGCTTAGTTTGTTTTTGTTTTAGGTGTGGTTGTTAATGATTGTGAGTTTGCTATCATTTTACTGTTCATATTTTTTATCTTCTTTTTCTTAGATAAGTCCCTTTAACATTTCATATAATAAGGGCTTGGTGATGATGAACTCCTTTAACTTGACCTTATCTGAGAAGCACTTTCTCTGCCCTTCCATTCTAAAGGAAAGCTTTGCTGGATAGAGCAATCTGGGATGTAGGTCCTTGCCTTTCAGGACTTGGAATACTTCTTTCCAGCCCCTTCTTGCCTACAAGGTCTCTTCTGAGAAATCAGCTGACAGTCTTACGGGCACTCCTTTGTAGGTAACTGTCTCTTTTTCTCTTGCTGTTTTTAAGATTCTCGCCTTATCTTTAATCTTGGGTAATGTAATTATGATGTGCTTTGGTGTGTTCCTCTTTGGGTCCAACTTCTTTGGGACTCTCTGAGCTTCCTGGACTTCCTGGAAGTCTATTTCCTTTGCCAGATTGGAAAAGTTCTCCTTTATTATTTGTTCAAATAACTTTTCCACTTGTTTTTCCTCTTCTCCTTCTGGTACCCCTATGATTCAGATGTTAGAACATTAAAGATGTCCTGGAGGTTCCTAAGCCCCTCCTCATTTTTTTTTTTTTTTGAATTCTTGTTTCTTCATTCTTTTCTGGTTGGATGTTTCTTTCTTTCTTTTGGTCCACACCATTGATTTGAGTCCCAGTTTCCTTCCCATAACTATTGGTTCCCTATACATTTTCCTTTATTTTGATTAGCATAGCCTTCATTTTTTTTTTCATCTAATTTGTGACCAAATTCAACCAGTTCTGTGAGCATCCTGATCACCAGTGTTTTGAACTGTGCATCCGATAGGTTGGCTATCTCTTGGTCGCTTAGTTGTAATTTTTCTGAAGCTTTGATCTGTTCTTCTGTTTGCGCCATTTTTTTTTTTTTGTCTTGTCGTGCCTGTTACATATGAGGGGTGGAGCCTTAGGTGTTCACTAGGGTGTGGCAACCCAGTTGCTGGGTTGTGACACTGTCTGTGGGGGCAGGGTCTGAGAAGGAACAATGGCTCTTGCTCTGCTCTCTTTCTGATTTCAGTCCCTTCCCCCGCCTCCCCCAAGCAAACTGGGCCCTTCTGGTGCTAATTCCCATGTGGGTGGGTTTGTGCATGTTCTAGGACCCTGTGGGTCTGTCCAAGGAACTCTGCTGTGAGGCTGGAAGTCTCTCCTCGCACCTCAACCCCCACAGATGTTTTCAATCAGTGTTTGAGGCTTTGTTTCCCTGTGCTGGGACCCTGGGCTGTGTGGCCTGTCTCGCTCCCCAGTTTCCCCTGGTTTATCTGTGCTCAAAGGTGGGGCCCCTGGTCCACCAGCCTTGCACGCTGCACCCCTCCGCAATTCGCCACCGCTGGGTCTGCCAGCCGCCGCTTTGCCCAAGTCCTCTCTACCCGGCTGCCCATCTCTACCCTATCTACCTGTCTGAATGGATACTTCTTCTTTTACTCCTTGATTGTGGGACTTTCACACAGTTCGATTTTCTGTCAGTTCTGGTTGCTTCTTGTTTTAAATCGTTGTCCTCATTTCAGTTGTGCGAGGAGGCACAATGTGCCTACCTATGCCTCCATCTTCGAGACATTTTCTTATTTTTTCTTTTCTTCATAGCGGAGCGTGTCATCTGGCGCATGACTGAGAGCCCAGATGAGGCTACAGGCTTGCTGCTCTTTGCTCCCCTGAGGCTCATTTTGTCTTAACAACAGCGTACCCGTGAGAGCCATGCTTCTAGTCACTAGCATCGGCAGCCACATTTTTCCACCGCAAATCATTCTTATTTTTACAAAGAAAGAGTAAAATATGCAAACTGTTACGTAAGCGCCATTTTGCCAACAATGGGAGCAGCGCACTCAAGACGGTGCGGTGGATGCAGCGGAGGCGCCGGATGGCAGAGCCCAACGCGGGATGAGAGCCAGAACTCAAGACAGCTGGGCCAGGGAAGGTGTGGGGGCTGAGAATGTGAAATCCCCTGAGCTGCCAGGGCCGCCTGTTCTGTTTAAACTGCCTTTGTGTCGCACCTTCTGGGTCACGGCCTACTTCCACGCACATCATCTCATTTGGTTATCACCGCACTTTTGCACCTCATCCCGTGCCCTTCCTCAGTTTCGGGGAAGAACGAGGATGGTTAGATGACAGAAATTGGTATTTGCTTAGCATGAGTTGTTAGCGAACAAAGTAGTAGTATCTATATCTTACTCGATATAATACATATTGAACAACTGCATAACCATCTAATGGGGTGCTAAGAAGAAGGATTTCTTACAGAACTTCTTTACATAGGTCTGTAAAAGGGACAAAACCAACACAATCCCACAGTTAAATGATAACCAGGGACATACACAGCAGGTGTCTGTGGACATGGCTGTTATTTTCCATGAGCCACCTCATGGGATCTAGATTCTCAGCCCCTGAACGGAGTGAGCCAGCGGCACCTTCACTGAGTGAGATCCGCACAGTATTCAACAGAACTTCATTCAGTGCCTTGCCCAGAGTAGCCCATCAGCAATTTAAAAAAACCCTAAAACAAAAACTTCATTCAAAGAGAATGTAGAAATATGAGAAATATGGATATTTGACCACTGATTAGATAATTGATAATGCTAAGAAACTATTAAATAACTGTTATAAAGGCACATAATTGTGTCTTTATAAAAAGAAGCTGTAGCTTATAGAAATACATATTGAAATATTTAGGGAAGAACTGTATGCTGTCTGGGATTTGCTCCAAAATACTATAGAGGGGAGAAACCACAGGGGAATGGAAAAGAAAATGGGGTGAGGAACATTTGGGGGATCAGTATGTGCCTTTGTCTACTCCTGTGTATATTTGACATTTCCCATAATTTTCTTGAAGCACTGGAAACAAATTAAGACTGGATACAAAGAATCCTGCCATATTAACATGGACAAACTTAAAAAAAAGGTTGGGGAACAAAATGCTGCAGAATGCTACAGACTGAAATATACCATTTATATAAAATGCCAAGATGGCAAACAATACAATACACACCGTTAAGGGCACACACGTGAAACCAGGAAGACAAGCATGGGAATGGCAGATACAAGTTTCAGAACTGTGGTTACTGGGCGTGCAGGAAGAGGAATGAGTGGGGAGGGTCACACAAGGGCTTCACATCTATTTTTGTAAAGTCTTACATAAGGTTGTGGATGTACCAGTGATTATTATATTATTCTCTACACATTTTTGTATTTCTGAATTCTTTCACAATAAAAATACACATAAAAATTAAAATTTAAGAAAGTGAGAAGACAAAAGTGGATATTCATCTGTGGGGAGGTTCCAGAAGAGTCCTGCTCTTCTTGGATTGACCCCTGAGAACAATACCCATTTCCAGCCCCCTCAGCTGGTGAGAATTGCTTTTTATGTTAAAATGCTTTTATTACAAAAAATACTCTGGCAAAAATATATCTAGCATGTTTAAATAGTAATAATAAAACAAAAGCTCTTGAACTCAAGTGACTAGAGAACCCTAACGTTACCAATGCCACTGAAGCGTGAAGTAGACTCTCCCTGAGCATTCCCAGCAGACAGAGCTGCTATCCTGAATTTTGTGCATGTTATTCTTGGCCTTTCTTTATAATCTAATCATATGAGGTCTGTCCAGAAGGTATCCAGTCATGTAATATGAAAAATAGAGACATTTATTGAAGAAGATACAAAATACAAGAAACGTGTACACAGGACAATGATGCCTCAGTCCCCTTCAAAGGAGGCACCTTGGGACCTCACACAGTTCTCCCAATCACCTTCAGCTGCCCCATCGTATTTTCCTGAATCTTATTCATGGCCTGAAATCTCTTCCCTTTCATAGGTAATTTTAGTTTTGGGAAAAGTTACACAGTGCAAAATCTGGGCTATAGTGGGGCGCAGTCACTTGGGTGATTTGATGTTTTGCCAAAAAACTCTGCATGAGACATGAAGCATGAGCAGGCGTGTTGATGTGATGAAGCTGCCAATCACCAGTTGCCCATAGCTATGGCCTTCTGAATCACTCAAATAGTTTCTGAAGAGGAATGTTCAAGTTTAACGCAAAATCTGATGCAGATTCATTGCTCTGCTCAGTCATTTGGATGTGACAGCCACACAGTACACATGCTCACTCAATGGCGTTCACTGTTCCCACTGACTAGTACAGTGAAGTCGTCATTGTTCATGTGTGGGCATTCCAGTCCACTCTCCTTGGCTGCCAGGTTACATCGATATTGTACAAACCATTCTCATTATATTAACAATGGCTGGACTTTTTCCAGACAGACCTCATATATTGTGTGTTTTAAGATACAGTTTTAGATGCTCTTAACTTACTCATGTGCAATCATACTATGATTTGCTTTTCCTTTTGGTGAAATACATTTTTTCCCACTTTTTTTAAATTTTAATCATTGTTCAAGTACTGTTTTCTCCCCTTTACTCCCAATCCAGCCGACCTGCCCCTCCCTCCCAACTTCCCCCCCATTACCACCCTCCCCCTAGTTTTTATCCATGTGTCCTTTAACTTTGTTCCTGTAAACCCTTCCCCTTTTCCCCTGGAACTCCCTCTTCTCTCTCCTCTGGTCACTTTCAGCCTGTGAAATACATTTCTGAGATGTATCAATGTTGACGTATTGTTGCAATTAGTTGTAGTTCACTAATTTTTGCTATTTATTTACCCAGTCTATTGCTGATGCACTTTTGGATTGTTCCCAGTTTTTGCTGTAACAAACAACACTGCTGAGAACATCCTTATACTTACCTCCTGAGGTCCACGTGCAAGACTTCCTCTTGGGAAAACACCAAGGAGAGGAACAGTTGGGTACAGGGTGTGCCCATCTACAACTTTGTTAGATAATGGCAGGTTTTCCACAGTGGTTGTCTCAATACACACTACCACCAGCAATGTATAAGAGATGTCACTGGTCCACATCCTCACCAACACTTGCTATTTGTTGACAATTCATTTTTGCCAGTTGGTGAGAGTGAGAACTGAAATTTGAAGCTTTAATGTCTATTTCCCTGCTTATGAATGAACTGAGCTCTTGATATTTTATTGGCCGTTCATTTTTCTTCTTTTGTGAAATGTCTGATTCTGTATTTTCCTCACTTGGGAGAGATACGTTGTCTTTTTTTCTTCTTGATTATTTAAGGAATTTACTATATACTCTAAATATAATAACATAAATTATGTAAGTTCCCAGCTGTGACTTGCCTTCTTGCTTTTGTTGTGATGAAGAGTAGTCCTGAATTTTTAATATAGTTAATTTGTTCATAATTTGATGTTTTCTTTTGCTTTTTGTGTTGGTATAAGGCAGGAATCCAATTCCTTTTTTTTAGAGTATTAGTTTTTTGGCTTTTTAATTTTATTTTTAAATTGATTTTACAGAGAGGAAGGGAGAGACAGCATAGCCGTTTTTGGATCAGGCATCTATCTCTGTGAGGATGAAACCATAGCCCTTAAGGAATGGAAAGAGCCTCATATACTTGATTGCTATCAGGCAGCTGCTTGGTCTCCCCAAGGACTAACACCGTGTTGTGGGGGTAGCACATTAGTCTCTGTTGCTGTAGTTTTCAGTGTGCAAGTCCTGTACCTCCTTTTACCATGGCATTTGTAATGGCCTTGGAGAATGATTTGTCCCCTGGGTCCTCCCATGGAACACTATCCTCTGGTTGGTCTTCTGGTCTTACATTATACATTTATTCCAACAAGTCCCTTCACTTGGCCTCTTTGTTCCTTCCTCTGCCATCTGTAAGGGCAACTTAGGCATTTTGATTTCCCTGAATGTTGGCCATAGAATTTTTTAGGCTTCAAAGAGCCACCCCAGCAGTGATTTTGCTGCATTCTCTTAGGTCCTCATTAGGGTATTAAAACTTATGTCCTGCCCTGGCTGGTGTGGCTCAGTGGATTGAGCACCAGCCTGAGGACTGAAAGGATGCCAGTTTGATTCTTACTCAGGACACATGTCTGGGTTGCTGGCCAGGTCCCCAGTTGGAGGCATGCAAAGGCAACCTATTGATGTTTTGTTTCTCTTACACATCGTTTCTCTCCCTCTTCCTCCCTCCCCCATCTCTCCAAAAATAAACAAATATTTTTAAAAATTGAAAAAATAAATTGCAACCTCCTATCACCCACTCTTTCTCACCCCTTTCTTTTTTTTAAGGTTTTATTTATTTTTAGAGAGAGGGGAAGGGAGAGAAAGAGAGGGAAAGAAACATCAATGTATGGTTGCCTCTTGCACACTCCCCACCAGGGACCTGGCCCACAACCCAGGCATGTGCCCTAGCTGGGAATCAAACCGGTGACCCCTTGCTTTACAGTCCAGAGCTCAATCCACTGAGCCACACCAGCCAGGGCACCTCACCCCTTTCTTTAAAAAATAAAAATAGGAAAAGTGTGCTACAGAGGACCAGGTGAGCTGCACTGTTCTCTCTCTAGCCCCTCCCCCACAGGCAGTACCACAGCACAGCAAAGAGGGTTGCCCTGTCCTGATGAATACCTAAGGCCCCACCCCCTTACAACTTATCAGGTGCGCTAAGACAAAGAAATATGGCCCAAATGAAAGAACAGAGAAAAACATTAGAAAGAGAAAGAAGAGAGGAGATCACCAACCTATGTGGTGGAAAATTTAAAGTCCTGGTAATCAAAATGCTCACAGATTTGATTGAGCTTGGTCGAAAATGAAAAAACAAATGAAGGATACCCAAAGTGAAATAAAGCAAAATATTCAGGTAACCAACAGTGACAGGATGGAAATGAGGAGTCAAAGCAATGATTTGGAACAAAAGGAAAAAATAAACAGTCAACCATAACAAAATGAAGAAACAAGAATTCAAAAAAGTGAAGAGAGTCTTACAAACCTCTGGGACAACCTGAAATGTTCCAATATCCGAGTTATAGGGGTGCCAGAAGGAGAAGAATAACAGCAAGAAATTGAAAACTTATTTGAACAAATTATGAAGGAAAACTTCCCTAATCTGGCAAAGGAAATAGACTTCCAGGAAGTCCAGGAAGCTCAGAGAGTCCCAAAGAAGTTGGACCCAAGGAGGAACACACCAAGGCACATCATAATTACATTAGCCAAGGCAAAAATGAAGGAGAGAATCCTAGAAGCAGCAAGAGATAAGGAGACAGTTACCTACAAAGGAGTTCCCATAAGACTGTCAGCTAATTTCTCAGAAGAGACCTTGCAGGCAAGAAGGGGCTGGAAAGAAATATTCCAAGTCATGAAATGCAAGGACCTACATCCCAGATTGCTCTATCCAGCAAAGTTTTCATTCAGAATGGAAGGGCAGATAAAGCGCTTCCCAGATATGGTCAAGTTAAAGGAGTTCATCATCACCAAGCCCTTATTATATGAAATGTAAAAGGGATTTATCTAAGAAAAAAGATCAAAACTATGAACAATAAAATGACAACGAACTCACAACTATCAACAAATGAACCTAAAAAAAAATAAAAAGGATGAAAACAAAAACTTAAACAACCAGAACAGGAACAGAATCAGAAAAATGGACATCACGCAGAGGGATTTTTTCAGTGGGGAAGGGGAAGGGAGGAATGGGGAAGGGAAATGTACAGGGAAGAAAAAGCATAATTAGTAGGCATAAAATTGACAAGGAAAGATGAAAAATGGTATAGGAAACAGAAGATGCAAAGAACTTATATGTACAACCCATGAACATGAACTAGGGGGGAGGAATGCTGGAGGGTTGGGGGGACAGGGTGCAGGGGATAAAAGGGAAAAATTGGGAAAACTGTAATAGTATAATCAATAAAAAATACTTTAAAAAAAGACCAGAGAACTATTTCCACTCTGGAAAAATAAAAATAAAAATAAAATAAATAAAAATAAAATAAAATGAAATAAAACTTATGTCCTAAGAAGGTGCCCCCAAATCAATGAATTCTTACTTATCTAGGCTTATATTCCAGTCCCTTTGATCGAACACCCTAAAAACCTCAATCTAGGGTTATTTCCTTGGCTCCTGCTGGTAAGCTAGCTAATTCTTGCAGTTCTTTAGATGTAGGGTTAATTACACTCCCTGCAGTTGGAGCTCTCAGAGGTGCATTCAGGTAGCTGCCACACATGCACAGATTAGTATTCAACCAAACACTGGAGGGGCACCCATGCAGATTTCTAAGATCCTCTGCACGTCTTCCTTTTCTCTGGTACTATTCCTTGCAAATTCCAGCCACGTTGGCCTCCTCAAGCTTATATCCATACCTCATCAACTCAGCCAAACTACCAGGCTCTCCTTGGACCATCACCTCTCTGTGCTGTGACCTAGAAATTGTAGAAAGACTGTGTGATCTTAGTGATCACTTTAATCATGTTCCTTCTATTAGGGATCATAGACCTGGGCTGGCTGATGCTCAGGGTTTAAGACAGGTATTGCATATATTTTCCCCATTATCTTAAAAATTGACTGCATTAAATTGAAACTTTGACTTGGAGTTCAATACAAATTACTACTTTCATTACTTCTCTGACAATGTTAACTGTAAGGAAGGATAGGAAAAATAGTTTTTATTCCAGGCATTTATGCACTCAGTTAAAAATCAGGGATTTTTATTCCAAAGGAAAAAGCAGAGGACAGATATTGAGAGGCAAGTATTAATCTGCCTCAGTATTCCAGGGTACAGCTATTTCTCTTGATCCTTGGAAGATATTATTCCAATTATCTTCTGATGTCCAATGTGTTGTTGAGAAGTCAGCTGTCATTCTACCTGTCATCATTCATTTATAATGACCAGTTTTATTCTCTGCCTCTAATTTTTTAAAATATATTTTATTAATTATGCTATTACAGTTGTTCCATTACCCCCCTCATTCCCCTGCACCCTGCACACCCTCTCCCACCCACATTCCCCCCTTTAGTTCACGTCCATGTGTCATAAGTTCTTTTAGTTCTACATTTCCATACTATTCTTGCCCTCCACCTGTCTATTTTCTACCTACCATCTATGCTACTTATTCTCCATACCTTTTCCCCCTCTCTCCTCCTCCCACTCCCTTGTCAATAACCCTCCATGTGATCTCCATTTCTGTGGTTCTGTTCCTGTTCTAGTTGTTTGCTTAGTTTGTTTTTGTTTTAGGTGTGGTTGTTAATGATTGTGAGTTTGCTATCATTTTACTATACGTGTTTTTTATCTTCTTTCTCTTAGATAAGTCCTTTTAACATTTCATAAAATAAGGGCTTGGTGATGATGAACTCCTTTAACTTGGCCTTATCTGGGAAGCACTTTATCTGCCCTTCCATTCTAAATGAAAACTTTGCTGGATAGAGCAATCTTGGTTGTAGGTCCTTGCATTTCATGACTTGGAATATTTCTTTCCAGCCCCTTCTTGCCTGCAAGGTCTCTTCTGAGAAATCAGCTGACAGTCTGATGGGAGCTCCTTTGTAGGTAACTCTCCTTATCTCTTGCTGCTTCTACGATTCTCTCCTTCATTTTTGCCTTGGCTAATGTAATTATGATGTGCCTTGGTGTGTTCCTCCTTGGGTCCAACTTCTTTGGGACTCTCTGAGCTTCCTGGACTTCCTGGAAGTCTATTTCCTTTGCCAAATTGGGGAAGTTCTCCTTTACCATTTGTTCAAATAAATAAGTTTTCCACTTGTTGCTCTTCCTCTTCCCTTTCTGGTACCTCTATGATTCAGATGTTGGAACATTTAAAGATGTCCTGGAGGTTCCTAAGCCTCTCCTCATTTTTTTTTGAATTCTTGTTTCTTCATTCTCTTCTGGTTGGATGTTTCTTTCTTCCTTATGGTCCACTCCATTGATTTGAGTCCCAGTTTTCTTCCCATCACCATTGGTTCCCTGTGCATTTTCCTTCATTTCATTTAGCGTAGCCTTCATTTTTTCACCTAATTTGCAACCAAATTCAACCAATTCTGTGAGCATCCTGATCACCAGTGTTTTGAACTGTGCATCTGATAGGTTGGCTATCTCTTGGTCACTTAGTTGTATTTTTCTGGTGCTTTGATCTGTTCTTTTCTTTGGGCTATATATATATATATATATATATATATATATATATATATATATATATATTTTTTTTTTTTTTTTGTCTTCACATGCCTGTTATACACTAGGGGTGGAGCCTTCAGTGTTCACCAGGGCGAGGGAACCCAGTTAGCTGGGTTGTGACGCTGTCTGTGGCGGTGGGGTCTGAGAGGGAACGGTGGCACTTGCTACCCTCTCCATCAGACTTCAGTCCCTTCCGCTGCTTCCTCCAAGCAAACTGGGCCTTTCTGGTGCTAATTCCCATGTGGGTGGGCTTGTGCATGTTCTAGGACCCCGTGGGTCTCTCCACCAAACTCTGCTGTGAAGCTGGGAATCTATCCCTGCACCTCAACCCCCAAAGGTGTTTTCAATCAGTGCCCTGAGGCTCTATTTCCCAGTGCTGGCACCCTGGGTTGTGCACAGTGCCTTGCTTCACAATCGCCACCTTGCTGGGTCTGCCAGCCACCACCTGCGCACCCAGGGTCTACCTGCTGTGGTCTTGAACACCCGGGATGCCTTATACACCCCATCCCACTGCTCTTGGTGCCTCAACCCCCCTCCGCCTGGCTGCTGGACTCCGCCCCGCCTACCGGTCTGGATGAGCGTGACTTTTTTAACTTCTCAGTTCTCTAACTTCCATACAGTTCAATTTCTGTCAGTTCTGGCTGCTATTCTGTTTCTAAATTGCTGTTGTCCCTGTCTGGGTTGTGCGAGTAGGCACATTGTGTCTACCTACACCTCCATCTTGGCTGAAAGTCCTCTGCCTTTAATTTTTAATTTTTTTTCATGTTCTGTATTTTCATATTGATATGTCTGAGAGTGGGTTTCATTTGAACTATTTTTAGGATCTACTGGGATTTCTAAATTGGAAGATTCTTGTTTTCTTTGATCAATTCTGGAAAATTATCAGCTATTCTTTGAATTTTGCCCTGCCTCATTCTTTCTGTTTATTTCTTTTGGAATTCTAATTAGTCATGTTAGACTTTGTCACACATCTATTTTATCTTTTCCACTTCTTTGTCTCCCTAGACAAGGGGTGTACAACCTGTGGCCCACAGGCCACATGGGGCTCAGGATGGCTATGAATGTGGCCCAAAACAAAATAAAAATTTACTGAAAACACTAGTTTTATTACTAAGTTTTATACCAAATTTTATTACCTAGATATGTACATTTTCTATATTAGTGATCACAAACTTGGGACCTGATCAACGATTTTAAAAGACTACTGAAAGGGCTGCTGCATAATTAGGATTATTTTGTGAAGACTTTTTGCTTATCTGTGGTGACAGATATCATGAAAATGATGCATGGATTTTTTTTTTGCTCATCAGTTTTTGTTAGTATTTGTGTATTTAATGTGTGGCCGAAGACAACCGTTCTTCTTCCAGTGTGGCCCAGAGATGCCAAAAGGTTGGACACCCTTGCTGTAGACTGTAATTTGGGTAATTTTTCTAGATCTATTTTTCTGTTCACTAATTCTCTCTTTAGCTTTAATTTACTACTTGACTAATCCACTAGGATTCTAATTTTTAAAAAAGATTTTACTTATTTATATCTAGAGAGAGGGGAAGGGAAGAAGAAAGAGAGGGAAACATCAATATGTTGTTGCCTCTTGCGTGCCCCCTACTGGCGACCTGGCCCACAACCCAGGCATGTGCCCTGACTGGGAATCGAACCGGCAACCCTTTGGTTCACAGGTTGCCACTCAATCCACTGAGCCATGCCAGCCAGGGTGGATTCTGCTTTTAATTATTATATTTTTATTTCTTTTGAATATTTCTTACCAATCCCTTCTAGCCTGCAAAGTTTCTTTTGAGAAATCAGCAGTCTTATGGGAACTACTCTGTAGCTGTTTTTCTCTTGCTACTTTTAAGATTATCTTTAACCTTTGGCATTTTAATTATAGTGTGTCTTGGAGGGGGCCTCTTTGCATCCATCTTGTTTGGGACTCTGTGCTTCCTGGACTTGCATGTCTATTTCCTTCACTAAATTAGGGAAATTTTCCTTCATTATTTTTTCAAATAGAGTTCTGATTTCTTGCTCTTTCTCTTCTCCTTCTGGCACCCCTATGATGTGAATGTTGGACCTCTTGAAGTTGTCCCAAAGGCTGCTTATACCATACTCTTTCTTTTTCTTTCAGATTCTTTTTTCTTTTTGTTGGTCTGATTGGTTGTTTTTTGCTTCCTTATGTTCCAAATCATTTATATGATTCTTGGCTTCATCCACTCTACTGTTGTTTCCCTGCAAATTGTTGTTTATTTCAAGTAGTGTATCCTTTGTTTCTGACTGAAAGTTTTAATACTGCTGAGGTCCTCACCAAGTTCCTTGAGCATTCTTATAATAAGTGTTTTGAACTCTGCATCTGATAGATTGCTTACCTCAATTTTGTTTAGTTGTTTTTCTGGAGCATTGATCTGTTCTTTCATTTGGGACATGTTTCTTTGTCTCCTCATTTTGGCAGCCTCCCATGTTTTTTTCTGTATTAGGTAGAGTTGCTATGACTCCCTGTCTTGGTAGAATGGCCTACCAACTGCTTGGTAGCAGTTGCCCTATAGGATCAAGTGGCACAGCCTCCCTTATCACCCAAGCTGGGTACGCGAGGTGCACCCTCCATGTGGGCTGATTACACCCTCTTCTTGCAGTTGAGCCTTGATTGCTGTTGGCAGGTCAATGACAGGGGTTTACCCAGGCCAGTCAGATGCAAGGACTGGCTTTGACCACTGACTACCAACCTGCACCCTCCATGGAGGATCAGCTGTTCAGGGGTAGGGTGGTGGTGGTTAGACATGGTCTGTAGCTGTCCACCGGGTGCTCAGGCTCTGGAATGTCAGGTGGTACAGATCAAGGTCAGCCCCCAACTGTGTTCTACTCAGGGCTGAACTATAAAGCAATCTGAGATAGCTGCTACTTGTGCTGGGCTTGGAGATTTCCAGACAAAGCCCAGCTGTAAATCTAGGATTGTGGCTGCTAGTACCAGGCCTGGAGCCACTTAGCAAGAGGTATGGGGTTGCCTGCCTTTCTGTCTGGGAAAAAACTGTCCCCTAGCTCCCACCTTGATGCCAGATACCTCAATTCCTCCCTGTCTGCCACTGGTGCATTTTAAGCTGCTTCCCCAGTGCTGGAGCTCAGAAGAGTGAGTCTAAGTCCATGTGTGGGTTCTTTAAGGGGAACTTCTTGGGACTCCAGAAGTTTCTTCCACCAGCTCAGTCCCCACTGGGTTTTGCCACCAGAAGTTATGGGTCCTTATTTTCCTGGCACTGGAACCCTGGGCTAGAGGGCCTGGTGTGAGGCTGGGACTCCTCCTCCAGAGATGTCACTCCTGAATTTTTATCTACCACGTGGATGTAGGACCAGCCTGTTCCACATCTCCACCCATCCTACCAGTCTGGATGGATGTGGTTTCTTTAATTCTGTAGTTGTCTGACTTCCATTCAACCTACTTTCTAACAGTTCTGAGTGATGGTTGTTTTCTACATTTTAGTTGTAGTTTTGATGTGGTTGTGTGAGGAGGCAAGCTGTGTTTACCTATGTCACCATCTTGACTGGAAGAGCTATATTTTTATTTCTAAATGTTCCATTTTGTTCTTCTCTCAAACCTACCTCATTCTTTTTGATAGTCTCTTGTTTTTCAATCATGTAGGCAATATTCTCTTTATCTCTTTTTCTTTTCCCTATGTAGTAAGGAAACCTTTGCAGAATATGTATCTGACAAGGTGAATTATAAAGTTTTTCCAGGTTTGATTCTGTTTGTTGTTTCTGCAAACTGTCATTCATGTTTGCTTATTTATTCATGTGTTTGTGATTTATTATTTATTTAATCACTTATTTATTTTTAGAAAGAGGGGAAGGGAGGGAGACAGAGGTAGAGAAACATCGATATGCAAGAGGTACATCAATCAGTTGTCTCTTGCTTGCCCCCAACTGGGGACCTGGCCTACAACCCAGGTGTGTGCCCTGAATGGGAACTGAACAGGAAGCCTTTAGGTTTACAGGCCAGCACTCAGTCCACTGAGCCACACCAGCCAGGGCTTGTTTGTGATTTTTAATAGTGAATTTGTGTTCACAGGAAATTTATCTGTGGAAATGATTTAAGGCCTTCATTTAAAGTGCATTCCTCAGGAGAGGTTTGTGTTTGCTTCTGCCAGGTACCTGGTTTCATCACTTACTCATCAGCACTTTAACTACATTCTGGTCTTTTTTTTTTTTTAATCACACGTAGTGTGAATTCTGACAGAAAACCTGAGTGAAGGATGGTTGTGAATTCTCAGGGAAAAGGTTCCCATCCAGAACCCAGGATAGGACAAATTTCTCTGCAGCCTCTCTTTGAGGAACAGATTTTGTCTAATTCTCTCCTTACTAAGGGTATCTGTTTCTAAGGACTCAACTTTATGCACAGTTTCCCCATACAAATTCCTACCTTGCTTAGAGACTAGAAGTTATCTCCTTTCACCTGAGCGATCTACTAAAACCAACACTCTCCCCCCCACCAGAGGTTTTATCATTGGAATTTTTCAGGATGTTGTCAGATACCTCATATACATATTACCAGACACGAAAAACTAGATTTGCTTTTGATCTAAAGAGGCTGACACTTCAGAAAAGCTTCAACTATGCCTTCCTAAAGACAAGCAGAAAGTGTGTGCTCTGAAGTTTTAAAAAAGAAACCGCAGCAGGATACCACTAGCTCCCACCCCAAGATTTCTCCTGACAAGCTTTGCTCAGTGGCATCCAGGCCTCAGATTCTTACTTATCATCTTCAACATTATCCACTGATTCTTCTTCAGCCAGTCTCCATACTAGCAAGGTCATTTTGAATTCAACTATTTGTTCCATACATAGTAAGGTACATGACTAAATAAAGGCACTGGGGGTGGGGTGTTAAGGTACAAAGATAAAAATTAAGAGATAACTAGCATCACAAAATGGGATGTGAAGCATATAATTTTATATATATATATATATATATATAATATATATAGTAGAAAACATTAAAAAATAGGAGTGTAGAGAAAAAATAAATCACCTTCATGGGAAGAGTTCAGTCATACAAGAAAGGCTACAGAAGTTAACCATAAACAATTAATACAACGGGGAAGCATCAATATGTGTTAGAAAGAATGAACGAGTAGATGTGATGCCTGAGTGACTATCAAGTATATGAAAACTGAAAAAAATCAAGTCAATGTCAAGTTTCAAGCCAGGGAAAACCATGTACTACTTTTAGAAACAAGAAAATCTAGGAGAAAAGGGACATATGGTTTGGGGAGAAATTAATCCAGTTTAGATAAGTTTGAAGAAACAGCAAAATGAAAAATGGAAATATTAGCAAATATATGGAGACTGGGGCTTCAGATAAATATCAGTGTCAGAAATATAGATCTTGAACTAATACCCGCCAATATCCTCAAAGGTGGTAGTCAAGCTGTAAGAGCAGCGCATGTCTCTCAAGGAAGAAACCAATGATGTGACAAAAAAAATGAGTGTTTTTTTTCAAGGAGGAAGAAATGATTCATGGTGTCAAATGTGACAGAAAGTTGGGGGAAATAAAGACTTTACAGAAAGCCATGAAATTTGACAATCAGGAGGTAATTGGTGTCCATCAAAAGTAAGGTTTTATTACTGTGGCGAAAACAGAAGTCAGACTTAATGGATCAAATTTTGATTTTATTGTGCAAGGCGTTAAATGCATCAGGATGCTTCCTACCACTGTGATTGCAGTCTGTGTTCCTTCCTGCAGATGAAAGGAAATAAGTGCCACACAGCAGCAACCACTGAGCTGCCGGTTGTGACCCTCTTCCACTTACAGCTCCGCTTGGTCAAAGGACTAGAGCTGGGACTCTCAATTATCACATGACTGTCTACCCAAAAGATTTCAAAACTTGACCTGGTTGACTGCCAATTCAGCTGCCACTGCCTCTGCCATAGCCCACTTCCCTGCATGATTTTTCCTGGCCACAGAGCACCAAGTAATGGAAATCCCACTGGCAGAGACAAATTTGCCAAGAAGCCAATGTAGGCTCTTCCTCTGTATAGGCTTCTTCTAAGGCCATGAGAACAGATTTAGCAATTTTTTTAATTGTAATTTTGTATTCTTTTTTAAAAAGATTTTATTCATTTATTTTTAGAAAGAGGGCAAAGAAGGGAGAAACAGAGGGAGAGAAACATTGATTGGTTGCCTCTCAAACATCCCCAACTGGGGACCTGGCCTGCAACCCAGGCACGTGCCCTGACTGGGAAGCAAGTAAGCGACCTTTCAGTCCGCAGGCCGGTGCACAATCCACTGAGCCACACCAGCCAGGGTGCAATTTTGTATTCTTTTTCTCAAAAAAGGCCCTCAGATTTAAAAGCTTCAGGCTCCACAATACCATACTAACCAGTAAGTCATCCTCTCAACACCCTAACACAGTCGAGTTTGTCACATCACCTCACCTGCTCCTCTAATGCACGAAGACTTAGAAAATCCAGTGTAGCCTCAGAAGGTAAAAGCTGTAACTGCTGGTCTGGACTTGGTTCCTCCAGGGGGGAACACAACTACAATGCTAGCATCTCCCCTCTGATGTGGCACAACTCTGAAAAGTGCTACTAAGTCTGCCAACATTTTCTTGCAACTACAAAAGGAGACATGTCATACGGTTCTCTTTTAAAACTCTAAATGTCAGGTTTGTTCTTGTGTTAAGTGCAACATTTTTTACATGTGGAGTATATATTTGATGCACTGCCCATGCCAACTTCATATCTAGACAAACGGAGACCAAGGCACAAATACCGTCAGAATTTTGCAAGTAGATGCAACAGCAGTAGAGGGCACCTCTAGAACTAATTTGCTACCAAAGGAAATAAAGTCAGGATAAAAGCAGACAGCAGAACTAAAATGAAAGACCATTATCCTGCATCTTTGAGGGGGACTCCAAAGGCCCTGTGAACAACTAAATTTCATTAACATAAACCCACTATGCCCTGTATGTTAACCCCTATCTCAGTAAGTCCACATAATATCTCTAAGAGATAAGATATTTTTGTCCCCATTTTCTAGCTGGAAAACTGAAGCAAGAGAGCACCACACACACACTCCCCAGTAAAGTGGTAAAGGACATGATTCTAACGCAGGCAATCTGATACTAATCTGGACACTATTACTAACCTCTGCTACATGGCTTTTAATAAAAATTGAATGCTCATTCAATGAATATTTGTTTAAAAGAAAGAAGGCCAAGCCCTAGTCAGTGTGGCTCAGTTGGTTGGGCAACGTCCCACAAAATGAAAGGTTGCCTGTTCCATTCCCGGTGAGGGCACATGTCTGGGTTGCAGGTTCTGTTCCCCAACTGGGTGCATGAGAGAGGTAACTGATCGATGTTTCTCTCCCTCTCTTTCTCCCTTCCTTCCCTTCTCATAAATAAATAAATAAATAAATAAATAAATAAATAAATAAATAAAATTTTAAAAGAAAAAAACTCAGGTGTTTTATAGCTATGGTTTTAATAAATACTCTGCTACTAGTAGATATTCTATTGGGTGGATAGAAATGAAAGAAAGCAACTTTCCAAACTCAAATCTATCAAACAACAATCCAAAGAAGACTACTGACAGCAGAATCATTCCACAATAAATCTTGTTTTTAAAGTTTTTCATGAGACATCAGATTCTTTCAACACTGTAGTAATATAGTTTGATATGATACTAGTCACAAAGAAATCACTTAGGGACTCCCAAGAGATGCTGCCTGAAATGTATGTAAATAATCTAGGGTTCTGTTTGAACGTCCTAAAACTTTAGAGTCATTCATCTGAGAAAACCCAATTCCTAGCGTGCATTTTTATTGCATCTCTCATCTAGGGGAGCAAAAAGCATTGATGCAGAGCAAACATCATTGCCATATTAGTACACCCTCTTCATATACTAGTTCAGTCCAACACGACTCAATGGCTTAGTCCTCTGTCACCAGGGCAGACTGTCTCCAGGTCCTGATAATGCTGGATTCTGAGCTCCCCCTGGAGGACATTGGGACTATATGACTTAGAAGAAAATCTCAGATTCATCTTGACTCTTTGGCAAGAGGGGCATATAGACTATGTAATAGCCACTGGATGCCTGCAATCTGTATACTGCTATCCATTAAATGAAACCTAATTTGGAAGAACAAGAACCTTAACGCAAAGCCAGTTTGGAAGTCACTCTCAGGCAAACTTCATTTCATTGGGTTGTTTATTCTTTCAATACTGCACATATCCACCCAATTAAGCAAAGAAATCATTTCACTTATTCTAAGCCAACGGAGCTAATTGAGAGATCTGCATAACGCTGAGAGGACTTACACACTCTCCCACTCTATAGCAAGTTCTAAGGGTATACTTCAGGATTTTCCTGGTCTCCTGACACAGTGGCTGAAAAACAGAACTGTGGTGACATTAGGTGGGACATGTGAAACTCTGACCCATGTACTGCGACTCACTTTGCAGAGCATTATTTCCATTTACCCTTTCACTTGCCTCACCTGAATTTCCTTGTCTCCTTCCTCTTTCTAATTTTTGAGAAACAAATTTCTAATTTATCTGACACCTCAAATCTCAAACAGAAGCCACAGAATTCTGTTCCTAATGAGCATCCCTCTGTCATCCTGCAATTAAGTTTCAATTCCTTCATTAAAATACTAATGAACAGTAAGTTCAGCTGATCTCCTTCAACTTTAAGTTCCATGCTGAGTCACTGCTACTTATTCCTTGAACAATTGGACAATTGTTCAGTTGGCCACTTGAATAGTTAATACTATCCTGTCATAGAGAACAGATTCTACCCCACCTGTAAAATTATCCCATATTTCATTCTTCTTTGTTTTTTCAAATGATTACTATGTAAAGTACTTAATAAATTGATTCATTCACAAAGTAAATGTTATCGAGTTCCAATATATGCTAGGTATTAGGCATAGGGAATACAGCAGCAAATGAAACTCTAAATCTCTATGCTCAGGTAGTTCCTATTTTAGTGGATGGAGACCATTTAATAAACAAAATAAGTAAAATATATAGCTTGTCAGAAAGGGAAATGCTATATGAAAAAGTTAAACAGGAAGGGGAACAAGAATGGGGAGAGCTGTAACTTTAAGTAAAATGGTAGAGAAGATTTCATATATGAGTAGAAACCAGTAAGAGGTTGTCCCAAACAACAGGAAGGAGAACAAGGAGGGAATCAATCATGCAGTTACCTGGGGAAAGATTTCTAAGCAGAGGAAACAGCAAAAACTGTTTTAAGGCAGGAGCATAGTTAGAAACAGCAAAGACGCCAGTGGGTCTGGACCAGACTGAGCAATAAATAGTCTCAGTAGCAAACTTGGTCAAAGAGTGGGCAGAGGCATACTGTGTAGGGCCATGTTGGGTACTGTAATGTCTCTGGCTTTTGCTGAGTGAAATGAAAAGCACTAGGGTTTGGAGCAGAGAAGTGACACCATCTAATTTAAGTTTTATTAAGAACACCCATGCCAGTCTGTGAACCAAAGGGTTGCTGGTTTGATTCCCGGTCAGGGCACATGCCTGGGTAGCAGGCCAGGTCCCCAGTAGGGGGTGCGTAAGAGACAACCACACATTGTTTCTCTCCCTCTCTTTCTCCCTCCCTTCCCCTCTCTCTAAAAACAAATAAAATCTTTTTTAAAGAGCTTTGTAAAAATATTTACAAGACAATCACATGTGGAAAATGAAAATGCACTTACCTGAATGATACCTTCTGACAAGTATTATCAGCCAGTAAACTATACATCCTACCAACTATGTCTACTGCTGAACTTTCTCTGGCAAACTTCATAGTTTCATACTTCAAGCTTTCATACTATTGGCAGAGAGTTCACAAAATAAATAATCATTACAATAACCAGAGTAAGAATAACAACAAAATCAACAAAAAGTATGGGCAAGCACTATTTATATAATAAGGGACAAGTTCCTGTCTCTATATCCACACCCTTAGGAATGGTCTTAAACTAAAACAGTGGTCAATCAATCGGGGACATTTGATATAAGATAGAGCTATAACTTTTTGTGATGACTCTAAAGGTTCTTTAAAGTTCTTAAGATAATTGTCAGTATATTATTCAACAGGTCTCCCTTATTCACAGTGACTAGATCTCCACTCCAGAACTCTTTAAATGAACTTCTAGTTCCAGGCATGATGGAGTAACAGGTATTGGTATTACCTTGATAAAAGGGAATGATAAAACTGGACAAAAACATATAAAACACTGTTTTCAGATACTAGACAGCAGATAGCAAATTATCAAACCCAAGCAAGGAGAGGATTGCGGGAATTCCTGATTTATAGTCAGTTGGTCAGAAGTACAGGAGGCCCAGACTTGCAATTGGAGTGTGAAGGGAGGGGCAGTCTTGTGGGACAGAGCCCTTAACCTGTGGGGTCTCAATATTTCTGATAAAATATTTCAATTTCATCAGAAACAAATAGTTTGAAATATATATGGACCTAATAACAAAGCTTGAAAATGCATAAAGAAACTACCAAGAGAACTCAAAGGAGAAACAGACACATCTATAATTACAGTAGAAGATTTCAGTATTCTTCTCTCAGCCATCGATAGACTGAAAATCAGTAAAGCTATGGGACCTGATACACTCCATCAGTCAACTTGACCTACTTGCCATTAATAGAACACTACACTGAACTTCAGTATGATACATACTCTTCTCAGTTGTAAATGCAACATTCACTAAAACAGACCATATGCTGGGACATAAAACAAGTCTCAATGGAATTATCAGAACTGAGATAATACAGAGTACATTCTGTGGCTGCAATGGAATTGAATTAAAAACCAAGAACAGTAATAGACTTGGAATAACCCTAAGTAGTTGAAAATGAATGGACCAAAGAAGAAACCCAAAGGGAAACTGGGAAATATTTTTACTGATGGATATCAAATCACTTGAATTTGTAAGATGCAACTAAGAGGAAACTTTAAAACTTTAAATGCTTATATTAGAAAAGAGGAAAAGTCTCAAATCAATGACCTCATTTTCCTCAGAAGCTAGAAAAAGAAGAATAAATGGAAAAACTCTTTCCTCTACTCATAACACTTCTGATACTACCTGGAGTTAGTGCAGACCCCACAGGTTAAGGGCTCCGTCCCACAAGACTGCCCCTCCCTTCACACTCCAATTGCCACACTGGGCCTCCTGTACTGGACCAACTGGCTATAAATTGGGAATTCCTGCAATCCTCTCCTCAGGTTTGATAAATTTCTAGAACAGTTCATAGAACTCAGGAAAGTACTTTGCTTACTATCAATTTATTATAAAGGATACAACCCAGGAACAGCCAAGTGGAAGAGATGCATAGGGCAAAGTACGTGGGAAGGGGTGCAGAGGTTCCGTGCCTCCTTCTCAGGTGCACCACCCTCGCAGGACCTTGATTTGTTCAATGACTTTGGAGTGCTCCAAACCCCTTAGTTTAATTTTTTAAAATATTTTATTTATTTGTAGAGGGGAAGGGAGGAAGAAAGAGAGGGAAACAACAACGTGCAGTTACCTCTTGCATACCTCCTATTGGGGACCTGACCTGTAACCCAGCCATGTGCTCTAGACTTGGAATCGAATGGGCAACCCTTTGGTTTGCAGGCTGGCACTCAATTCACTGAGCCATGCCAGCCAGAGTCAGTTTAGGGTTTTTATGGAGGTCCTATTATATAAATATGATTGAGTAAATTTTTGGCCATTGGTAATGAACTCAATCTCTAGCCCTTACCCTCTTCCCAGAGGTCAGAGTGTCAGGGAGAAAGTTCCAACTCTGTAATCATGTGGTTGGTACCTCTGGTAACCAGCCCCCATTCTCTAGGAGTCGACCCATTAGCATAAACTCTGCTATCATGGAAAGGGGCTTATTATAATAAAAGATGCTCAAAAAGATAACAGTAAAGGAGGAAAATCATAAGAGCATCTCAGTAGATACAGGAAAAGCATTTAACAAAATTTCACACCCATTCATGGTAAGAACACTCAGCAAACAAATATAGAAAACCTTCCTCTATCTAATAAAGGTCATCTACATAAAACCTACAGCTAACATCATACTTCAATGGGAAAAGGCTAAATGTTTTCCCTCTGGTTTAGGAAAACAAGGCAAGGACGTCCACTCTTACTACTCTGTTCAACACTATCACACATCCTAGTTGGTACAATAAGGCAAGAGAAAGTAGTAAAAGGCATAGACATTGCAAAGAAAGATGTATCTTTATCTATAGATGTTATGACTGCCTATATAGAAGATCCTAAGGATATACAAAAAAGAAGTGAAAACAAAGGCAGAAGGAGGAGGAGGAGGAAAAGAAGGAAAAAAAGAAGGAGGAAAAGTAAGAGAAGAAGGCAAAGAAAAAGAAGGAAGGCATGCATGAACAAAGGAAGGAAACCTACTAGAACTAGTAAGTGAATTTAGCAAGGTCTCGGAACACTAGATTAATATGGAAAAACAAACTATACCTCTGTACTGTAACAACAAACTAGAAGATGATATTAAAAACCAATACCATGCCCTGGCTGGTATGGCTCAACCGTTGAGTGCCAGCCTGCGAATCAAAGGGTCACCGGTTCCCAGTCTGGGGCACATGCCTGGGTTGTGGGGCAGGTCCTCTGTTGGCGTGGGAGAGGCAACCACACATTGATGTTTCTCTCCCTCTCTTTCTCCTTCCCTTCCTCTCTCTAAAAAATAAATAAACAAAATCTTAAAAAAATATACCTTTTATAATAGCATCAAAACCCAAAACACATAGGAATAAATTTAGTAAATAATGTGCAAGACTGCTACTTACTATTACAAAAAAATTAAAGGTGTAGATAAATGGAGAGTGTGTACCATGCTCATGGATTGGAAGATGATGTGATTAGGATATCCATTCTCCTCAAGTTGGTGGATAGATTCAACACAGTCCCAATAAAAATCCCAGAAGGCATTTTTTGGTAGAAATTAAAAAAACAATCCTTTGATATTGATCTAAGAATCCACAAATATAAAATTCAGCAGAAAATGAATGGACTGATAACTGTTAAACCTACCACAGGGAACAACTCAGTTTCCCTGGAGGAGCGAGAGCTAACGGGGGGTCTGTTGGGTGCAGCATGTGTAATCATCACAGACATGAATTCCATTCCACTTTTGATGAGACTAAAGAGATTATAATATAATAAAGAAATTATGTTTTCCTTTATTTTTCATGTTTACTTTTAGTAAATATAAAATCAGGTAGACTTCCAGTAAAACATCAGATAATCTCATTTTATTGTTTTTTGAACTATAGGACAATTGAGAATTTTGATATATTCTTCTTCAGGATTGTATATAGTTTATTTTATTAAACAGAAAAGGAAGACCACTAATAGTCATTTAAAAGCATAACAAAATAATTAACACTTGAATACCATATAATTTACAGATACTTTATAAATGTAATAAATACTTTCATAGCTGACTAACGGAACATAGGTTTAATCATGTAACGGCAATAAACAGCTTTTGTTTTATTTAATTTATTGTGTTGAATGGCTTTTAAAACAATGGGTCAGATATTTCATCAACAACTCACTTCAGAAAGCCTAAGCCTCCTAGGAAATAACTGACAGTTAAGGATATGTGACCAGCAGAGGGCAGAGAATAGCGGAAGTACAGTGTGTGCCCTGTGACAGGATGTGTTACCTACTCATGAATCATGGCAAGGAAAGAGGCAGGCAGACAGGAGATGACTTTAATTCCAAATCAGAGTGTCACATCGACAGAGTCCTTAGAAGAAAGGAGAAAACAGTGACCAGTCTGCTAACAAAATGAAGGTGGCTGATGCTAGTGCGGATGAATGGCCAGCTTAACAGCCCGTTACACTCCTATCACATGTGAAACAAAAAGGGAAGACATGCCAATTTGTAGTTTAAGATTTCAAAGACACTACCACAGAAAAAATACGTTCCTCTTCACATTCCGCCCTTCACAATGGCCATCTCCACCCTAAAATCAGAAACCAAGTAAGAACCAGAGATAAGAATGTAAATATATGCTGCCAAAACTCTGCCTATTAATGTTAAATTATATGTAACAACATAGTCTATTAAACTACTGGGTGATAAACATGCTGGTCAAGCCAAAAGAGGCGCTTCAGTGCTTTGCTCAACTTCCACCCTTACTAAACACAGCCGTCACGATACGCTTCAACGCCGTTTCCGAGTGTTCAGTGTGCAATCAAACCCAGGTTGCCTGCTTATCAAGTGTTATGTGTTTGCTCAGAAGTGTCTGGTGTGCTCAGAACTAAAGCCAGGAAGGACTGCCAATGAAACATGAACTGAGATACCATCAGATAAAATTATATAACTAAATGTAAGCTGTAGTTATATTAGAATGTACCAGTCAAGCAGTTTTCATAAATTAATGTTCAAATTAAGAAAACATGAATAATTTAAAGGTTAATACATTTAAAAACAAATTAGGTGAATACACACATAACTTCACAGATTTTATAATATATCTGTAGAATTATTAGTCAACATTTTTGTGCATGTAATATTTAAAAAAGGATTTTTTTAAAAAACCATACAGTGATTCTGGGATTCCCTGAATTTTCAGCTGCTGCATTTTCTACTCTACATCGGGCGGGTTCTTCTTCCTTTCAGTTTGTGCATTTCCTGTATTCTAAAAGAGTAAATAGAAACAGGACCTTAATTGAGGAAATGGTGAGTCTTTGGCTAAGCCACAGATAAGCACTTGTACTTTGCACCTGGAGGTTGTTTTATGCGGCACAGGGTGACTATTTAGCAAAGCATTCCTATCATCATCACGAAACAGAACCGAGGTAGTTTTTGTGTGGGCTCTTCTCTCTCTTGCTTAACTCAGTAGCAGTAATTTAGGGTTTCTCTCTCTGTCACAGAGTCTGTTCAATGCATATATGTACTCTTGCAGTATACATTTAAAATGCCTAAATGAGTTTAATGTACACCTGGGAAGTGCCTGGATCTAATCAGGTAATTCGAAAACAAGTCAATGACAGAGCCAAGAATTAAACAACTAGGTTGCTATTACCTCTTATATTTTTAAAAACATGTGCTATTCTCTGGTGCTCTAAAACAACAAATTACCAAAAGCAAAACAAAACAAATTACCAACTCAAAATTTAGGGAATTTTCTTAATTCTGACATTAATTTATTAAAAGCGTTTGGACTAGCCTTAGATGCAATTTCAGTCACTTGTCAAAACTGCATTTGAATAGGTGGTACAAATAAACTACAACCGGCATCATACGACTTTTTGTTATTCTGATAACAACTGTTTCAAAGTCACTCTTAAAAATGTCATCTTTTCAAGAGTTCTATACCACACGAGCAAGAAGGGATTTTTCCCTTCCTATTTACTTTTGCATTTAAAAAATGACAGAACTATCTTAAGAGTTTCCTTTCTTCTTGCATTGGAATGTAACTGTGGCTCGGGGTTGTGGGGCGGCTCTCACAGGAAGGTGGGGTAAGCCCACGTAGCACGGCACCAGCCTGCCCAGCTCAGGATCCCCACTCACCAATCACTCAGAAAACGTGCAAATGGTGTGCTGTTCAACATGCTGTGACATCAGTAAGTCACCCAAGTTTAAAGTCACCTTTTTACTTTTTATAATGAACTAAAAGATGAGCATTGATGGTTTTCTTGTTTTATCTAGAAAAATGCCTTTTCTCTGCAAAGTGGACTTATGCATTCTTAACAAGTTCTATGCCAAGAATAAAATATAAATGTCACTGTGAAAATATATGCAACAATGTCTGATAACTATTTTATTTGAATGTTGTAGAGATTGAACAGACTTAGATAAATGCCTTCTTAAGTAGTTTCAGATCAAAGTTTCTTGATTTTTCTAATTTCTTTCAATTTCCTTGAGTGGTATGTGCTTATTTTATCACAAATAAAAATATAGTCAATTTTATTTAAAAAATAAGAAACTGAGATAACAAAGTTGATGACCTCACAGAAATAGAAGGCCAGCTGTGTGATCTAATCCAGTGACTACTCAGCACAATCCCCTTCTCTAAAAAGAATACCTTGCAGGGGTGTCCAACCTTTTGGCATCTCTGGGCCACACAGGAAGAAGGAGAGTTGTCTTGGACCACACATTAAATACACAAACACTAACAAAAACTGATGAGCAAAAAAAAAAGGCTTTAAGTAAATTTACGATTTTGTGTTGGGCTGCATTCGTAGACATCATGGGCCTCATATAGCCCGTGGGCTGCAGGTTGGACACCCCTGTGAGAATATTCATTTGCATATTTGGGGCTTCAAGACTTTTACATAAAATTCAAGATTCTCTGGTGAGTAGGGGCTGGGACATTTCCACAAGATTATCTGATAACTAGCTAAGAGCAAAAATCTGTGAAAATAGGACAGCAGGTGCACAGCAGAGATGCGGAAACAAACTGGAGAAAAAACAGGAAGGAAGAAGCTCAACACAAATACATCTGTCTGTTCCTGCAGCCAGTACAACCCTATGTTTATACCATTATTCATTTCCTCGGGCACGGTTTATTCGGCCAGCATTAGGTGACACGCACGACACAGACACTCACGTGAGGCTGGTGCTGACTGCCTCCCCCACCCCCGGAAACGCCTTAAGAACCTTTAGTAAGTGGTTATTCTAGGAAAATAGAGATCTGTTTCTAGAATTCAAAGATTACAGAATTTTGAAGTTTTATATAACTTTCCAATAATAACTACATTTACACATCAAGTGAAGGATTATAAACAGTGTTCCTTAGTAGAAGCTATAAACAAAAAGTTTTACCTCTTGTTTTTCTTGATTTTGATCCATATTAAGTAAAGTTGGTATTTTAGATGAATCTGTTTTCTTTGATTCCCTCTTCAGCACTTTTATCTGTTTAACTTTTGCAAAAATATATACAACAACAACAACTTGTTATTCTTACATTGAAATTTTACTTTCCTTTTTAAGAATTTCTAATGGAAATTCTGATATCCACTTAAGTCAGTTTCCCACTTTATTATAAAGGAACTGAACAAATCATGAGTTGTAATTGTAAAATGTACCAATCATAAATTGTTTGTTTTATGACTGCATAAAAAATGTAGAATACATTTATTTTTATGTATTTATTTTGATTGATTGATTTGAGGGAAAGACTGAAACATCCATTTGTTGTTCCGCTTATTTATGGATGCATTGGTTGGTTCTTTTACGGCCCCTGATCAGGGATCAAACCTGCAACCTCAGAGTATTAGGACAACACTCTAACCAGCTGACCTACCCAGCCAGGGTGACATTTATTTTTTAATTCTGTGACTTGGGCCTCTGAAAATTAAAAGGATATTATATGCCAAATGTAACTGATAGTGTAGATTCGGGGGAAAACATTATCAAGTAATATTTCATTAGGCTTTTCTTGGTGCAGTGGCACCTTACACATTAGCAGTGTGGGTGAGGGGAGTAAACTGTGCTCATAAAAAGTTCAAGGTCTGCCCAACCTCTGCTAACAGGTGCACATTAACAGCAGCTGGCAAATAGTATTGCATGTAATTCTTTTAAAAAGTATCATTTCACATAAATGAACTAAATGGTTAAGAACAATTGCATTGAGATTATATTTATATATTCACCATTTTGGGGTCCTAACATAAGGTTTGTCACTGTGAGCTCAATAATCACACTTACTTGGTTTTTTAATACTATAACAAATATTCTAGGTTCATTACACAAACTTTATCAACATGTGTAAAATTGGGGCTTTAAAGTCTTAACTGATTTATTGAAGAAAAATTAATAAATCTGATTATTTTAAAGAATAAAAAGTAGATTGGATAACTCCTCTTAAACTATGCAAGTACTATAGTCTTGCTATTATATTAACTTTTCACAAGGTGTCACTGTTCTTCAGAGTAAATGAGTTTCATTAGAAGAAATCAATACATGTTATAAACTATAATCTACTAATTCTTGGGTTCCTAAAGCCCAAATATAATTCCTGCCATTATATGGACAAATAATCATGGAGAAGCATAGGAAATTGAGTTGTTCCAGGTCATATAATAAGTCAAAACAACCTCCTTCAAATATTGTTCTAAACATTTCAACAATACTGAGCTAATGACAAATTTACACTTTAAAGTTCTCTTAATCTTTCTTTAAAATTTTCTCCTTTAAGTCCCACCCTTTATTTAACTGTGGGAAAAAATTCTCATCTGCTAAAAATATTTGCAGTAATTTACTATTTCCTACCTAAATCACATTATAAAATGTAAGTTATATTACAAAAAGCCATTTTGTGAAAGATGACATCTGGAGATCCGTACTGCTGTGCAACAAATGTGTACCTTCCATTCTTTTCGTCTCTTTTGACTGTATTATGAAGGGCAGTTCTGGGAAGTGGAATTCTTTCCTGTCAGGTCTGGGGAAATTCAGCTTCCTTTTGTTTCCACTTGCCATTTGGTCACTTTGACCTGTGTGCTCATTAAATACAGCCATCTCCATTTGGCTCTAAACAAACAAATAAACAAGAGTTAATTCAAAGAAAGAAGTGCAACTACTGAATGACAAGTCTAGAATTATTAGCCATTTGGATGGTATAAGATAGGCATAGCAATGCCTAGTAGAATAGAATACCAATAAACATGTAAACCAGATTAAACTTCAATTAGAGTTTCATAAAGTAAACTTTAAAATTAATTAATTATTTATTTTTTAATGCTGCCCTGGCTGGTGTGGCTCAGTGGATTGAATGCTGGCCTGAGAAGCAAAGGTCGCTGGTTCGATTCTCAGTCAGGGCACATGCCTGAATTGCAGGCCAGGTCCCCAGTGGCACACATGAGAGGCAACCACACATTGATGTTTCTCTCCCTCTTGCTCTCTCCCTTCCCCTCTCTCTAAAAATAAATAAATACAATCTTTAAAAAAATCCTCTCCTGAGGATATGTTCTTATTGAATTTAGAGAGGAAGAGAGAGAGAAACATCGATGTGAGAAAGAAACATGGATCGGTTGCCTCCTATACACACCCCAAATAGGAATTGGATCTGCAACCTAGGTATGTGCCCTGACCAGGAACTGAACCGGCAACATTTTGGTGCACAGGACCCAGCCATAGCAGTAACCTTTATTTATTTTTTTTAGCATATTTAATTCTGAGAATAAAAGTCTTGATCATGAGAACCACAATTTTAACTTTTAATTTTTAATCCTATTTATTGCACTCTGATTTTGGGCAAATTTCTTCAGAGCATTTTATTGATAATTTATTTTTTTATTTATAAAATAAAGTGCTTTGGACACTAAGAAAACCCAAAAGAAAAAAATTACTTGTGAACCCAGCATTCTGGAAAACTTTTTTTTAAAAAATTTTATTTATTTTTACAGAGGGGAAGGGAAGGAGAAAGAGAGGGAGAGAAACATCAAGGTGTGGTTGCCTCTCTTACGCCCCCTACTGGGGACCTGGCCCGTAATCCAGGCACGTACTCTGGGAATCAAACCAGTGACCTTTTGGTTCACAGGCTGACACTCAATCCACTGAGCCACATCAGCCAGGGTTGGAAAACTTTTTATGTTACCTGTTTTTCCTCATTTGACAACAAATGATACAAACTTTCCTATGTTAACTGAACTGCCTGGCTTCAGGGTAAGGGCTGGAGAGGCAGCTTTCTGTCCAACAAAGTGCAGGCAGAGGCCACTGTTTCTTTGCTGAGCCCTTTCCCCACAGAGCCAGCAGGCTGGATCCATATCTGAGTCTCCACTAGTCTGGCCAACACTGTTGCCAGGGCCATAGTGATCCCTTGAGACCCCACCCCACCTAACTTTCAGAACCACCCAAGCCATTTCTAGTGGACTTTTCTTACAAATGACCTCTCTTGGCTCAGGCTTTGGACTTTCATAAAATCTCTCAAAGAAGCAGTATCTTGTCTCTGCACACCCCGTACCTCTGACTAAGTCGCCCCAGGCCTGGTACTAGCAGCAGCCAGCTGTGGTTCACAGCTTGGCCCCTCCCAGGCCCCTCTAAGACCAGCACAAGCAGCAGCCATCTGCAGACTGTTCTGTAGCTCATGCCAGGTGGCTCCAGGCAGTGCACAAGCGGTAGATGACCTTACACATCCCAGGAGGCCCCAGAGCAGCCAGTGTACCCAGTGGACAGCTTCAGACCATGCAGGATTACAACTCAACCCCCTCCATAAGCAACACATTCAAGGGGCAGACTTGAGCACCAAAGCCCACTGCACCAAAGTCCTTGCTTTAGTAGCAGCTGGTCCTCACAGCTGATTGACCTGGGGGGATGTCACTCCCTCCCAGTGACATGCCAACAGCAATCCAGGCTCAACTACAACAGGACAGTGCACACAGCCCATACAGGGGTTGCACTGGAGTACCCATCTTGGGTGACTGGGGAGGCTGCACCACTGGGCCCTGCAGGACACCTATTACACATAAGGCCTCTCTACCAAGTCCAGGAGACACAGCAGCTCTACCTAATACATAGAATCAAACACAGGGGAAGCAGCCAAAATGAGGAGACTAAGAAACAGGTCCCAAATGAAAGAACAGGAGAAATCTCCTGAAAAAGAACTAAATAAAATGGAGGCAAGCAAACTACCAGATACGGAGTTCAAAATGATGGTTATAAGGATGCTCGAGGAACTTAGTGAGAACTTCAACAGAATAAAAAAGGACACTTGAAACTAATATAATGTTGTGTTCAACTTTAGTTTAAAAATAAAGAGGAAAAAAAACTTTCTTAAGTTAATGAACAATCTTCCACAAAGTAATATGTAGTAACGCACTGTGTAGACATACTCTAATGTACTTAACCAGTCACTTGCTCTTAGATGAATTCGTCTCTTCAATTTTTTATTACTATATTATTGATCAGCTGCTTCTTACACATCTCCAACCAGGGACCTACTCCACAACCCAGGTTGCATGTGCCCTGATTGGGAATCAAACCAGCAACCTTTTGGTTCCCAAGCTGGCACTCAATCTGCTGAGCCACATGAGACAGGGCTGACTTTTTATTATTGTAAATAATACTGTGGTTCAATTTTGAATAAGCTACTTTACTATATAAAAATAAATGAGGTAATGAACTACACTATTTTTCTAGTGAAAAGTAAAATGTATCTATTTGGCAGTTGCTTTAATCTATATAGGAATATATTAAAAACATTTTTTTGGAGATGAAAAAGCAAAAAGTCTTGTGACTTTAAAAGGTGAAAATCTTAACTTATCTGCACCCACCCCCCCTATAAATAACACACTGAATACACAAATCAAGTTAAAAGAAATGAACTAAAATGATGAAGGCAATAAGGATGTGATGGCCTATTTTCATCTCAGAGGGGAAAAAAGGAAACTAAAAGCACATTTAAAAAAATGTTAGCACTCCAGAGATGGAGAAAAGGACAAGGGGGCAGGCAGGGGGATAATACTGAAAGAGGTTACATTTCAATGACTAGCTTCTTGTCTTACTTGAGTGGGACCTGTATCCTCTTGCCTGCTATTAGCCATCACTTGTCCAAGAGATTGTGAAGTACGTCTCTTTTTTGCTCTTTCAGTTAACCTATTATTTAAAAACAAATGAGAAGTTATAAACCCCCAGAACTGCTTCTGTTTTAACTTTAATAATGTGTAAGTTACACCATGGGTGTCTACTGTTTGAACACTGAGTGCCAAAATGCAGTTGTCAGTCCTTAAGTGCTGGCTGTTCTAAGCAGAGAGGTGAAAGCAAAGCAGGCAACAACTCCCTCATAGCTAACATCAGTGGTAACGACCATGTTATAGGGTTACTCCAGCTAGCCAACCTGGTCCCTTCTATCTGATCTGAACCTGGATCTCTTAATTAGTGGGTTTCTGAATTTCTCAGCTTGCTGTTCAAAGCTAATTCACAACCATGGTTATTACAACCATGGTTTTGGGGTCATCTCAAGAACAATTGAGAACAATAATTTTTTTTTAAAGAAACTGTTACTTACTCCAAAGAAAAGAAAAGAAAAGAAAAGAAAAGAAAAGAAAAGAAAAGAAAGGCCTTGTCTGCTGTGGCTCAGTGGATAGAGCACCAGACTGAGAACCAAGAGGTCACCGGTTCAATTCCCAGTCAGGGCACCTTGCCTGGGTTGCAGGCCAGGTGGCCAGTAGGGAGCACACAAGAGGCAACCACACATTGATGTTTCTCTCTCTCTTTCTTCCTCCCCCCCTCTACAAATAAAGTAAACATTTTTTTTTTAAAGAAAGAGGAATTGAGTTCTTGCTGTCTGTAACTCTGTAACCTGCTATACCTTTTAACTGACACAGACAGGTACACTTGCCACCTCTGCAGAGCACTAAGTTTCACAACTTAGAGCCCAAACCAGTCTGCTAGGATCAGCTTGGGGCACTGAACCTAGTCTCCTTCCTCATCTAGATACATAGTAGTTTCCCAAAATCTAGAACTGGCCTCCATGCCTTGCAAGACGGACCCTTGCCATCCACCACACTGCCCTTGATTATTAGACTCCTGTACCATTCTCTCAATCTGATCAGTAGGTAAGCTAAAACTAGCCCAATCTGTCGTTTTCCTCCCAAAACTTTTGATCTTGAAAGACTATTTAACTATTAAAGATTATTTTTGACTATTATTTTTCCACTTAGATAACTTGCTATGATAAAGAAATAATGCTTACTTTGTTATAACAATGCATATCAATACCAGAACTTAGGTTATATCACCTTTTCTCTCCAAATTAAAAAAAATTTTTTTTCTAAGAGTTTTTTTTAATTGAGATTTTCCCAAAAGTCATTAGTGAAAAATTAAATGTCTATATAGCCAAGAAAAGCTAATTTCTTATACAACAGTCATAAGGACTCAGTAATAGCCCATTATTTGATTATAATTTCAATATATCTTCAATTCTGTTTATATACAGGCACTATAAACTTGATTCTTTGAAATACCATGATATAGGAACATTGTATTCCTTAGGTCCATTTCCTTCTGTCTCTTTTCTGTTAGAACTCACCTTGAATTGGAGTGGGAGAGATTTGCGTTGTGATTGGAAGCCATCAAATTATTGCCAGTTAGGTTAATAGGTGGCATCATCATACTACCTCCAGCATGTAGACTGTCCTTCGCGCCATTAGAGTTAGTGCTGGGCGTGGCAGGGTCTGGTGGCTCATTGATTACCAGCTTTGTATCTTGAGACACAGCATGAGCGTTTTTAGTTGCATCTTGTTGACAATGTCCACTTTCATACTCTGTCTTTTTTGGTTCTAAGGTGTTTCCTCCTTTGACTTTGGTAACTCTGACTCTCATTTCCTTGGGCTTTTTCTCTTTTTCCATTTCCTGGAATAGATACATCCAAAATCTGAGTCAGAAGAAGGGTAATTTTTATCATCAGAGTGCTAACTATAATACAGATACTGGCGTAAAAGAAAACCAGTTTTTACCTTTCCCAAAAGTGAAGTATTTAGCAGTGTATTAGTATAAATTGTTTTTCTTTCATCTTTCATAAATTCATTTTCTTTAGAATTTTCTTTTGGCTTTATGAGTGAATTGACTTTTGCCTCTTGTAGTAATTTAGCTCTTAGTTCCGGTATGAATCTGATAAAACAAGCAATATCAACCAATAATCTTTTTACTTATGTAGATAGAGTATTTTATCTTTAATGGACCATTTAATCAATTAATTTACATTTCAGCCACAGCATAAATAAGCAGTCAATAATGCATGCCAAGAAATGGCCCAATATTTACCTAATACAAATTGCTTCCTGGTAAAGATACAACTTTCAATTTTACCATAGGAACATGCAATGTAAAACTTTTACAAAATAGACATACAGGAATTAGAGGCCTTTTATGATGCAAACTTTACTTAGTAAAAGTACTTCTTTTAAATTTTGATAAATATACTATTTTTTTTCAAGGAGGACTCAGGCCACTTTATCCTTTTAGTGGTTCTTTAAAGGAACAGTATTTAAAAGATGAACTGCCTACTTACTCTAAAAAAATATTTTCAGTACAAAATGTAACAGAATATCAATATTGAAGTGAGATTGTTTTGGTTTTAGTTTAACTTTCTTTATTTATTTTTGAATATACAATAAGATCTATTCATATGGCTCAAAATTCAAAAGGCTGTGTTGGAAAGTCTTTCCACACCTGTCCCCAAGTTGCACAGTCCCCTCCTTGGAGCAGCTATTGCGGTCAGTTTAGGAAAGTTTTAAAATATCAGTCGTGAATGAATTCTCCCTTAGTTCAGCCCCATCTTGCCAATGCTGTGCAGGGACACGTCTAGTGAAGGGTAGTATGAGGAGACAAGTATGATTACTTTGGCTGAATGAGGAAATGTCACACTTCTGTCACATTTCTGCCAAAACTCTTGCATCACACAAGGTTCACAAAAGGAAGAGTCCTCTAACAAAGGGAAAGGTCTTCCTCAAACACTTGCTGAGGGTTCAATACTGGAATTCAAGAACTTTCACCCATAATAGTAAAATATTATTTCTAAATGTGCAGGGGATATCAACTTACTCTGTGTAGAACTGACATAAAACAACTTTTTTTATTCAACTGGCACTTTTCATAAATGGCCCTTTAATGCATCTTCTTACTCTTTTGTTTTAGATTAAAATTCCTTAAATGTCTGAAGTTCTATCATAGCTATTTTCAATGATTCCCTTTTCATTGCCTTTTTTATTTTAGTCTCTCCTCAATGGCAGTTCCTGGACTTTTCCATGCCTGATCGTAACTCCATCACATTTTTCATTGATGTCCATCATTCTGACCTCACATCCAAAGGCCAACTGAATGCTTCTGCAATCAGTGAGAAACTTTTTCTATTTCTTTCAAAGTCCAAATAGAAAATGGTGCCCTGGCTGGTGTGGCTCAGTGGATTAAATGCCAGCCTGTGAACCAAAGAGTTGCCAGTTCAATTCCTGCTCAGAGCACATGCCTGGGGTGCAGGCCAGGTCCCCAGTGGGGCGGGGGCACAAGAGGCAATCACACACTGATGTTTTATCTCCCTCTCTTTCTCCTGTCCTTCCCTTCTCTCTAAAAATAAATAAATAAAAGAAAAGAAAAGAAAATGATGTTTTTTAAAGAAATTTGGCTGATTTACATTTTAATTTTTATAAGTGTGTGTGTGTGTATGAATGTGGGAAACAGCACAGCTGTGAGAGGCTTGGTCCATGTCTTTAGGGCACTTCCAGTTTGGTGGAGAGAAAAAAACAATAGCCACTGCAACAGAGAATAAGTGAAGCAGAGAAAAAAATCATTTTGGGAAATGAATCTTAATTTTAACATATAGCTCAGAGATGCTATCAAAAGAGGAAAAATCAGACCATTCTAAGTCAGAGGTCCAAATGGGAATAAAGCTAGAAATGACCAATTACTTATTTAATGTTATCTCTGGCTAATAATGACCATTGAAGCTGTGTGTAAAGAGCTTAGCACACATCCTAGGACATATAACTGTAATGAATATTAACAGCGATTATTTTTATTATTAGAATTTTCACTGTGATACCTCTAAGTCTACCATATACCTAGTCAACATAGGAACTCAGTACGTTTTCGTTAGATTGAATTTTCCTGTTGGGTGACATTACCCTACCAGCAATTCTCATGCTAGTAAAACTTCCTAATACAGAACACCAAGGAATCCAAACTCACTCAAAAGGCTTACTTTTCAACAAATCCATCTCTGGTAAAATACTCATGATGCAAAAGATCAGTAGATGATATTCTCTCAGCAGGATCAATTTGTAAACAAGCCTAGAATATGAAAAAAAAAGATTCTATGGTTAAATAAGCTATTAATAGGGCTCCATGAGGCAAAAATTCAATTTATTTGATAAGTATAAAAGTAATTAATTACCCAGAGCAAATAGCATTCTTGAAAAGATAGAATCAGACCTCAGGAATTTCTGATTGTGTGTTCTGACTATTTATTTCCCTAAGAAATTTGTACTCATAAAACACTGTTACAGGTTAAATGTCCTATGATTCTAGCCAGATTAGAAGTGAGTTTGTTTCTGCTGGAATTAGCAGAAATTAATTAACTCCTTTTGACCTTTTTATCAGCCTGGGAGTTAGAAAGTTCATGGATTATCATTTCTATTTTACAGAGCTAGAAGCATGATTACATATTTCCCAAAATAGAATTTCAACTCACGTTGTGCAATTCCTAATCCAGGGCTCTTGCTATGGCATAATCAAATTTCATAAACATACAAGAACCAAATTTTTCAATAATCCATTATTTGAACACTCCTTCGTTTCCCTACCTGGAGAGTAGTTCGAGTGAGTAGAAAAATAAATAAAAAAACCCACAAAACAAAAACTGAAAATGGAAGGAAGGGTTTTGGATAATAAGTTGCACACAATTCATATACAATTAACTATAGTTATAAAAATACATTTCTATTTTAAGTGTATTTTATTAATTATGCTACTACAGTTGTCCCAATTTTCCCCTTTTCCCCCCTCCACCCAACCCCCCTCAGGCAATCCCCCCACCATTGTTCATGTCCATGGGTCACACGTGTAAGTTCTTTGGCTACTCCATTTCCTATACTTCACTTTACATCCCCATGGCTATTCTGTACCTGTATGTACTTCTTAATCAATGCACCTCCTCACCCCTTCTACCACACCCATTTCTCATTTGGTAACCATCAAAACTCTCTCTGTATCCATGATTCTGTTTCTGTTCTTGTTTGCTTAGTTTGTTTTTTAGATTCAATTGTTAATAGATATGTATTTATTGCCATTTCATTGCTCATAGTTTTGATCTTTTCTTAAATAAGTCCCTTTAACATTTCGTATAATAATGTTCTGATGTAGATGAACTCCTTTATTTTTTTCTTGTCTGGGAAGTTCTTTATCTGCCCTTCAATTCTGAATGATACCTTTGCTGGGTAAAGCAACCTTGGCTGTAGTTCCTTGCTTTTCATGACTTTGAATGTTTCTTGCCACTCCTTTCTAGATCACAGAGTTTCTTCTCAGAAATCAGCCAACAGTCTTAGGGGAACTACTCTGTAGGTAATTATCTGCTTTTCTCTTGCTGCTTTTAAGATTCTCTCTTTATCTTTAAACTTTGGCATTTTAATTATGATGTGTCTTGGAGAGGGCCTCTTTGCATCCATCTTGTTTGGGACTCTCTGTACTTCCTGGACTTGCATGTCTATTTCCTTCACCAAATTAGGGAAGTTTTCTTTCATTATTTTTTTCAAATAGAGTTCTGATTTCTTGCTCTTTCTCTTCTCCTTCTGGCACCCCTATGATATGAATGTTGGTTTGCTTGAAGTTATCCCAGAAGCTGTTTATACTATAGTTGCTTTTTCTATTCTTTTTTATTTTTGCTTCCTTATGTTCCAAATTATTGATTTGATTCTCAGCTTTATTCAGGGTATCCTTTGTTTTGGACTGGATCATTTTTATGCTGCTGAGGTCCTCACTAAGTTCCTGCAGCATCCTTATAAGCAATGTTTTGAACTCTGTACCTGATAGATTGCTTATCTCCATTTTGTTTAGTTCTTTTTCTGGAGCTTTGTTCTGTTCCTTCATTTGGTCCATGTTTCTTTGTCCCCTCATTTTAGCAGCCTCCCTGTGTTTGTTTCTATGTGTTAGGTAGAGCTGCTATGTCTCTCTGTCTTGATATCGTGGACTAATGTTGTAGGTGTCCTGTAGGGTCCTGTGGCACAGCCTTCCCTATTCACCCAAGCTGAGTGCTTGATGTGTGTGTGCCCTTCTTGTGGGCTGAGTACACCCTCCTCTTGTAGTTGAGCCTTAGTTTCTGTTGGCAGGTCAAAGGGAGAGATTTACCCAGGACAGTCAGTTGCAATGATTGGCTGTTACCACTGACCACCAACCTCTGCCCTCTGTGGAGGATCAGCTGTGTAGGGCCAGAGTGGCAGTGTTCTGACATGGTCAGTAGCTGTCCACTGGGTGCACAGGTCCTGCAGTTTCCCAGGTGGCACAGCCCAAGGTCAGCCTCAACCTGTGTTTTGCCTGGGGCACCCTGCCTGAATTATAAAGCAATCTGAGATGGCTGCTGTTAACAGCTATAAGTTGGGTAGGCTGGAGTCTCAGGGGATCTGCAGGGCAGAGTCAAACAGTGTTAGCCAGTTTAATAGAGTCTCAGATATGGGATCCACCTGCCAGCTCTGGCTCAGCCTGCCTTTCTGTCTGGGAGAAAGCTGTTTTCCTGCTCTGATACTGGTGCCAGTCACTTTAGTTCCTCCCTGTATGCCACTGGTGCCTTTCAAGCTGCTACCTCAGTATTAGAACTCAGAGGGAGTAAGTCTGAGTAAGTTTGTGTGTGCATTCTTTAAGAGGAACTGCTTGGGACTCCAGAAGTTTCTTCTACTGACTCATCCCTGATGGGTTTTACAGCCAGAAGTTATGGGACTTATCTTTCTGGCACTGGTACCCTGCATTGGGGGGCCTGGTGTGGGGCTGGGACTCCTCACTCCCAAGACATTCCTCCTGAATTTTTATCATCCACATGTGTATATGGGACCATCCCATTCCGAATCTCCACTTCCTACCAGTCTTGATGGATGTGGTTTTTGTAATTCCATAGTTGTCAGACTTCCATTCAACTCAATTTCTGCTGGTTCTGAGTGACAGTTGTTCTATAATTTATTTATAATTTTGATGTGGTTTTGTGAGAAGGCAAACCATTTTTGCCTATGCTGACATCTTGACCAGAGGTCAGAAACATAAATTTCTATGTATATATTTGGTTAGGAAAGGTCTATGAGTATACAATATAAACCAAAATGTTAAAAGTAATTTTTATGCATTATGGGAGTTAGGAAAATCTTAACTTATCTTTTTTTGTTTATCACATATTTTCTATTTTTTCTATAATCATTGTATATGTTTATATAATGAAAACTATGAAGTAAAGAAAAGGAATTAAACTGAAAATGTAGTAAACAAATCCAATCCTTAATAAACTCTAGTTCTCTCCAGGTACCAATAGAATAATTTTTTCCTTCAAGAATAGTCTTTAGATATTGCGTATCGTATATTCAAATTTATCTAAATAACAGCAAAGACAATTAACAGGAACACCTTATTCAAGGCCCTGTGCTCTGAACATTGCCTCATTTAATCCTCCAGCCCCAGAAAATAAATATTGTTAAGTGTTGTTTTAGCCCTGACCCATGTGTCTCAGTTGGTTGAGTCTCGCCCTGCAAAGTGAAAGGTCACCAGTTTGATTCCTGGTCAAGGCACATCCCTGTTTCAGGCTGGTCCCCAGCTGGGGACATGTGCAACTGATTGATGTTTTTTTCCCTGTCTCTCTCCCTTTCTTTCTCTCTCTTTAAAAATAAATAAATAAATCATCTTTATAAAAATCAATGTAAAAAATATTGTTGTATAGCCCAGTGGACTGAGGCACTGAGATTAAGTGACTTGCCCAAGGTTACAGAGCTGTGAGGAGAGAGCTAGGTTTTAAATGTAGTCTTTGTGATTCTGGAGTCCCTTCTTACAAACACTACAGTATATTTGCTTTGAAATTTATGTAACCAATTTTTTTAAGTACCATATATTAGAAATAAGACAGCTTAGTTGACACTGGGAAAGGAAATTGGCTGGACAGAGTGAACAGGAACAGCTACTTTTCACAGTAAAGTCTCTTACCTTTTGAATTTTGTACTAAGTGTATTGGTATATTTATTACCTAGTTTAAAATGAAATTTAAATTTTGAAATAATTTAAAATTACTATAAAAGGTGTTTTTTCCCCTCCAATTCAAGGTGCACATGTATTTTGGCATTGGCATGTCTTCAAGCAATGTTACAACTGCAGGTGCCAACACCTGTGGACACCTGAGGATGCCACTGCACATGGGACAGCTCCCTAACTTGAGGAGAGTGGTTATTAAAAGGTGGTGATAAACAAATAAATCTTTAGAATTTTCCCAGTTTATCCCTAATTATCATTAAAGTTGAGGCAAGCTAAAAATAATAAACAAGATTACCCTAGTGGAGCCCTGGCTGGTGTAGCTCAGTGGACTGAGCACGGGCTGCGAACCAGGCATCGCAGGTTCGATTCCCAGTCAGGGCACATGCCTAGGTTGCAGGCCATGTCTCCCAGCAACTGCACATTGATGTTTCTCTCTCTCTCTCTCTCTCTCTCTCTCTCTCTCTCTCTCTCTCTCCCTCCCTCCCTCCCTCCCCTCTCTAAAAATAAATAAATAAAATCTTAAAAAAAAAAAAAGATTACCCTAGTGGGCTTTCAGTTCTAATAGTCTATGAATTGTACTTTCTCTGAGCTAACAACAAAGACAAGACTATAGTACTTTTAACAGATACCATTACTCTACAAATCCTTTTAGAATGTCATTGAAGTAATACTCTAAAACTGTATTATAATTCCTGCAAATTTTCCATAAATAAGTACTTAATCTCTTAACATACATGAACAACATCTGCCAACAATCCATTTAGCTTTGGGTACTTTTTTCTTGCATTTTTGGGGTGTTGAACTTGAGGAAGGATCACTCCAGCAAAAACTGGACTCTTGGAAAAGATATTCTGCAAATGAGGTGTCAAATTGCCTGAGAAGAGAAAAATATATAAGAAGAGAGAAATTAGTCTACAATAGAAATAATCAGCCCTAACTGGTCTGGCTCAGTTGGTTGGGTATTGCTCCTCACAGCAAAAAGCCACCAGTTTGATTCCTGGCTGGGGAACATGCCTGGGTTGCAGGTGCATCCCCAGTAGGGCCACGTATGGGAGGCAACTGATCAATGTTTCTCTCTCACATTGATATTTCTCTCCCTCTTTTTCCCTCCCTTCCCCTCTCTCTAAAAATAAATAAATAATATCTTCAAAATAATAATCAAATTGCTATGTGTTGTGTATTAAGTTACTAAAAAGAAAGAATAATGTTTACACTTTTTAATTTTTTAAAATTGAACAAGAAACTATCTTAATATAGCATAAAAAATTGAAGTTTCCCCAGTGATCTGTTGGTAGCCCACAGGCACTAGAGAATGTAAAGCAACCAGGCTCATTTTCTTTTCCCAAATTTTAACACACCATATATGATACTATCAGGAAAATAAAATATGAACCTCTACATATTTCCATATGATTATCTAAATGGCCTAACTAGCAAGTATTCATCAACAAAGCCTTACTCAGAATAGCTAACATATTAAAATTATTTAGAAATAGAAATATTGCAGAGAAAAAACAATGCTAAATAATAGTAGCAGAACGGAAAGAAATTATAAATAGGAGTGAAGAGAGCTAAGTTGTAGTACTAGTTTTGCTACATAACTAGTTCTGTGACCTTGGGCAAATCTCCCCCCTTTCTGTGCCATGGTTTCCTCATCTTTAAAATTAAAAAAGAATGATCCCACCATCTCTAAGTTTTCTTCTAACATTAATCTTATAACCAAAACTTTAAAGATGACACAAAAATGTGATGCTTTAAGACTCTGAACTATATCCTTAATCAATATTTATCCAAATTTCAACCCTGTCTGGTGTGGCTCAGTGGGCTGAGTACTGGACTGCAAACCAAAGAGTCACCAGTTCGATTCCCAGTCAGGGCACATGCCTGGGTTGCAGGCCAGGGCCCCAGTAGGGGTTGTGTGAGAAGCAACCACACACTGATGTTTCTTTCCCTCTCTTCCTTCCTCCCTTCCCCTCTCTCTAAAAATAAATAAATAAATAAACTCCTTACAAGAAATATTTATCCAGATTTCACAGTTTCTGTAGTTATTCACAGTACTTTCCTCATGATCCTGTAATTACGTGTTCATGTATAGCTTCCCCACCACAGAAAGGGCTCCTCCAGCTCCTCATTCATATATATAGGTACACATTGTATTTAAGCTATGTGTGTGTGTATATATATATATGTGTGTGTGTGTGTATCTATACACTATATATATATACACTATGTGTATATATATAGATACACACACACACAAACTCCATAGCAAGGCTATCCATCAAAATGCTTTGGCAGTCAAAGCAGATAATCAATTTCAGTTTTCATCAAATATATTTTTGAATAGGTTATTTAGCTATTTGGTTACCTACTATGATAAAAAAAAGTTTTTTTGCAGCAAATAATTGACTTTCTATGTCCACATGCTTTTAGAAAGCATGGTACTGGCATAAAAATAGACACATAGATCAATGGCACAGAATAGAGAACCTAGAAATAAACCCACACCTTTATAGTCAACTAATATTCAACAAAGGAAGCAAGCACATACAGTGGGTTAAAGATAGTTTAGCCAATAAATGATGTTGGGAAAATTGGACAGATACATGCAGGAAAATGAAAACTAGACCACTTTCTTAAACCACACACAAGAATAAATTTGAAATGGATCAAAGACTTAAATGTTAGACCTGAAACCATAAAAATCCTAGAAGGAAACATAGGCAGCAAAATCTCAGATATTACTCACAGCAAATTTTTATCAGACATATCTCCCCAGGCAAGGGAAACAAAAGAAAAATTAAACAAATGGGACTACATCAAACTAAAAAGTTTTGGCACAGAAAAGGAAATCATCGACAACATAAAAACACAACCTGAAGAATTGGAGAGCATATTCGCCAATACATCTGACAAGGGGTTAATAACCAAAATTTATATAGTACTTATAAAACTCAACACCAAACAAACACACACCACAATTAAAAAATGTCAAAGGACCTAAATAGACACTACTCCAAGGAGGACATATTGATGGCCAATAGCCATTATGAGAAGATGCTCAATGTCACTAATCATCAGAGAAATGCAAATTAAAACCACAGTGAGATACCATCTCACACCTGTCAGTATGGTTAATGTCAATAAATCAACAAGCAATAAGTGCTGGTGAGGACATGGAGAAAGGGCAACACTTTTGCACCGTTGGTGGGAATGCAGACTAGTGCAGCCACTCTGGTGGAAAGCAGTATGGAGATACCTCAAAAAATTAAGAATGGATTTGGCTTTGACTCAGCAATCTCACTTCTGGGAATATATCTGAAGGAACCCAAAACACTAATTCAAAAGAACATAAGCGCCCCTATGTTCATCGCAGCGTTATTTACAGTCACCAAGATATGGAAGCAGCCCAAGTGTCCATCAATAGATGAGTGGATAAAACAACTATGGGATATTTATACAACAGAATTCTACTTGGCCATAAAAAAAGGAAAATCTTACCCTTTATGACAGTATAGACGGGCCAGGAGAACATTATGCTAAATGAAATAAGCCATCTAGCAGAAAAACACCAGTACCATATGATGTCATTCATATGTGAAATCTAATGAACAAACTCAACTAACAAGACAAACAGAGACAGACTCAGATGGAGAGCAGATGACAGCCAGTGGGGAGGAGGTTAGGAGGTGGAGGGATTGAGCAAAAAGGAAAAAGGGCTCATGGACACAAACAACAGTGTGGTGATTGCTGGGGGCGTGGGAGTATAAAGGGACTAAAGGGTAATGGAAAAAATACAATAAAGATTAAATAAAATACAAAAACATAAATTAAATATATCATTTAAAAGTCTTCTTTGGGTATGCAAATATTTGTAGAAGCCAAAATTTTAAAACAACTTTCAGACCAATTGAAGAGGATTCGTACTGTACCATTTTTTCTTATTATCAGCCATCAACATATGGCGTAGCTATTTGCATCCTGGCAAACAAAATATTATTTGTAAAAACAGAAGAGAATTTTCTGCTTTCTTTATCAGTTCAAGGCTTCCATCTGCTGCCACCTATCCAAACAAGATACTTCCCTGTTCTTATAATGAGAAAACTAAATTTGAAAGTCAAGCAAAATTGATCTGAAAACATTCATTTTAGGCACTTCACACTGTATTTCAGTAATACCTACCTACTTTTAAAACAATTTTATGAAGTAAGTCCAAATCAGAGCTGCTAGGAAGAAATGGATTTCCAGTGGCCATTTCAATGATCATACAGCCCAAAGCCCAGATATCCACAGGCCTGAAACAGGTAAGAATAAACCACTTTTTCATGGAGAGATACATTAAATATATTGTCTAAAAGAACTTTAAAATAAAGTTAAGGACAAAGAAAAAAGAATGGTTAGGTAATATTATTTATAAATTTTCACTGTAGTATCATATGCTAACTTTAGGATATACATATATATTAAATATTATCACATGTAGCAATTGAGACAAAAAGTAACTATAATTCTAAAACTGTTTCAGATACTTACATAAGAACATTATGATAAATAGTTTATGAATTAGAATAATTGAATACTAAAATCATCTTGTATTTTAAAAGTATATATTAAAAATCTCAAACATTAATCACTTACATTTTATTTATTTATCTTAACACATTGTGAGTCACCCATAATTCAAAATTTTTCCTATGTAATTAGTTTTTTAAAAGATAGTTTATATCACTGGGGCTTTTAAATAGATTAAAAACGATCCCCAACATCACCTTCAGAAGAAACACAAATCAACACTACAGTGAGATCGATTACTGCTGGTGAGGCTGTGGAAAGTAAATACACACATGTACTGCTCTCGGAGTGAAAACTACATAACTTCTTGCAGGGAAAATTGGAAAAGTTACTTTTGACCAAGTAACTTTATTCCTAGAAATTGATCCAAAATCTACTTGCATGTGTGCACAAATATAAACATTTCACAGCAACACTGTGGTAGAAAAGCATTAGAAACAACCTAATCGTGACATAGTTCTGTCTACATGTGCTAGTGTAAAGTGATCTCTGAGATTGACTTCTAGTGGGCACAAGGTTTCATTGTGAGGTGATGAAAATGGCTTAAAATTGATTGTGGTGACAGTTGCACAACTCTGTGAATATACTAAAACCCACTGAACTGTGCACTTTAAATGGGTGAATTGTGTATAGGTATTCGAATCATATCTCAAAGAAGCTGGCATAAAACAAGGCTAGATTAAACCAAGTAGATGTACTTTGGGTGTAAAAGTGTAAAGAAATACAAAGTAACTGAAGTCAATGTCATGGTTACTTTTGGGGGAAGAGAACGTGTTATAATTAGAATAGGGCCCATGGAGGGTCTTCTGGGGTGGCCAAAAAAACTGTATTTTTAAAAATACAGTTTTTAAAAATACAATTGATTTTAGAGAGAGGAAGGAGGAGAGAAAGAGAGAGAGAGAAACATCCATGTGAGAGAGAAACATTGATTGGCTGCCTCCCATATGCACTCCCAACTGGGGACTGAACCCACAACCTAGGCATGTGCCCTGACTAGAAATCAAACACCCAACCTTTTGGTTTATGGGATGACACTCCGACCAACTAAGCCACACCAACAAGGGCAAAATTCTATTTTTTGACCTGATGGTAAGGTATACATTTATTGTGTGGGCTTTTCTGGTACCTGTATTTTGTTTTACAATGAAAGGTTTTTTAAAAAAACACTCACAGCCCTGGCCATGTAGCTCAGTTGGTTAGAGCATCATCCCGATGCTCCAAGGTTGTGGTTCCATTTCCCGGTCAGGGCACATAGAAGAATCAGGCATGAATGCATGCATAAATACGTGGAATAACAAATTGATGTTCCTCTGTCTCCCTCTCTTGCTCCTTCTTTCCTCTCTAGAATCAATTAAAAAAAAACACTCACAAGCAAATTTATTTTAAACACAATGTGAAGCCTCATAGAATCCAAACTTGCCAGGTACAGGGCACCAACTTTGGCTCTGTGGAGTACAAGAGATTCTACTGCTCCTCAAGGAACTTATCTTTCAGCTAGAAATATTTAAAAAACAATAGCTAGAGTAGAGCTAGGCCACATTAAATATTAACTGGCACAGAACTTACAATGTACAAAGTTTAGATGGAGATATGATTTAGGGGGAAGCAATAGGGTATGGGGATGCCCTACTTCTGGACAGCTGGGGAAACAAATACTAGCTTAATTCCAGTGATACATATAAAGAAAAGTTATTCCTATATAACTCTAGTCCGCTTCCCTTTTTTGTGGTATTTTTGCTGTACATATTACATCTATTTATGTTATAAACCAAACAATACATTGTTATAATTATTACTTCACAATCTATGATATGATACTTACATTTCCTGAGCCAAATATAATTCGGCTCCTCCCTACATTCTTTTTGTTGTTATTGGCAAATATACATATAAAATATACATATATATATTTATATGCTTATAGGCCCAACAATATATTACGTGCATACTATTTCATACAATTGCCTTTAAAATCAAACAAGAGAATAAGGGATAAAGATATGAATGTATGCTACCATATTTTGGCATGTACAATGTGCTCCAGTGTATAAAGCACACCCTCATTTTTGGCCCAAACTTTCAGGAAAAAATCTTTCATTTTAATTTTTTAATTTATTTATATTTAGTAACAAAACCAATTATCATATTCCAGGGTATTATTTTGCATATGGATATTATTATTGTTTTCTAGAGTTATACTTTTAATGCATAAACATAAAGAATTAAAAACATGTATAAAGATACAGAATTAGTACCACCCATGTATAATATGCATCCTTACTTTTCCCTCAAAAATTTGGGCAAAAAAAGTACACATTATACATGGCAAAATACAGTATCTTTTATAGTAACATAAGTACCTTTACCTGTGCTCATTGCTTTTCTTGTGGATTCAAATTACTCTCTGGGGTCACATGTTTTCAGCCTGAAGCACTTCCTCTAGTAAGTCCTGTTAGGCAGGGGTGCTAGCAACAAATTCTCTGTTTTTGTTTATTTGGGAAAGTATTTATTTCACCTGCATTTTTGTAAGATAAGTTTGCTGGCTATAGGAGTTTTGGTTAGTAATTTTTTTCTTCATGTTTTTTGAATATGTTGTACCACTACTTTCTGGCCTACATTGTTTCTACTGAGAAGTTAGCTGTTACTCCTGTGGAAGAGCCACTGTAAGTGATGAAGTACTTTTCTCTTGCTGTTTTTAAGATTTTCTTCTTGTTTTTATCTTTTGGCATTTTATTGCTGTATCTGTTTGTGGCTCTCTTTGACTTGATCATACTTGGACTTTGTTGAGCTTCTTGGTTATTGTTTTTCAATAAATCTGGTCCCTTTTCATTCATTATGCCTTCTAATATTTTTTCTTCTCCTTTCTCCCCTCTCCTTCTGGTACTCACAGCAGGGAGATGGTCTGGGGCATCAGTGGTAAGTACAGTAGAAAAGGTACTATGGAGTGACTTCCAGCAAATTGGCTTACCTTTCTGTGCCTCAGTGTCCTCTTATTGAAAGTGAGGATAACAATAGCACCACTTTCATCATAGGGTTATCGTGAAAGTTAAATGATTTAATGCATGCAAAGCACTTAGAACAATTCTGACACAACATACTCTTTAATATTAGATAATATATATATAAAGAGAGAACAATAATTTCTAGAAAAAGCACGCAAAAATTATCCCCCCTCCATTACTTTTTAAAAATTTAAAACCAATATTATTTATCTATTTTTAGAGAAAGGGGAAGGAAGAGAAAAAAGAGGAAGAGAAACATTGATGTAGGAGATAAACACTGATCAGTTGCCTCTTGCATGCCCCCACCTGGGGACCTGGCATAGCACCCAGGCATGTGTCCTGACCAGGAATCCAACTGGTGACCTTTCACTTTGCAGGATGATGCCCAGTCCACTAAGCCAAGCTGGTCAGGGCGCCCCCCTCCATTTCTTATATTAGCTGTACAACATGGTCCCTTTCTGTTCTCTCAGATTTGTTATTTGCATATTAGGTTGCTGTTTTATACACTGTATCTATTGTTTCACAATAAACTGAGACCATGCTACTTTTTGAGGCATCTGGAATAGTATAATTTAAAAATTATTACTTGCCAGTCTTTGCAAAGAGAATGCCATATTCCAGAAAATGGAAAACTTGGCAGTTCCTATAGTAAGGTAATATTTATTTTATTTATTTTTAGAGAGGGAAGGAAAGGGAAAAGAGAGGGACAGATACATCAATGTGTGATTGCCTCTTACATGCTCCGTACTGGGGACCCAGCCTGCAACTCAGGAATGTGCCCTGAGTAGGAATCAAACCGGCAACCCTTTGGTTTGCAGTCCAGTACTCAATCCATTGAGCCACACCAGCCAGGACAGAGTAAGGTAAATTATTTTTAAAATCTTTGCAGAATGTAAAGGCTCAAGATAAGCAGAGAAGGCAACTCTGCCAAGGATGGGGCACTAAAGCAAGCATGGATACAGTCTGAGGGGTGTCTCCATAGGTCTCCTGGAGTTGGGGCGATTTAGCCCCAAAGAGTAAGCATGTCAACATCTATAACCAGCAGGGCAGATGCCTATGGGGCCTCTGTTCTATGTGGAGGTGTCTCTTTCTTAACCCCAACTCAGATGCAGAAGGCAGAGGGTGTCCGTAGTAGGGGTGACAGATTCACCAAAGGAAAAATAGAGATTGACAGGAAAAGCCAGAGACATCCTAAAATATACATACTTTCCATAACAGGTATCTTTTAATACTAATTCTGGAGCTCTATACCAGCGTGTGGCCACATAGTCTGTATAAATGTCCCCAGGAGCTGCTAGCGTTCGTGCAAATCCAAAATCACAGAGTTTAGTAATTCCTGACTGGGATACTAAAACATTCTCAGGTTTTATATCCCGATGAATAATCTAAAAAACAAACAGAAAATACAATACATTAAAATGAGGTTTCATTACCCAGAGAATCTCACAACAGTTATACAGAGAGAATCTAGCTAATTAAGACAGTAAAGCTATTTTCTTACCACATGCAAAGAATTAGCCATACAATGCAAAAGCTACAGTTGTACATTTTCAATTCTTGCTGCATACATCACCTCGTAATTAAAGAAAATCAAGAAAACAGTATAGACCCTGGCCGGGCAGCTCAGTTGGTTAGAGCATCATCCTGATATGCCAACGTTGTGGGTTTGATTCCCTGTCAGGGCACATACAAGAATCAATGAATAAGTGCATAAATAAGAGGAACAACAAATCTCTCTCTCTCTCAAAAAATGAAAAAAATTATTTATTTATTTTTTAAGATTTTATTTATTTATTTTTAGAGAGGGAAGGGAGGGAGAAAGAGAGAGACATCAATGTGCGGTTGCTGGGGGCCGTGACCTGCAACCCAGGCATGTGCTCTGACTGAGAATCGAACCTGCAATGCTTTGGTTCACAGCCCGCGCTCAATCCACTGAGCTACACCAGCCAGGGCAAAAAAAAATGAAAAATTTTAGAAGAAAACAAGTATAATACTAAAAAGGTAAGTCACATTCCTAAAAGGAAAAGTAAACAAAAGAACTTAACAAAAAGAGTTGAACTTTTCCTTTAGCCCCATGTTACAGCCCAGTTACCGTCCTTTCTCTCATTTCCTTCACAGCTAAGCCTCTTGAAGTCATCACCGTTACTCATTCTTCACTTTATGTCCACTCATTCACTTCTCAAAGCACTGTAATGTTTTCTGCTGCATGTTCCATTAACTGGCTTGAGCTAATGTCAACAACTTAATTGTTGCTACATCCAAAGAGATATCCCTCAATACGTACCTTACGTAATATCTTAGTGTAAAAACGTTGCCAACCACTCCCCCGTAACTGATTTCTGGGACCTAAAACTCTCCCAGACTCTTTCTAGCTCTGCGGCAGTTCTTCTCTATTGGTCCCTTAAATGCAGGGTTCTGGTCTTAGGCTTTCTCTTCTCATACATCATGCTTCCTGAACAATCTCATCTGCTTTTTATTTTTTGGACCACTTTCTTCCCTTGGTTATGGGGACACCATACTCTCTGGGGCTTCTTTTTACCTATTGGCTACTCCATCTCAATCTCATCTACTTTTATAACTTTAGTAACTATCCATATACTGATGGTTTCCAAATTTCTATGTCTAATTTCTATTTCTAGATGTCACTCTTGGTTTCTGCAAGGAGTGGAATTCCGTAAGAAATCCCACTTAGCAGATCCAAAGCTAAACACATCATCTCCCCCAAACTTACTTATGCTTGATAGTCCTTCAGCTCAGTGAATGGAACCAACAATGACCCACGTCTCAAGTTAGAAACCAAGGTATTTTTCTCCCTCATCTCTTATATACTCTTAACTTATCTCCTTCTCCCCCAAGTTCAAGTCCCCTCAGCTCTCTCGCTGAAAATTACAACACTGCTAACTGGTCTTCCTGCATTCACTCTGATGCCCTCCAATCCACTGTCCATAATGAAGTCACAGTACTATTTTAAAAACACATGTGATCATGTTACTTCTCTGTTTAACATCCTTCAAGGATTCCCTCCCCTACACGACAAATTTGAAACTCTTTAAAATGGCTTGTCAAGCCTTGTAGGATCTGAACCCAGTTCACTTTCTCAACCTTCTCAACCTCTTCCCTTAGAATATTAGTTTCTCAACTTTCTAGAGTTTGTCTCCTCTGTGCATTTGTTGATGCTGCTTCAACGGCCTGGCCAACTGTTTCCCCAGGTCTCAGCTTAGGTGTTCCTTCCATCTGTTTTCACGTCATCCTGTACTTCCCCTATCACAGTACGTGTTGTGCTGTATTATTAATTGCCTATTTACTTGTTTGTGACTACCACCAGACTGTAAACTGCATGAGGGCGAGATATAGCATATTTTACTATGTATAATGTGCACTTTTTGCCCAAATTTTTGAGGAAAAAATAGGATGTGTGTTATACATGGAAATTGGTGCTAAAGCATGATTATGCATTGTACACGGGAACATGTCATACACGGCAAAATATGGTATGTCTTGTTTAAGCTATATTCCCACTGTCCAGTACAGTGCCTAACACAAAGAAGGCATTTTAAAACTTTATCAAATTAATGAAGTATGTTGTCATCACTAGAAAGGTATCAACACAAATGAAAATATTTCAGTGACAGAAATCTGAGCTCTTTCCTTGTTTATAAAACTTACTGCTATGTCTTTGGGATTGACTTGTTCTGCCTCAGTGTTCCTCCACAAATGGCCAAAATTTAACTTAGGGTAACGAGCCATATTACAGGTGCTACCTGTACAACTACATGGATCTATTTTACTTCACAATTTTTACTGAGTGATTACTACATGCCAGTGACTATTCCAAAATCCAAGGACGTAATGTGAACAAAATCGGACCTGAAAAAGCACATTAGGATAGCACTGTACACACTCTGACCACCACACACCCACCGCCCTTCTCCTCCGTGCTCCGGACGGACAGTAGAAGGAAGCTGCTGCCCAGCTGCCGCCCTAACATCCTCACTCTTTCCAACAGCTAACAGCACTACCACATGTGGAACTGTGTTACCTGTGAGAACCACACATTCTCTGAATCCCAACTCTTAAAACTGTATGTTCTGACAATATCCTCCTTGGTCTTCCATGGTCACAGTGAGACCTTCATAAACAGAACTTTTCTATTTGTTTAGGTCTTCCTTCACTTCTCTCATAAATGTTTAGAGAGGCTGGAAGTGAGATGTCCAGAAAGGGTTCGCAAAGCTCTAACACAGTGCAGAAAATCAAGGCCACATGCAGAGCTGTGCACACGGAAAGACCCAAGGTGGTCCTAAACTCTCGCCTCTGGCTGACTTTAAGGCTCTACACAAGCAGGCAGGTAAGGCTGAGGCAGAGCTCTAAACTGTCTGCCTGAACATTGAAGGCGAGTCCCAACACACAGAAAGAGCCCCTCAGTAAATAAGGCTGAGAGACTTACTGGTTTCCAGCGCTTCAGTAAACTTATGTCCAGTCATTAGCTAACCACTAAGGTAGCTGAGCAGAGATTTCATGTAATGAAAACAGACTTCACAGAATTAGTTCAGGAAAGTAACTAAACAAATAGCCACCCCAACAAACAGCAACAACAAACCCTGAGAGACAGGAAGCTGATTTTCAGAGTGAATACCACATTAAAGTCATTCTAAGAAACAAGTATGGCCCATACACAGGAAAGAAATACTGTCAATAAGAAACTTTTCCTGAGGAAACCCAGACATTGAACTTACCAAAGACTCTAATCAGCTATTTTAAATATGTTCAAAGCTAAAGGAAACCATGTCCAAAGAACAAAAGAAAAGTATGAACACAATGTCTCACCAAATTAAGAACATCAATTAAGAGAAAGAAATTATTAAAAAGATCTAAATAAAACACTAAATATCAAGAAAGCAAAAAGAGCCCTTCCTGGGTGGCTCATTTTGTTGGAGTGTTATCCCCTGCACCAAAAGGTTGCAGGTTCAATCCCCTGTCTGGGCGTGTACGGGAAGCAACTGATGTTCTTCGCTCACTTCAATGTTTCTCTCTTTTTCTCTCCCTTCCTCTCTCTCTAAAAACAGGAAACATATCCTTGGGTAGGGTTTTTTTAAAAAGCAAAAAGACAACCCACAGAATGAGAGAAAAATATTTGCAAGTCATATATCTACCTGATAATCACCTAGTATCCAAACCATATTGTAAAAAATACAGCTCAACAATAAAAATAACTCAATTTAAAAATAGGCAAAGGACTTAAATAAACATTTCTTCAAAGAAGATATGCAAATATGAACTTGCCTGTTCTGGAGATATCATGTAAATGGCATTTACACTGTGTAGTCTTTTGCATCTGACTGCTTTCATTTAACATTAAGTTTCCAAGGTTCATTCATGCAGTAGCACATGTCAGTACTTAATTTCTTTTCATGGCTGAATAAATTCCATGGAGCTACCTTATTCATCAGTTGCTATACACTTTAGTTGTCTCTGCATTTTGGCTATTATGAAAATGCTGCTGTGAACATTCCTGTGCAGGGTCTTAGTGAATACATGTCTTCAGTTCTCTTGGGTAGATACCTAGGAGTGGAATTCTTGGGTCATATGGTAATTCTACATTTAACTTTTTGAGGAGCTGCCAAACGATTGTCCATAGCAGCTGTATCACTTTACATTCCCACCAACCGCACGTGAGGGTTCCAATCTACTTCCTTGCCAACATTTGTTGTGTTTTCTAAATTACAGCCAGCCTCACGCATACGAGCAGTGTCTCATTTTTAGTTTGCATTTCCGTAATGATTAATGATATTGAGCATCATTTCATGTGCTATCAGCCATTTGTGTATCTTCTTTGGAGAAATTTCTATTCAAGTCCTTTGCCCGTTTTTAAATTGGGTTATCTTTTTATTTGGAGTTGTATTTTATATATCTTGAATACTAGATGCTCATCAGTTATAGTATGATTTACAAATATTTTCTCCCATTTTTTAAACTGTCTTTTCATTTTCTTGATGGTCCTTTGGTATACAAAAATTTTTAATTTTAATGAAGAATTTCTCTATTTTGTCTTTGATTGCTTTTGGTGTTATCTCTGAAGAACTATTGCCTAATACATGGTCATACAGATTTTTACCTATGTTTTCTTCTAAGAGTTTTATAGTTTTAGCTCTTACATTAGATCTTTGATCCATTTTGAGTTAATTTTGTATACTGTGTTAACTATCATTGTTTGGATTTAAACAATGAGTTTGATTCTCCTTTACTTAGTAGTGAAATGCTCCAGAACTACATAAAACTCCACTTAACTATCTGATTTACAATACCTCTGCTCTATATAGCCCTCTGTGCTTGAATTTAAACAGCCATTTCAGAATAAAGTTTGAACTTCCATATCCTTTAATGGCCTCAGAAAGCTTGGTTCTAAATCACTTAGAGCTTCAATTTAATAAACTTTCCAATTGAACGTTACACAATTAAATGCTAATGTCTATGTGAAAAAAAATAAGCCAACAGCTTCCAGAAAGAGGATGAATAAGGATGTTTGAAGTAGACTGCAAGAGTGGGAATTCAGTGTTTGCCCTAAAAATCAAATGGAAAGTGGAGCCCTTGATTGGATCCTGATTTTAATAAATGTAAAATCTGTAAAAACCATTTTAGGAATAATTGGCTGAGTTTTAATACAAATTTGATATTAAATGACAGGGAATTATTGTTAGTTGTGCAGATGTGGTATAATGACTGTGAATTTATATAAAAATAGGCTCTTTTAAAGAGCTATATAGTGAAGTATTTGGGGATAAAATGTCAGGTTGCCTATAACTTAAAATACTTCAAAAAACAAAATAGAGGAAGCACATATACCCAAATATTAACAACACATTAAAATATATTAAGTAATATTGAAATGTTAACAATATTATTTAAAGAATAATTCCTTGTGTGAAAGACTATGAGTTTAAAATCCAAAAGAAGAGTTAAGAAAATATGCAAAAATGACCTAAATTTAGGGAAGCAGAGCTTTGTGAAGTAGGAGGTGGGGTTGGAGTGAGGGAAGGTTAACAGTCCTTAGTTATTAATCAGAATGACTTATGATTAATAAAGTTTACTGAAAATTGAATAAAATAAGCTCCATAAAGATGGGAACCAAGTCTGTTACTCAAGACTGCGTCCTCAGCACCTAGTACAATCAACATCTGTATCAGAAAATGTTCAGTAAATACTTGTTCAATTAATAAATGAGGGAATCACCACCTCTCCCCCATCAGTGGCCAACTATTCTCATTTACATTCTGACTGCTCCTAAATGGTTTTGAAGAGGCTTATATTAATAACCAGATAAAAACTTTAAATTATGAAAACCACCAAAATGAAAAAGATGAACTAGGTTCCTATAGTTAGTTACTGCAACTGAACATTAAATTTCTGTCAGAGCTGCCTAGAAACCAACATAAAAAATATTTTTATTATTAAATAAAAGAAGGTAAATAAATACTTCCAGACAAAAAAGCTTTTGCTGTTACTGAACTGTATCTGACTTCATAGATTCTTATTGAGGGGAACACAGGGTTTCATGGCAGAGAATGTCTCAGACATTTCAATTATATAAAAACTCAATCACCTCAAATTGGAGTTATTAGGAAAATAACGGTTTCCTCTCTTGATTTTTGTCAACATGAAGATTGCCTTCAATCATCAAGGCCAGAATCCAGATATCCAGATAAAATGTATATTTATTCTAATGAGCCTCTGCCTTAATTCTCGTTCTCATTCTGTGAGGTGAGGGACAGGGATAATTGTACTCCAGGTCCTGGATGAGAATAAGAAAACATGACAATGTGGGGCTCCTGTCCAGGCCTCTTTCCCTGCTGCCCCCACACACTCTCACAGATGTTCCTTCATACTTGGGGCCGAGGGTCACCTTTCACTTTTCTCTGTCCCTTCAAGAGTAGTCCACCCTTACCTTTTCAACCAGAGTCTCCAAGAGGAAGATTCCCAAATCTGTATAGCCAATTCTGATAACTTCCTAAGGCCACGTTATACAATTGGTTAAGCACTATTTTTACCTAAAAATTCTCATCGTCCCTTGAAATATATCAATACATCTGAAAGCAATTCCCCTTTCTAAAATCAGTTACTGCCAACGGCATCACAATTCTCCTGCTCTCAAATTAAAAATCTTGGAATATCTTCAATTTTTCCCCATTTGCATCCCTCTCATATCGAAGTCATTCCCAAATCCTGTCATTTTTCTTTCACAGTCTTTCTGACCCTCCCACTGCCATTCTGCCTCCCCTTCCCAATGCCACCAGGCTAGCGCGAGCCCTCATGACTTCATTTCTGGGCTGTCACAGCAGCCTCTCCCCGATCTCCGTCCCTCTCCGTGCTTATTCTCCACTCTTGCTGAAATAATGTTTTGTTTTTATCCTATCAAAGCAATACTGAAAACTTTCCATGGTTTCCCAGTATCCTCAGGAAAAAGTCCAAACTCTTCAGGATGATTTCAAAGCCCTGAAAACCTCTCCCCAGGGCACCTGTGCAATCTTATCTCCCATTACCTGGTCCCTGTAAGTGTATGTATCACCACTCTCTGAAGTCCTCTGCCCAGGCCGACCTCTACTCTCACAAAGGTGCCCTATCTGAATGTGTTTCTTCTCCTAGTGAAATCATAGTTACAGTTCAAAATTGTACTTACTTTAGTTTGAGTTCTTCGAAGTTTTCTCCTCTCAGTCTAGCCCATACTGGTACCTTCCTTTATTCAAGAAACATTTTTAAAGTCTATGATAGACATGGCAGTGCAGGAATACAGATAACATCACTATTCTGGACTCCCTACCAACACTATTACTGGGCACTTAAATGTGCCTGACAAACTGTTAAATACTGTATGCCTATTACCTAATTTGATCTTTACAAAAAATCTGCGAAGTACAACAGTATCCCTTCACAGGTAAAGGAAATGAAGCTCAGAGAGGTTAGACAACTTTCCTGGGGCCATAGAGTAATTGGGCTGCCACCTTTCATTGTGCAGATTGTGAAGTGCACAAGTTGTGTGTTTATCCATAGATATGTCAGTGGATGAAAACCCAAGGTAGTCTGATTCCCAAGACTGGGTGCTCTTAACTCTCGAGTTATGCTGCCTCCCACTGATCTACCTGGAAAGGAAACTACAGTCTGAATTCCAGTTGCTTTCACAACCACACTTTTTCAAAGCAGCAAAATGTGAGGCACTATTAGCAAGAGAGAAAATTAGAAATTAGGATGTCTGAAAAAGTCTGGGCTATATAGATGTTATAACTGTATCACTTACTAATAAAACTACTTTTGAGGCTTTTACTGTCATTTCCTGAATAACATCTAACATTCCAGAAAGTAGAGCTCATGGTGGGAACAAAGCATCTCCATAAAAATCCACTAAGCTAAATACATACTGGGCAATGCTAAAGGCAACACCAAAACTCAGATGAGTTGCTCTTCTTTCCCTTCTTGACTTTCTATAAGTTAAACAAGGCTCTGTATCTCTTGGCTACTATATTTTTCTTTTCCCCTAAAGGCATCCACATTCACTTGTCAGTTCCCTTGCCTAGTTTCCAGTTCCTCCTTAAACCTCCCTTCATTTGAGCCAGCAGAGCTTTCAACGTTTTAAATGTACTTTCTCTAATAAAAGATGCCCCAGTTGACTCTGTACCAAACTTATTAATACCTCCTTTAGCATCCCTATAGTCTGCCCTATAACTATAAATATTGGGTACTTAATATGTATTTTGGTTCTGCAACTAAATTGTATGTAAGGTAGTGACCCTATTTTCAGGATGTCAATATCGTACAGAAAAATAATTTTAACAATCTTAATATAAACAGAGGAATGTTTAAAGGGCACTTATCATTCATATACATCCTATAGTTTGGCTTATTCTGCAGCACTTACATTATTATTGTGAAGATATTCAATTGCTCGAATGATCTGGAAGAGGTATTTTTTAAGTCGTTTACTCTCTAGTCCATGACAATAATGTTGTAATTCATCTAATATTGTGTGGTCGATAAATTCAAACACCAAATGAATTTTCTTTTTCTGTCTAAACACTTCAATCAGATTGACCAAATTTTCATGATGGAATTGCTATTGACAAAAGAAACAGAAATTTAATAAATTATTTCATGCACAATAATTTGTACATATAACACCTATGTCATATTAAAAAGAAGTAGAAATATTCTCAGCTTCATTTCCTCCATGCATTTCAACAGAGATTTCTCAACTGATTTGCTTACATCCCTATTTTAAGAAAATGTTAACTATTTCATAATTAATATTTATAGAACAAAGGGAAATGTATTGCCTTACTTTGTTAGCATTTGATTTGCTTATTAAAATAATTTAGAGTTAATGTACTATAATGCAAGTTGGTATGCTGCTAAGAGATGTTTTCTTACTTTTTAGTTTGATTTGTGGTTAAACTAAAAAAAATTTCTAATCCTCAACCAAAGCTATATTTATTGATTTTAGAGAGAAGGGGTGAGAGGGAGAGGGCGAAGGGAGGGCAGAGAGAGAGAGAAAGAAAGAGAGAAACATGATCGTTGGCCTCCCTTACATACCCACAACCTAGGTATGTGCCCTGAACTGGAATAAAATTCCCAACCCTTTGGTGCACAAGACAACGGGGCGAAGCTCCAAGCAACTGAGCCACCTGGCCAGGATGATTTGTGGTTAAATTTAACATCTGAAATTTAAAAGGTTGTTATATTTTCAAATGAGCAGGGATTTTAATACTATTGAATATGTAATCTGAATTTACATGAATTAATCATTCTCTAAGTTTGGTCCTAAACTCTTGACTGAGTTCCAGATGTAACAAAAGATATCACACTGTAACAACAGAGTATCAAAATATCTAGAAACTTTTCAGATATATGAAATATCAACTTATAGCTATAAGGACTTTTCATAAATATACACTTATTTGTGGGTACACTTTTGTTCTATTCTATTAAGTATTATCTAGTCTATTAGAATAAAATAATAGTCCATTATTCTATTGAACAACATGACACCTTTTCAGACTGGAATTAATCACCATTAAAATAATTTCAAAATATCAAAAATGATATGTATCACCTTAGGAAACAAATAACATTTTAATAATTTATGCTGCTTATTCTACCTTGTAACACACTGATTTAATTATAATCAGCTCTCAAATTCTTGATTTTTAAAAATCACCAAAAATATCTATTCACTTGGCTAAAAATTAAATGGTATATTTTCAATGTAGGATTCATTAAAAAACCATACTTTTATGAAAATGATTTGCCTTTATTCCCATGAGACAATATCAATTTTTCTACTTATCTGTATTAATACAGAAACCAGTCCTTAAAACATGACTAATAGAAACACATGCCAAAATGCAATGCCAGATGCCTTTCCTATTTTGGTTCCCGATTTTCCTAAGGGGCCAGATGCCAGAGTGCTGCAGTGACAACATGTTGGCAGTAGCAAAGAGAAATGACTGCTTTTGGACACTACAATATTAACCTTTTAACTAAGGAAAATTACCCATCTCCTATCCAGTATTTATTCTAAAGGCAAAAGCAGTAAAGAGTTAATGGGAGTTAATAAGTATTAGGGAAGATTCACTGAAGGGTAAGGAATCAGGTGCACTCTCAAATAAACCAAGAAACTCCTAGAAATGCTCCATTACCCCTTTTCAAGTGATTTGCTCTTTTTCCCCCTTCATTACTAGATACCTTTTATACAGATATTCTCACTGATCACTGTCATTTATTTAGTGAAATTCCAGAAGATAAAAATTTAGTTCAAATTAAGTCCTTATGACAATCCTTTTAGACTAAGAATGTTAACTAATCTAAGACATCTCTCTTGTGGAATTAAACTAAAAATTCTATAAGAAATAAACCAATACAAATAGTTAAGGTGTCTCAAAATAGTCTAATAATTATAACAGTTAAGTACATTTTCAAATTCATCTCTGTGTTTTTGTTACATAATTGGCTTTAAAAAATGATTAAACAGCCCTGACCAGTGTGGCTCAGTTGGCTGAGTGTTGTCCTGACAAGTGAAGGGTTACTGGTTCGATTCCTGGTCCGGGCACATGCCTGGGTTGCAGGTCGGTCCCCATTGGGGTCCTATGTGAGAGGCAACCTATTGACATTTCTCTCACACATAGATATTTCTCTCCCTCTCTTCCCCTCTGTCTAAAAATAAATAAATAAAAATTTAGAAAATTATAAAATAAACAAAATAATCAGTTTAAATGCAACAGAGTTGAAAAAAAGGGAAAGCTATTGGCTGGGAAAAGTTCTCCTTCTAATCCGATTTTTCACTTATGGTGCATAAGTTTGCCTTACAGTATTATTACATTTTAGGTCATCTGGATAAGGACCTTTCACAAAACTATCACATCTTTACTGATTTTTACTTTCCTTTGCATTGCCTAGAAATAGACTAGTTCTTACAATCCACAGATGCCTAATACATTTCTTCTGTTTAGAAAGCAAATTGATCCATCACATCTACTATACACTCACAAAGGGAATATTACATCAGGTAAACATGAGCAAGAAGAATATGTTTTCTTCATGATATAAAACATCTAGAATACATGTCAAAGTTATAAACCTTAAAGCATCTAGATGAATTCCAATATATAAAATACATATATATTTAAATATTTTTAAATCACTAGTTTTGAATTCAATCCCCAAGGGATGTTAATGCTCCTTTCTTCACACTCCTGACTGAGTTCTTTCCCCAGGGTTGACCTGTCAGACCTACACAAAATCTTATCTTTTCCTCTGATCTCTCTTGATATGGTCCCCATCTCTAAGAGCCCACAGGTCATCTCTACTTAAATGTACTCCTGCCACCTCAAATTCAACATTTCTAAAACTGAACTAGTTCCCAAATGAGGTCTCTTTGAGGTCTTTGAAATTTCCATCAATGACAGCACTCACCAAATCTCAAAGATACCTTTGACTCCCTCTGTTCTACTTCCTTCCACACTCTTTAGTGTCTACTTTTGCAATATATTACATTTTATTTTCCATTCAAATCGCTGCATTCCAGCTGGGGCCCTCACATTTACATATCCTGAACTGTATCCCTGAATTGAACTCATATAACAGGCCTCCCTATTTTTACTTTGAGTTCTCCAATCTATTCTAAAAAACAGTGCCAGATTTACATTTATAGAGTCTCTTTACTCTCAGTTTAAAAAGTTCATCCTGGTAGAAACTCAGATTTTAATTCTTTAGCCCAAAAGACAAGACTGCAAAACCTACCTCCAATTTACTTCTCTAATCCCACCTCTTTCTATTTCGGTACAGGAAATATTACAGGCAAATGTCTCTGCTCTTTGTCCTTTGTCCTGCTTTAGCCTCTCTGAGCCTATGCTGTTCTGTTAACCTGTAATACAACAGTTTCTCTCTCTTACGTAAATTCTACACATCATTTAAAGCCAAATCCATGTCCCAATTCTTCCAAGAAACCTTCCCTACCCAACACAGCTTTGTCTTAATCAATTGGTATTTATTATGAACAACTTTTTATTCAGTATTATTTTATATGCCCTACTGTCTTTCTGATGAAATAATGAAAGTCCTGAGAACAGTTACTGTCTTTTACCTCATTTTAGTCTCAGCATCTGGCACAATGCCTTGCACAAAGCAGACATTTTTATTAAGCATTATACCTGGATACTTCTGAATAATTATTTCACATATTTGGCATACCTTTTGTTACATAAGCACATATATCTTGTGTCACTATAAAATTACAAAACGTAGACAATTAGGAGGAGTGTCACACTTGTTTTTCTATTACCTGTCTTAATACACGTGTTAACTGAAATATTTCTTATATAATTTTTTCCCATAACTATTTCTCTTTCACTTATGAAGCAACTTAGGCAAAAGAAGCAAACCTTTAGAAACTTTATTTCTCTCATTGCAATTTTGTTGACAGATTTTTCTGGTTTCTCATAAAATATCTTAATGGCCACTATCTGCCCGGTATCCTTATGTTTACACTTCATAACTGTTCCATAACTTCCCTCTCCCACTTTTCCAAGGGTTTCATACATCTCCATTCTTAAGCCCGGCTTCTTCTTCATAGAAACAAAGAAAGGAAATGTTAAACATTTTTATTTTATTTATTCAAGCTGGATAATGCATTTCCACAATAAACCCACACTTTAAAATATAGAAACCTAGGAAAAACAAGAATCGTTTCCACAGACACCGTTTGTCTTTGGAAACTGCCAGCTCGGCAGTAAGGTGTCCTTGTGGGGCCCGGGCCCTCACCAGAACTTCGGGAGCCTCCTTTGTCTCGGTTATTATCATCAAGTTTTACGATTCCTTCACTACCTGTCAACATCCCTCATGGGGGCTGTTCTTCCCACTTCCTGTCATGCTTGTGTCAAATAGGAGGTTCCCGCAATACTGCAGTCGCCCACAGGTCAGTCCCCGAGACCCAAGAAAACCTCGGTACCGCCCGCTCCTCAAACCAGATGTCTTATGGTCTCAGACCAGTGTCGTGAGCCTCGCCGGCAGACGACCTCGTCTGGGCAGCCGCCACCGCCTCAGCCCATTCTGTTTTCCGGTGGGTCCGACCCGCGCAGTCCCAGCCCTACTTAAGCGGAGGGCCTCACTAGCTCCGGGCCGCCCATTACCATGGCAACAGAGCCGCCAGCCTCGCACTTGCGGCCGACTGCGCAAGATCGGCACATAGACCCAGCTTTCTGACCCGGAAGGGAAAATGGGAAGAAGCCAGAAGGAGCTCTTGGCGAGTGTGAAGTGGAAGTTCGCTCGGGGTTGCGGATAGGGATTAGTGGTTGCAAAACACCCATATTGGGACCTCCTCACAAAATTGGTTTAGAGCGGAGGTGGGGGAGGCGTCACAACAGCGTCTTGACTGCAGTGTGAAGGACTGCAAATACTCTAGGGAAGGGGAACGGGCGCAGGTTTGTCCAGCCCACCTTGCCTGTGTCCCCAGGCCAGAGAACACCTGCCGCTTGTGCTGAGTACTAAAAGGATGGCTGGTGTCATTAAGTACATACTACGGACTTGTAAAAGAAGACTTCCAAGCAAGCCTAGTGTATTTGTAGTTTTCTGAGTTACCTAGTTACTCGTAGTCCATAAGCCTGAGTTTGAGTTCAACAGTGCACTTTTCATCCTTATGCTGGGGAGAAGCTCCTCAAATCAAGAACCTTTCTTGAACACCTGCAATATGCTTTTAATTTTTTTTCAAGCTCATAGTAATCCTTTTTTAAAAAACTCCCTTGCTATGTGTCAAAATTGTGAAACTCCCTCTTTGGAAAAGCAATTAATTCAGTGGGTTCTACTACACACTTAGATGGACATATAAGGGCACGGGGGCGGGGGGGGGGAGAAGCTGTTACCTAATTGCTTAAGAACTACACTCAGCGTTCTGCTGGCATTCCAGCCTCCAATGAATAACAAGGGTATCACTTGAGCAAGTTCCCAGGGAATACCCACTTTCTTAGGGCTTTAGTTTATTTATTTTTTTGTAAAAAGTGTTAAATGTTAAAAGGCCAACTCTTACTTTCCCTAAATGAGAAAACATCATTACTATCCAATAAATTCTAGTCCAGTTGGTCTTACTCTACCATGCACATTAAAATTATGTCAGGTGAGTTTTTTGTTTTGTTTTGTTTTTAAAGGGATGGCATGGCTTTTTTTTTAAAGATTTGATTTATTTATTTTTAGAGAGGGAAGGGAGGGAGAAAGAGAGAGAAACATCAATGTGTGGTTGCTGGGGGCTGTGGCCTGCAACCCAGGCATGTGCCCTGACTGGGAATCGAACCTGCGATGCTTTGGTTCGCAGCCTGCACTCAATACACTGAGCTACGCCAGCCAGGGCTCAGGTGAGTTTTTTAAAAGGCCCTACTCTCAGATCCTAATTTAAATGATGGGTATTTTAAAAATTTCCCAAGTGTTTCTATGCTGCTAAAGTCTGTTAAATTTGTGGACTTCAAACATTTGCAAGGAGCAAAGCATGAATCAGAGTCCCTGCCCTCCATGACCTCACAAGCTAGAGCTACAGAACTACAGTATAAAATTACAACTTTAAAACTACTGAACCATAGGCCCAAAATGGCATCACTTGTGCTAAAAACCCATGATACCAAACCAACACTTAATATCGAATCTAATTGCTTTTTCAACCTCTCCCAAAATCAACCTAGACCAGGAAATTCCAGACTGGTTACCTGGAATTTCCTGGTCAACACCAATGAAGTAATCTATCTCATAGGTCCTGTCCACCCCTCTAATGTAAAGAATAGACAATTTGCATGATAAAAACCCTTTTTTCTTCCCCCACCCCCAAGAAAGTTGTCCCTGCCCCAAAATAATCCTTTCTGTTCTTTTGTTAATAGCTCCCTTGTCTCCCCTTCTTCCTACAAAACCTTTCATTTTGTAAAGCTTAAGAGTGGCTTTATAGTTGCTAAAAGAGATGCTGTCCAATTCATGAATGGCTTAATTGAAGCCAATCAGATCTTCAAATTTACTCTATTGAATTTTATTTTTTTAACACTACAAATAGGTTATGGCAGGCCTGGTAACCACAACAGCCAATGATTCTTCTTTATACACTGGTGTTCTAAGGCTTTAACAAAACACCACTGATTTTGTCAAAATGTTATTTCATGTTAGAAAATCATCAACTGGGTTTCCAAAACAATTATAAATTGCTAGGTAAATGACATAATGGATTTTTAAAAGTTTATCTTTAGCATTTTACTGTATATAACCCTACCAGTGCTTCTTCATCCTTAGCTGTTAGGAGGTTAGGATTGCTGTAGCAGGAAGGCAAAAGAGTTAAAAACAATATTCAGCCTATGATTTCAAGAATCACATTTGTGGATGAACAGCAGGACCTATCAAGAGCTAAGCCTGGCACCCTAGCTGGTGTAGTTCAGTGGAGTGAGCGCAGTCCAGTTCAATTCCCAGTCAAGACACATATCTGGGTTGTGGGCCAGGTCCCCAAGAGGAGGTGTGGGAGGTGCAACCACACATTGATATTTCTCTCCCTCTCTCCTTCCCTTCCCCTCTCTCTAAAAATAAATAAAACTTATTAAAAATTCCCTTATAAAAACCTCCTGTTTAAAAAAAAGGAAAAGAGTTAGGCCTGGCTAACTTGATCACAAAAGCAGTTACCAAAAACAAGAGATAGAATTCTGAGTTTGAAGGAAGGGAGTGTTGATGTAAGAAACATCCAAAAATGTACAGAATTTTTTAGTTTATTTGAGCCAAAGTGATGACAGTGCTGGGAAGCAAAATCTCAAGGATTAAGAAAATGCTCAGCTTTTCTTAATAAAAAAATGGCAGCTTTACTACTCTATACATCAGAATCAAAAGAGAAGATGTAAGGGGTAACATGAAATTCACTGTTGATTAGGGAGGTGGAAGAAGGCAAAAGAGGGAAACCTCTCAGACTGGATGAAAAGTAAAAGGGAGACTGAATGTTTCTTTTACATTGGTGAGTAGAGGATAGTTAACATTTACGGTATATAGATGGTATTCGGAGAACAAGAAAACAATGAGGGATTCAGTATTCTCATATTCTAGGCAGAGACTGTGCCCCAGGGGTCTGGAAAAAAGGGGATTACTCTAACTTTCCTAATGTTATCATAGATGCAAAAAGACAATAGTCAAGCCTGGGTAGGTAGGACCTGACTACCTTCCATGACTCACTTTTAGTTAGGAGGTCTTAATTTCAGACCATCCTAGGAGGCTACTTTAGGTCTCTGAAATTGTAAGGCCCACCATGCAGGCCTCCAGTGCTTGTCAGGTTTAGTATGTGGCTCCTTTTTCATCCACAGAAGATACCAGGAAAGGGGAATCTTAACCCTCTCTGATTTCATTTAACACCATTGGCGGCTTGGGGCAATGCTAAGGCTCATTCTACCCTCCCATTCTGCTTTGGGCTGAAGAATTACCCTAACAGATATGAAATTGTTCAGAATCCTCTACAAGAATCAATACCTCTCATCTACCCCTCCACCACTCTGTGTGTGTGTGTGTGTGTGTGTGTGTGTGTGTGTGTGTGTTGGGGAGGGGGCATTTCTGGTGCAACTGCACCTAACTTGCTCGTGTAGAAGACCTGAAATGAGTTATTCAGCTTAGATATAGAATAACTAATCCTCACTCATGTCTTTATGATGTCCCCCAGATCTGAATCATACTTCTAGGTTCCTTTGACAACCAACCATCATCAACATCCTGCTCTCTGGGGATCTCATCCCCACATTTCCTGACTAAGAACAGCACCCCTTCATAGCCGAGTCCCTGGATTCTGACACAAATCCTCAAACGGGAAAAACAAACTTCGTTATTCCTAGGGAGTGTAAACAACGCTTGGACAATCTACACCATTCTTTGATATTTGCCCAGAATTTCCAGCCCTGGAAACCCCACTGCAATGCCCATGCGGGCTATTTGGTTCCCCTAAGGAAGCACATCAAGGATTTTTACTTAGTATGGGCCTCAGCATTAAACACCTCACTCACTAGATAAAGTGGAGGTCTCATCACTTTTTCTTCCCTATGACCAGATTTGGCAGGCCCTTGGACCAACCAGAGGGGAGTTTGAATCCAAATTATTTTCAGCTCTGTTTTAAAGACTTAAGCAAAACAAGCTTTGCTTTCTTTGACCTCTTCCACTACTACTGCTCTTCCTGTTCATGGCACCAAATGCTTGGAAAACTAGTAAGGATGTTGGCCCGTCCTCAGTCCAGTCTACCTAACTACCAGTTTCATCTACCTGGTTGAGACTCAGATCCAGCGGACGCTCTCACGCGACCAGTTCCAATCGCGTCATAGAGGCACGTGGTTCTAGATACTTCTCCACCTCCCCTCAAGGGTGGATTGTTGACAACGCGGCCAGCGGTCACGTGGTCTTACGTCATCCCACCGCCTTTCCCTGAAATCTCTGGCTCCGCTTGCGTCCTTCTTTTCCCCACTCGGTCGGAGCTAAGTCAATGAAGGGGGGAGAGACTGGATGATGTTTTGGTTTCGGTGTCTCTTAATCTACAATGTCTACTCTGAACACAGAGAATACTAACTTTTCAGTTACTTGAGGAAGACAAAATGATAAGGCCTTGCCGAAAAGCCCCCACAGGAGCTCTCATACGTTCTTTCCATGTTTCTACCCCCCCTCACTCTGTGGTACCGGCGGAGGGCGGAGGGATCTGGAGGCGGCGGAGGGAGACGTCATTGCAGGGTTGTTTGTGCAGCCTCGGTGGCGGTGACCCGCAGTGATTCGGCCGCCGCGCCGGGGGGTGGGGGGGCTGCGCGGGACTCTTTTCTCTCAGACGGACCGCGGGGCAGTTGTGGAGCATGTCGACCCCCGCCCGGAGGAGGCTTATGCGGGATTTCAAGCGGTAAGGCCCTTCCCTTTCGCTTGGGGTGACGGTTGCTCCCCAGAGCTACGGACCTACAGGGCGGGGATCCCAGACACCTTTCCCTCGAGATCCTCCGGGCCGGCCTTGGGCCCCGGGAGAGCGGCCGGAGGCCAGTTCTAACGCCCGTTCGCACCCCCTCATCCTTTTTGCTCCTTCCTCTGACGTAACAAATTTCGGTGTGCGTCCACCTCAGAAGTGAAAAGATGGCTATGGGCTCCAAGGCGTCCCCGCTGCCTGCTTGGACCGGCTGCCTGAGGGTCAAACCTGTCCCCCCAAGCCCCCGATCCTCACCCTGCGGTGCCCCTCCCGAAACCTGCACGGCGAGCCCTGACAGCAGCGCTTCCCCCCTCGCTGCGCCAATCAGCTTTGTTCTCCGGCCCTGCGGTCTGCTCGGAGGGGGAGCGTCGGGGCGCAGGGCGCCCCCCTCCGCAGTGAGGGTGGGGTCTGCCGCGCGAGGCCGGGAGGTGGTTAACCCGGCCCCCGAAACCCGACTCCCCTGCCCGCCCCCCCGCCCGAGAGGACCTTGAGAACTGGCTTAGGGACCTGGGCGCGGGCCTCGCTGCCGGCCGCCAGGGCCCGCTGGGAGCGCGCCCGGGGCCGGGTGCGCGGAGCCCTGTGTGCAGCCCCGAGGTGTGGGGGAGCGCCTTCCCCGGGCCGGGCGCTGGCCGCGCCTGCAGGCCTCCCTCAGCGACGCGGGATTTGGTGGGGGGGGGGGTGCCGGTGAGGAGGAAGTGACTTTTTTAGTTGTTTACCTTTTCCTTGGAGGTGAGGGTGGGGGAAAGGAGAAAAACAGCGCAGTGATCCTCCGCCCGTTTTTTCCAAGGTTTTTCTGAGGGGACCCGCCTGGTGGAGACAAAGTATCTGGTCTGAAAACTTCGATTGGCCACTCAGGAAGTCCCTCTCAGCCTCGGGGTGGCGAGGCCGTCGGAGAGGCCTTCGGAAGCCATTGTTTTGGGCTTTGGCCAATGTATCATTGAATTTGTTCGTGATTTCTTCTAGGCGGTTCCCTTCGGTGGGCGTCGGGCAGCATACTTCTTGGAAGGCTTCTGTTCAGGCGGCTCAATCTTGAGGCTGACTAAAAAAAAACAAACACGTTTTTATGTGGATTAATTTCAGTGTCGTGCCGCCTGACAATCACGGCATATGTATATGAAGAGAGATAAAATGTAGCGTTTACTTGTTGCTGAGTCTTTAAAAGGGGATGTCGTATTTCGTGTAAAATCTTCTAAAGTTTGAAGAGGTAGATTACAGATTAGCTGAAATTCGGATGAGTGAAATTCCGATAATAAAACTACCAGATCTTAACTGCTGTTGTCTGCTTTATTCTGTTTCATTGTGTGTATTACATCTTTCTCTCTGCTTTATTCCGAGTTGGACACACGGTACCTTTGGTAGTTTTCCAAGGGTCTTCAGGTTACAAGAGTTTGTGACAAATGTTGGAAGGGAGCTTTGTATTGAGTCTCCTGGTCTGAGTGTCAGTGCAGAGCCTCTAAAATGGGAAGGGACAGAAAACCTAATTGAACCTTTGATTATTTTAAAGCCATTGCTAATTGAAGCAAATGGGACAAAGTAACTTTCGTGCCTAAAACTAGTTTCATATCCAAATTGGATGTAAGTAGTGGTTACACTGAGGAATTTTTTTGGGGGGGGTGTTGGTGGCCTTTTTGCACAAAATGCCTTGGTTAGGACTCACAGTCTGCCTTAGAATAGCAAAATTGATGGTTCTGTAAACATGTTTTTGGCACTTGAGGTATTTATTTATTTTTGGTTAGGGCAGCCTGTACACCACCGTTCTAGGAAGATATCTTCACCTTGATGATTTTTGAAGAGGAATACTTCCAAGCCCTTTGGAAAATTAGATAATTTGGAGCTGTATTTCATAAGTTTGTACCTGGTCGATTGTTTATTCCAGCTCAGCACAAGAACAAGGAAATAAATTTAGTTTATGTCTCAGAGTAGATAGTGTAGAGTCTATAGGTGTTATGTTTGGACTTTTTAGTGACTCAAATGTTCAAATTTTAAAATCACTACGATGGATTTTTAGATTGCAAGAGGACCCACCTGTGGGTGTCAGTGGCGCACCATCTGAAAACAACATCATGCAGTGGAATGCAGTTATATTTGGGTGAGTTTAGAGATAAAACAACTAATAGATGTGATTCTTGAAGAAAAAATGTGCAGCTAGGAAAAGAGGTTGAGGTGGAATGAGGACCTTACAGAAACTGCAATATAGAAGAAAACATTCCCATAAAACTTTCCGCAATTACACAATATTTATTTGTATCTTAGTGTTAAAATGTATGACTTTAAAATGACTTAGGTTTTAATTTTGTACCAACTGTACCATGCAAGTGTTTCTTCTTTGTACAAAAGGGTAGGAACCAAAAAATGCTGAGATCTTACTGTGGCGAGAATTTAAATGAAAATTGTTTCACAGCCAGTGTGAAACACAGGCAGACTTAAGAGATACTGCAGATTTGGTTCCAGACCACCACATTGAAGAAAATCTTTTGGGGGAGGGGGGGCCTGGTGGAGAGTCTTACATTCAATTCATTTAAAAAGGTTATCTGTGAAGCACAAGGAAGCAAAGCTGGATACAAATGCCTGTAGCTGAAAGGAGCCTTTGAGTAGTGGTCTTATGTTTTACACATTATATATAGCATAAATGTTTTCTAATTTAAAATTTCCTTAACTTTGGTTTTCTCACACTTGATCTTTTTTCTTTCACTGTTTTTAAACTAGGGTTTTGCACTAGAACTTTGAAGGGGAAGTCTTTCATGAACCATTCTGATTTGCTTCTGAATTAGTTAAAAGAGTCTACCTTAAAAACTAGTGGAAAAATGAGCATAATTCCTGTTCTCAAGTGATTATATTAAATTCAGGCTAACGTGCTTTGGGATCCTGAATATGCAAGTAACAATTAAGCTTCATGCTGCTGCTCAGGAGAGATGAAATTGACATAATGGAGGCAAGAAGAAGATTGGAGCAAAAGAAACTGGTTTTCTTGATAATTCAGTTATGTTTACCCAGTTTGAACAAGAAATTGTTCTGTTGAAAAGCAGAATACTCTGTCTTGGTGTCATACTTATCTTAAACTAAAGGGTATTGCTTTATACATTTATAAAATGACTGGTTGGTATTTATGAACTGAATTTTTTTGTGTTAAAATTACAGTTTTTCTGAATTTGTAAGGAAAATTCAGAAAATGTTACTTTTCATGCTTAATCTATAAAAATCTAGGTTTAAGATGTATTAAACTAGTGTCTTAAAAACTCCACAAATCATCAGAGTGAGCCCCCACTTTCTGTTTCAAGTTGATCCTTTTTTACTCTTGAAAATCAGGAAAAAGCAGATTGAAGGAAGGAAAACCTTTTTTTAATCAGAACTCTTCTTGTTTTCAGACCAGAAGGGACACCCTTTGAAGATGGTAAGTTGTTCTCTTTATGTTTTCTTTAGTATTAATAGGCTTTTTTAAGTAGGAAATTGTGATACCAGTGTATCTACATAAAACCATTTTCTGTTAATAGGTCAAATTAAAACTAAATACTGCTGCTGGGAATTTTAGTTTACAGGACTTGCTTTCCCCATCAGCTTGACCAGCTTTGGTTGCCAGTTACTCTGTCATTTTGATAATTTGGCTATAAAACTGTAAGCCCAGCTGGTAGAGTCCATGTTGAGAATAGTTTTAATTTCAGGGCCTTGTAGCATGCTAACATGTTCCTGAGGTAAATAGCAGGAGGGTAATCAAGGTTTTTTTTCTTCTCTCTTTGTTACCTATATTGGTAGGGATGTTGAGCTGAAATTGTCAGTAAGTGTACATAGCTGCCATAGTTGTGACTGAGTGGATTAAGTGCCAGCCTGTGAACCAAAGGGTCACCAGTTCAATTCCCAGTCGGCGCATATGCCTGGGTTGCAGGCCAGGTCCTCAGCAGGGGCGCAGGGGAGGCCAACCACACATTGATGTTTCTCTCCCTCTGTTTCTCCCTTCTCCTCTCTCTAAAAATGAATAAAATCTTTAAAATAAATAAAGAAATAAACATAGCTGCCAGTAGATTCACATTTAGCTGGCATTCAATACCTGTAAATAGTATTCTGCATAATCTTTGACATCTTAAATTCAGTATTTTCACCAAGAGCCAGGGAAATGGAAAACTCATTTTAATGTATATTTATAATGGAGCTTCTTAAATTGATTTTAACCAGATTTTCCCTAATTATAGCATTTTTTATTTAAAAAATTTTTTAAAGGTCTGTCTTAATTATCAGAATGGCTTCAGCATTAATGCAGCAAGGATATTTGCACGATTTATTGCAGCACCATTTTTAAGGAGATGACCTGAATACCCAATAGAGGAAACAGCAAATTATGATATAGCTAGACTCTGTCATGTTATATAGTACTTTTTGTTTAAAAAGGCATATTTTGCAGTGCACCCCCTTTTTTAGAAATTTTTTTATTAATTTTTGGAGAGGGGAAAGAAGGGAGGAGGAGAGGGAGAGAAACACTGTCCTACATACACACCCCATCCTGGAACTGAATCTGTACCCCAGGCATGTGCCCTGACTAGGAATCAAATCGGCGACCTCGGTGACCTTTCACTTTGTGGGATGACACCCAACCAGCTGAGTGAGCCACACCGATTAGGGCAATGTTATAAACTTCTTAAGGAATAAGGTAGACTGAACAAGACAACTTTATAGAATAATAGTATGTTGCAGTATCACACTTCCACTAAGTACATACATGCAAGAGTGTGTGTATATTAAAGGGTTATGTACCACACTGTTAACATTGGTTATCTCTAGGTTGAGGTTAGGAATTGAAGAGAGGCACTTAAGGACTTAAGCTTTTTACTCTATACCTGGTCTTCTGAAGGGTGGTCCATAAACTCCTTAAGGTCTCTGAGACCCTTTCAGGTATTTCATGTGATCAAAACTGTCTTCATAGCAATACAAAAACATTGTTTGCCTCACTGTATTGGCATTTGCACTGATTGTACAAAAGCATATTAGTGACTAAAACTGGACCCAAGCAGTTTAGTGTCTTGGCACAAATCAAGACAGTGCACCAAACGGTACTGATAGTCTTTATACTTTCTGCATTTTAAAAGATGCCAGTTTTCACTTAAAAAATGTCTTGTTGAAAAGTGCAAGTTACTAATACTATTAAATTCTGACCCTTGAGTATACATCTTTTCCATAGTACTCTGTGGTGAAGTGGGAAGTATGCATCTTGTGTACCAGAGTATGGTGATTGTCTTGAGGAAAAGCACTTCTGCAGTTGTTAGGGTTGCAACTTGAACTTTTGCTTTTTTGATGGAACGTTTTTTACTTGAAAGAATGACTGACAGACAAACCGATTCTTTAGGTTTGAGTACTTGGCAGACATACTCTCAAAAATGACCTAAGTGAGCTGTTAGGTCATGGAAGGCAGCTGACACTACTTGTTGCTGCTGATAAAATGACAGCTTCCCAATACTTCTTAAGATTTCTCTGATGAGGTCAGTAGGTAGTATTACCTATTGGGATTTTTGGGGGGATGGTGTATAATGGAATATGGTGACATTTGGGAAAGTATAACAATGAACCAGTATTTTCCAAATATAAGTGATACAAAAGGTTTAATTATATGGTTTCAGATTTTACATTGCGACTAACCTTTGAAAAATCTACCATTTCTTTGGTATAGTATCAAAAAAACATCTGCAATTATCTGGAAAGGCTATGAAAATACTGTATTTTGCCACGTATAATGCATGCCCGTGTATATTAGGTACCCACATTTTTGGCCCAAACTTTCAGGAAAACCATCTTTTGTTTTAATTTTTTAATTCAATTACTTATTTATATTTAGATACTTGTTTTTGTATTATAAAAGAATTTTAGCATTTATTTTAGAATAAAATAATAAAATGTTCTTTTGTAATTATTTATTACATAAAAGAAATTTTATGTAATAAATTACTACAAAACAAAAGAACAGATACAAAGTAGTTCAGGTACTACCCATGTATAATGCACACTCTTATTCCTCAAAAATTTGGGTAAAAATGCGCACATTATACACAGCAAAATATGGCACTTACTTTTTAATTTATGTAATTGTGTGATGCCTGATTTTCTTCATGTTCTTCAACCAAAACAGCATATTGCAACAGATTGAATGCAGAAGCAGCTAAGAGAATCCAGCTGTCTTCTGTTAAGGCAGCCATTAAAGAAATTTGCAAAAATGTAAAACAGTGCTTCACTTCTCACTAGCTTTGGGGGAAGATAATTATTTTTTCACTAAGTGTTACTTAGGCAAATATGTAATGAGTCTGTAGTTACTAATGATACATATTTTAAGATTTTCTGGTTACAGTTTCTAATACAGTGCATATTGATAGTTATGGCCAGTGGTGAGCTGGAGGCAGCTTGTAGGGATTTGTTGCAAGCTGGTTATTAGAGAGCCAACATTTAAAAATGAAATTACTTTTATTTTTGGTGGTGACATCATAAAACAGTATGCTATCACATGCATCTCTTTCCAGCTTCACATTCAGTGCCTTCACATAAGTTTAAAAATAACTTTTACATTTGTGTTTGCTTGAAATTTTTACATGGTACATTTTTGTAATTAAAGAAAATTTAAATGTAAGCTTTAAAAATACATAATTAGGTGTAAGGCTGTCTTTGCTAACTTAACTATATATTTCATAGTTCCTCTGTTAATATATCAAAGTGTGAAGTAGATACCGCCTTTGAGTTTACTTATATCTTTGGCCTACCTAATCCTAAATTTCCAAACAACAAAAAACACAGAGATAGAGTTTGTATACCAAATATATGACTAATGAAATGAAGAATATAAATATGAAATATTTAAGCTTAGAATTTATGTTATTTAAGGGTTTTTTGTTGTTTGGGGGGTTGTTTGGTTTTGGGTTGTTTTTTTTTTTTAAAGATTTTTACTGACTTCATTAGGAATAAGGACGTCCAGGGGGTTGGAATTAGAGGGAGGACCTCTCCAACCAACTCACCTCTGAGGTGAATTTCCTCAAAATAAAAGGACTCTGAATAGGGACTAAACACAAAAGTCATCTATAAAGACAAACCCAAAACCAGTAATAGCGTTATTTCTGTGGAGTGGATTTGGGTTGGAGTTGAGAGTTATTTGTTCACTATGAACAGATTTACTTTGCTGCAAGTGCATGATTTTTGAAAAATGCGCAGGTTTCTCTTGACCAGAAACTACTGATACAGACTGACCAAAATGTATCGTGTTCTATAACCAACAAAAGTCTCTATAACCAACAAAAGTCGGTAGTCACCCTGATGCTTACTTACTGATTCCTGACTTCCCGAAATGAAGGGATGGTCATGGGACAGAACGGACCTTTCACGTTAGCGCCATGCCTTCAGTCTAAACTGTCATGTGATAGTCTCCCACTCTCAGGATCCTCTGGGCTCACCCCTTCTAGACTGTAACTACAGCCTCGTTACTTAACTACCTGTATTTCTCCTGATGTATATTTTAAGTTCTGGTAGTTAGGACCAAATTGCCTTTTAAAACTGACAGATTACTTCCCCAAGTGCTTACCAATGCTGGGTGTTACCAGTTTGACATAAATACAAGTATATTAGTATGTTTTATGTACTGACTCAAAATTTACGTTAATTTTTATGTAGTGCAAAAACCAGTATGGGCTGAGAAATCATTGATGAGAGGTTTAAAAATTATGGTTGTCTTTACTATAATTATTTTGGTTTGTTTTCTATCTAGGTACTTTTAAACTAGTAATAGAATTTTCTGAAGAATATCCAAATAAACCGCCAACTGTTAGGTTTTTATCCAAAATGTTTCATCCAAATGGTAAGTAGCAATTTATTAGACTTTGCTAATGATGGCTGGGGGCGGGGGGAGTTGTTTCCTTCCTCTTCGATCTTACCCCATACTCCCCAACTCTCAGAGCCCACTTCTAGATGTCACTTCCGCGTCAGTGTTAGCCTCGTTTTTGTAATCTGGAACCTTACCCAGGTTCCAAATTTGAGATGAAGTTGTTTTGTTTTAATGATTTCTGATTTTAAAGTAATTTATCTGTAGAAATGTGAAAGATGCAGAAAAAATTTGTCACTGAAAATTTAGCTTTTTAAAAATACAAATGCACAAAATTGGTATGTTTTATGTCAAGTAATTTTTATATACGTGAACTTTTTTTTAAGATTGTATTTATTTTTAGAGAGAGGGGAAGGGAAGGAGAAAGGGAGGGAAACATCAGTGTGTGGTTGCTTCTCGTGCGCACCACACTTGTGCAGTCACTCCCCATTTCTCTCAACCCCTCCAGCCCTAAGCAACCACTGGTTTATTTTCTGTTACGCCTATAGATTTGCCTCTTCTGGAGTTTTCATGTAAACGGAATCATATAATAGATGTGGTTCTTTGTGACTAACTTAAGCTAGCAAGCATAGCTTTCAGGGTTCATCTACATTATAACACATATCTGTATTTCAGTCCCTTTTATTCCTGAATGATAATCCATTGTATGGATGTAGCATATTTTGTTTCTTATTTACTTTGTGATTATTTCTCAAAAATAGTTACTAGTTGAAAAGTTTAAAATCATTTTATACTTTTATGAGATTCACAGAGGTGATGGTTTTTGCTTTGGGCTTCCTAAATTTGATATTCCTATGGATCACAATAGTAGTTGACTATGCTCCTTTTTGGCTGAGAGTTAGAATCTGGTCTAAAGCTAGCGCGTGGAAGTACCTAGCACATGATAGTGTTCAAGGCCACGGGAGTGAATAGCATTGCCCAGAGGGGGTATGTAAAGGGTAAGAAGGAGTAGGAGGACTGAGCACAGAGTCCTGTGGAATGACAGCATTTAAGTGTAATTTTTGCCTCCTGTTCCCCCCAAAACTGCATTGCTGTTTTTATGTAGAGTGATCTGGCTTGATCTATGAAGCTTTCTACAAGGCAGTATCTATAACATTTATATTCATTTACCCTTTGTCAACACAGCAGCAGTTCTACTTCTGGAAATTTATTATACAGATGTATAGTCTTATAGATGGATAAACATTTATTATGTTCATTATATTCCCACATAATGAGTTCAAGAGATGAGGGAAACGCCTCTCAAGTGTTAGACTTCTGAAACATTATTTGATTTTTATTTTTTTAATTCTATAAGGAATGCATACTCATGCAAAAACAAATCACAAAACACAAGAAAAAGAAAATAAGATCCTTCATAATCCTATCTACAGATCTACAGATCTGCTACAGATGTCTGCTACTATCTACAGATATCTGCTACTTACATTTTGTCATTTAGTCTTCAAATGTTTGTGTAACTGCATGTACCTCAAATGAAAATATTTATATGTAATTCTTTACACAAATGGAATTATCCTATATAAATAAGTGGAGAATTGAGGTGATATATTATGAGTGTCTTTCTACATTAGTTAATGTAGGGTAGATGTATATCATTTCTGGTGGCTGTTAAGGGTATTGGGGTTACATGAATGTAGGATTTAGCCAGTGTCCTCTTTACGGACCATAAGGTAGTTTCTAATTTTTAGCTTTTATAAATAGTATTGTAGTGAACACATGTAAATAAAACTTTACGTGTCCATTATTATTTCTTTTAAAGTAATATCTGAGTAGAATTGCTGTGTTAAAGAAGAAACTCTTGTTTTTTCTTTTTTTTTTTAAGAAGAAACTTTACAGAATTTTATTTAAGAACGTTTAGAAATACGGAAGTCTTCATTCCTTTTCAAAAAAATTATATTTTATTGATTTCATTAGTACAGTTATATCATTTTTTCCCCCTTTGCCACCCTGTCCACCCAGCAGCCCCCACTGCCTCAGGCAGTCCACACACCATTTTTCATGGGTCATGTGTAGAAGTTATTTGGCTACTCCATCCTATACTGTACTGTACATCCCTGTCGCTATTCAGTAACTACCTATTTGTACTTTTTCATCCCTTCACCACTTCACTCATTCCCCCATATCCCTCTTCCAACTGGCAACCATCAAAACACTCTGTATCCACGATTCTATCTTTGTTCTTGTTTGCTTAGTTTTTTAGATTCAGTTGTTGATAGATATGTTATTTGTTGCCATTTTATTGCTCATAGCTTTGATCTAAATAAGTCCTGTTAACAATTTATGTAGTAGTGGTTTGGTGATGATTAACTCCTTTAGTTTTTCCTTATCTGGGAAGCTCTTTATCTGCCCTTCGATTCTAAATGATATCTTTGCTGGGTAGAGCAATCTTGGCTGTAGGTCCCTGCTTTTCATGACTTTGAATATTTCTTACCAATCCCTTCTAGCCTGCAAGTTTCTTTTGAGAAATCAGCTGACAGTCTTATAGAAATACGGAATTTAAACAGATTTGCTATATGGTGTGTTGGAAAAGTTTAGTCTCAGCCTCCTGATGAAAAGGTACAAAGTAAGAGACCTTAGTTTTACAACTGGTTTTCCTATGAGACAAAAGGGGGTTTAGCTGTTGCCTAATGTTCAGAACTTCTGTCTGTGCCAAGCATTCTGTTTATAGTAAAGAGTCTTACCTTTTAGATGTGACAGAGATAATGTGTAACCAGTTTTAGTGTTGTCTTTGCAGTGTATGCTGATGGTAGCATATGTTTAGATATCCTTCAGAATCGATGGAGTCCAACATACGATGTGTCTTCTATTTTAACGTCAATTCAGGTAAGTGCGTGTTGAGACGCATCATAATTTTTCAAGGCCGTATGGAATCCGTTTGGCTCCGTTAGGTATAATCTAAAGACCAAGTGAGCAAACAGACCTTCGCATACCCACCCAGGTTACCAGTGGCAGAGCTCAGACAAAAACCCACGATTCTCAGACAACTGGTCTGCTTTTTCCTCAGTGACTACCTTATATCAAATCCACCATTATTTTCCTGCTCATGTATAAGTAAATGTTGCAAGAGCTCAAGTGTTACTCATACCATGAAGGTATAGCCAGAGATTGTGGAGGAGAATAAAAAATCTTGGGGACAGATGAAGATGATTGCTTAGAAAACCATAGGGACCTCAGGAAACCATCAAGTGCAGAGAAGCGTTGAGTATGCTGCCTCATCCAAGAAATTCTGTGTCACTCTGGCAGAATGGTTCATAGTTATATTTTAGTTATGAGGATTTGAGGGGAGTAGAAGTAATATTTTGGTTTGTGATCTTTTTAAAGCTTTTCTATCACACTTACTTTAATTAGGGTCATCTTATAAATGTTCTTTATAACCTTCCTATTGCTTTGCCACTAGATGTATATATTTTATCGACTAAAGGAAACAAGATTAACTTTCCAAATTGCTGTATATTAACCACACCAGACTGCTTATTTCCTAGTTTAATGTGTTAGTATGCTGAAGATTGTTCTTTTTTTCCCCAGTCTATTTGAAATTAAGAGTTCTTAAGGCATTTGAGAGTGGTTTATTTTAGAAGCTTAAGTTCTCTAGCAGCAGAAATCTTAACTGGAGTTATCAAGCCATTTCTGAAAAGTGGTTTTAGGTCTTTTAGACCTAAAAACACTAAAGACATACTAATTTCTGCCATTTTGTATCAGTTCTATGCTTGTTATCTAACACATGTTAATATAAAGAATAACTGCAAATCTGTTTTTTCTTCTCTCTTTCCTTCTAGTCTCTGCTGGATGAGCCCAATCCAAACAGTCCAGCCAATAGTCAGGCAGCACAACTTTATCAGGAAAACAAACGAGAATATGAGAAAAGAGTTTCAGCCATTGTTGAACAAAGCTGGAATGATTCATAATAGACAACTGGTCTGTTAATCTTTTTCATCATCGTTGTGTATAATTTACCTCTCAGTAGAAAGGCTAACAAATTTTAAGTGCCACAGGTTTTAAGGATTCTGCAGAAAGAAAAAAAAGTCCTTCAGTTTAGAACCTACAAAAGCTTGTGTATCTTGATTAATGTACTTTTTATTGCATGGTGTGAACTAAGTTATTGCTTACATAAATTTGTAATATATCCTGTTTGTATTTTTTTCCAAGTGTATAATGTTGGTGTGGAGTTTTCATGACAGAATATACACATTTTGTAAATCTGTACTTTTTTCAAATATTGAATGCCTTATTTTTGAATTCTTTAGATTTTTAAATTGGAGAAAAGCACTTACAGTTTTTTATATATATTACATGTAAAGCTGTTAAAATACATAACTTCAGTGCAAGAGACTTTGTCACTTATTTCCTTAATCTGTGTAGGATGGGTTAATAAGTCTCTAGCTCTCTATTAATTGCTAGTTCATTCCCAGTTTCAAAAGAACAGATTTATATTTTATCAAGAAATTCTTCAAATTTGATTCTGAACATCAGTAATAATCTCAAACTTTATGTTGAACATATCTATATTAGTTTCAGTTGAGCAGTTTTATAGACATAAGTGGTTTAGTTCTTTCTGTCCAGCTCTGTACTTAAGCCACTTGCTACTGTTTCTTCATGCTCTGCTCAGTGTTGAACTGTACCCTCTGTGATTTCACAGTCTGCACCTTTCCCGTGAGGAGTTAGCACCTTTACCATGAGCAGAGAGCTGATGCAACTTATTTTGCTGCTTGATAACACTTTAAAAGATTTTTGATAATGAAGAAAGTAAAACCATAACATTTACCAAAAATCCATGCCCCCACTATTAGCAATGAATAAGAATTAGTTGCATTGGCTGAACAAGGCATATATTTGGAAGGAATCTCGGTATAATTTAAATCATTCAAAAACTGCCTTTTAATGTGATTGCTTATCTGTTTATTCTAGAAAAAATGTTTTAATATCAGGGCCTACTAAGTTGCTTTCTCTTGTGGAGATTTTTTTTTTTATCTCCTAAGTTGTATAAAAGTTGTACTGCATCTTAGTTTACTGGATAAATTTAAAACACAGTATTGTAGAAAGCTAATACGAAGCTATCCTATGCCTTTAAGTAGTATAGAAAATGGAAAATAATACAAGTATAAATTCTGTTAAGTCACTTGTGTAATCTTTCTAGTAGTTAAAACAGCTATTTCAGTAATCCCAAGAGTGTCTTGTCATATTCACACTAGCTGAGTAAGCTGAGAGCTTCTCTATTGGAAGACTGTAAGATGGCAATGTCTACAGCTTCTGCTAAGCAAAATTTAATACTGGAAGAATCAGTGCTGATGGTTCCCTTTAAAAGTTATTAGTTGGCAATTTGGAGGGTAGGTGTATATGGTCTGTTTGAATATTGCTTCAAAACCTATTTTTATCCTTAATCTGTTTTCCTTTTGTATTTAAAATGGAAACATTTCAAGTATTGATAGAAAGTTATAAGGGGAAATACATCTTACTTTGCAAGGTGAACTTAACTCCTAAGTTCAACACATACATAAAACTCAGACCTAGTCACATTCCCATTGGAGAGAAATCTTTCGAACATTCTCTGAATTACTCCGCAGTTTTTTTCCTTCAGCTTTGGAAGAGATTCCTATTTGGTTGACTACTGTAAGATGTAAACCTTCAATTTACAAGGTTATGTCATATGAAAAGTATTTACTTTTAAACTCTACAAATTTTATAAATGGTATGGCAAGAGGCTAGAACTAAGTTACTTATTTAGATACGAAGGTAGATTCAGTTTAAATGCATTTGTGACGCAATTCCCCTGACAATACTTATACAAGTGTTCTGTGCAAGGCACTATTCTAAGTACCTATTGCATTTCAAACTCAGAGTAGTCCTATGAGGTGTACGTATCATAGATGAGCAAACTAGGTACAAAGAGATTAAGTGACTAGCTCAAGGTCAGCTAGCTAGTAAGTGATAGAGCTGGGATTTAAACCCAGGCAATCTGGTCTTTTAGCCAGTAACTGTACTATCCCATAATATTAAGGGATTGTGTTTAGTTTTAGAAATTCTACTGAAGTTATATATGCATCTCAAGTTATGAAAATACTTGAGTTGATTGAGAGTTGTGTGCAGACTAGTTTCTGTGCGATGAAAGGGTTTTCTTGGCCACCATTGTCCACCTCTTCCAGTGTGCAGTGTGGATGTATAGGAACACTTTCAGGTCCTTACTATAAAGATCTCTGACTTATCACTAGACCAAAATTTTTCCCCTTCCTAGAAATATTCTTGAGTCTGCACACCCCACCCCCCAAAAAATAAGTTCCTTGAATATGATCAACTTGTAGAGCTGATCTAAAAATTTTTAGTCATATAGGTGGAAGTATGGGGGTGCTATTTAGTAAAGTCTCTTGCACTCAGTAAATAAGGTACCTGTCTGCTTAGTTTACTCACTTAGTATGCTTAGAGAACTCTGGGGCTCACGGCTCAATTAGAGTTACATCTAAGGTATTTTGATCTCTCAATTACCCCAAGTTTTAAGAGACCAGACCAAATTTTTAGGTGTTGGTGGTGCTTATTTTACAGTTCTTTTCTGTTGCATTCAGCAATGCAAAGTCCCAAAGGAATACATTTTGTGGGGATTGTGTGTGTTAATAGAAAAGTCAAGGGTTGGAAAGCTATTAAAGGTCAGTAAAATTGTGCATAGTACGGGCTTTATGCCAAGATCTGCCCTCTTACTTGAGTTCCCATTTAGTTAGGAAAAACCTGAGCTGCTATCAGATAAGGGGAAAGATTCGTTGTCTTCAGTTATTCTAGTATTTGAGAGAGCAAAGATATCATAAACAAAATCTTGTTGAAAGAATTGACTTTTTCCTCTATCCTTTCAAAAATAATAGGGTTATGTGCTATTACAGTAATTTCTGCTCACCATCACTACAGCTTTTTAAAACAATTTTATTAGCAATGTCTTGAGTTTTTAAGCTTTCCTATTCATAGCATAAACTAGGGATTTTTTTTAGTTGGGCCAAAAAGATATTGAGCCCTTTACAAACCTTGCTGGGTATGTGACTGACCCAGCAACTTGAGCTCCTTGCTGGCTGAATTCAAGAACCCTGAAAGGAAGGGCTGCAGGCTTCCTCTTTGGCATATGGAGGATTCAGACTTGGATGAGAACCCTGCATGCACTTCGGGAACTCTGTCATTGAGTGCTAAGGCTGGGCCACGTGATGCTCTTGTTTATCAGTGACTTCTGGAGGAATAAGTTTGCGAAGACTCTAGTATATAGAGAGAGTATTCTCCTGAGTGAAAGTAAATAACCTTTTACCTGGCATAGAGGTTTTTATATGGTGATGAGGGTCTTGGTTACAAGTATGATGCTTCTATATTCTTTGGGGGAGGTTAGCTGGTATCAAGTCTTACCTGGAAGACTGGGATCCTTAAATTGGCACTGGGTTGGGAACTTGTGTAGAGGGGACCAGAGCCTATTTGAAAAGATCCTCAGGCTCCATCATCCTGAACCATTTAGTTGTCATTCTTCCTGGAATGCAGGAGAGGTTCTGTGGTGTCATGAAAGCTACTAAAGTGCAGCTAGGACCACTTAAGGCAGACCTAATAGTGCTTCCTGTCTGAAGCCCAAAGGATACAGCTGCCCTGTTCCTTTCCCCCTTTCCTAACAAGGCCTACTGCCCAAAAGACCACAACCCATCAGCCTAATTGGACTAGCAGCACTCCTGAGTGGGATAGTGTCACCTGGTTTGCTGCTCTTCAGCTGGCCTTTGTATGACATGTTTTTACAAAAGTGATTTGGGAGATTTCAGTGTTTCTGCGTCAGTGCTGGTATAAAGACAAGAAACTGGAATGCTCTGGGCCTGATAACCATCCTGGGCAGAGAACAGGAAAGAATTGAAGCCTACCTACATCATTGTCTTTAACTCAAGTCTAGAAAAGCTAGATTAGTAACCTTTCTGTGTTTTAGTGGGCTTCAGGTTATAGGCATGGGCACCTAAGGCTGTGGTTTCAGGTGGACACACCCCATAACATGAGCAGGTGGGGGGAGAGTTGACCCTGGGGGCAGGGCAGGGTACAGCGGTCTTTTGCAAGCCAGAAGGATCAGTGAGGGCAGTACTGGGACCTGGTGGTGGTGAGGTTGATAAACCCCATCTGTTCAGGAAAGTTCCCTGACTTTTGTTGGTCTTGAACATGTCGGTTCATTAAAGGGGTTAGGTATTCTGCACCAGGGCAGCTTCAGACCACAATCACTATGGCACTCTCTGGAAACCAAGTCTGAGAGATCAGGCTGTAGGAGCAACATTATAACGACCAAAGATTGGAACTTAAAGCCAAAAAGTGGGAACTGCTTTTCAGACAGACTCTGGCAGGCAGTACACGGACAGACCTAGGCAAGAGGCCAGTAGAGTACAGGACCTCCAGGGTCCATGCTCCAAATTCTCTGGGGACACTTTTTAATCAGAAGTTTGGTTTTTCTGGTAATGAAAGGAGCACATAGTCATAGCAAGTAATTTGGTAAACAGAAAGGTAGAAGGAAGCAGGAGTCATTGTCTCACCACCTGAGGAGTTGGAAACAACTGGTTTAGTCCCTGCCAGGTGGCTGGGTTCATTGGAGTGGTGTCCTGAACGCGTGCTCGCGCATACGTTACAGGTTCTGTCCCTGCTCGGGCACATGTTTAAGGTTGCAGTTTCAGTCCCCAGTTAGGGCGCATGTCAGTGTTTCTTCCTCTTTCTAAAATCAATGGACATATCCTTGGGTGACGATTAAAAAAAAAAAAAAAAAGGCTGGTTTAGGGCTGAGTGGGACCACAGGTTCCAGGTGATCCAAGCCCAACCCTTCTGCATCTGAGGCCTACAAATCACACCAAGTAGTAAGGAATCTAGCCAGTTTGCAGGGTTAGACCCCAGGGCAAGCCTTCAGCCAGTCAGCCAGTGCTACAGCACAGACCATGTTCACAGAAAGGAGCACACCTACAGGCTTTGCAAGCCCCAGGCTGGTGGATCCACGTGGTATAGGATTACCGGGGCACCCAGTGTGGGGAGAGGAGTGCAGTGGGCACACGAGCTCTGGGCAAGGCTGGCCTCCCCGTTCTGGAGGTTGTGCTTCTGCCCCTGCCCAGAACAGCTTGACTTGGGTGCTGCATTGCTCAGTGCCTGCTGCTGTTCACTGTCAACATACCCAGTAGTACCTAATGGGTGACAAGTCACACAGTAGACCCTACTCAACAGTTTGAAAAGGCATACACTTTGGTAGCCCTAGGGATGGAACCTGGTCTGGTAGGGTGATTGTGGGTGCTCACTTTTCTTTCATGTAAGTTTAAGTTAGTTGAAACTTTTCATACCTTCCCAGTTTGGTCTCAGAGGGAAAGTGGGGCAGGAATAAAGCTGCGAGTTTACCAGCTACCAGTTACTTAGACAGTTTTTCCATTAAATCCTCCAGTAGAGATGTAAGGATCATCCCCACCTTGCAGATCCCTACCCTGAGGTAAAGTGTCTCAGGAAGAAACAGCTACCAGTTCACATTTACCAGGTTCTGTCGAACACTCTTAACAGAAAATATCAAAGGGAAAGGGCAATGCAGCCCTGAGAGGAGGAGATTTTGGTGCTAGCATTCACATCAAAGCACGGGCTTTAGGCCCACACAGTTCAAGGTTGACCTTATTCCCTTTCACTAAAACGGGAGTACCAAAATTCACCTCAGGCCCCTAGCAATTTCTTTGTCCCTCAAGCAAATAGGTTGGCGGGCCATCATCAAAGATATTTTTGGTTCATTAACCTACTTTTCCTAGGCAGGGAAAGGTGGGACTTGGGCTGCAACTGCCAGGGTTATATTTTGAAGAGGTGTGCTTCTCTGACAGCACTGTTGGGGGGGAAAAGCTCTGGTTCATATGGTTGGGGACAGATGAGAATTAGCTCTATCTAATGGGAGCTTAACTTTCTCAATTTTTACTGTTTGATTTCCAAGGGCATCTCTGTTCAGATGATGTTACCCCACCACCTCAGCCAGTCCTCTTGCCAATAGACAAGGCTTCAAGCCCACCTCCATGTGTGATGGGAACACAGGCAAAGGACTCTGCCCCTACTGATGGCATGAGGAAACCCAAACCAAAGTGACAACCAACACTGCCACCCCTAGCCCTGGGAGTCATAACTTTGAAGGGACAGAGTAACCTTTTGCTTTTCACTTAAATAAATAGGTATTGTCACTTGCTAGTGTTGATTTTAATGAAAAGCAAGCCATGCGAGATTCTGTTTCTCCCCTAAAGAATCTGTGTATTTGTGTAAGTTAAAAAACTCTTGCCTCTTAAGATTTGTGTTTACTCATTCCTATAGAACCAAAAGGTGTCCCTAAACTGGTCCCATGACTCGATGACAAACAGACCCAGAAGTTGACAGTCTCCTTCCAGACATAAGGGTCCCCAACAGAGACTTCAGAGCTGCACAGCTGGGAAACACTAATTTACCTGACATACAGGGTAATAGAAATCTCATTCCAGATGCAACGCTGTGCTTGCATGGCCATTTACTAGAAAGCAAAGTATCAGAGGCAGTGACTGCCATTTCTCCCAGTGCCGGTGGAATGGTAAACCACAGGTCCAGATGGATCCTGGAAAAGTTCAGAGGGAATCCTCTCCCCCGCAAAGGTAGAGGATTAATCCGGTGGGCCACAGAGGCTAAGGAATGTTTCAAAGAATGATTTTCTGAATAACATAAAAGGGTATCACTGTTAACTAAACACCCTAAACTATTCTGTTAGTACTGACAACTTGCTTCTCACAAGTTATTAAGACTTACATCTTTCACAGAAGAAACTTCATTCCTAGTCATATTTGAAGGTAACACTTCGTCTCCTCCTAAGATGTCACTTGACCCATACCCCCTTTTGGGAAGGACTGTATAAAGGAGCAGCCTGTGCCTTGTAGCTTGCTTATAGCTGGTGTGAGCTCCCATTTGAGAGCTTGGAGTGGACCATTTTACCTACACCACAAGGAGTGCCACTGTGCAAAAAATCAGGTTTCTATTCCGGAAAAAAAACAGGATGAAATTTTGAAATACTGGCTACTTTTACGGGTTAGACAACCATAAAGACTGTAAAGATAAGATGAGAAGAAAAAGCTGCTTAAACAGGAAATAATTAAACCCATCAGAAAATTTGATTTTGGTTAACTAGAGAAGTCTTCAAAAATAAAGAAGATGGGGGGTAATCAGTTCACAATGTAAGCCTGCTGAACACAAGGATACATTCCTGACGGTATTATTAATTTATTGGGACATTATAGAGAAAATAGAATCAATCATGAGAAACTACAGAAAATGCATTTTTAAAAGTGAATAACCACACTCTGGCTTTTCTACTTTATCATTTGGGTTTTTTTAAGCCTCACAAATTTGTGTAGATAAGCAGCATGGAAAGAGGCTAGGCTACACTGAGGAAGAGAAGAGGCTCAGGTTCATTAAGCACGTGTTTGACCCTCTAGCACCTTGACCCTGGCCACATCTCTTGGTGGTAGATACTTCTATGAACTCCATTTTTCAGGTAAGTGTTGGGTGGGGGGGAGTGGCTTGTCCAAGGGTATAGATTAGAGATCCTGTTTCTTCTCTTGGTCCACCCTAATGGTCACTACAGACTAGGGCTAAAAGCTGCCCAGAGAGGAGGCTGATCCAAGGTATACAGCTTGGCCTTAGCCTTGAGCCATGGGCAACTCATCCCATTTCCCCGCCCCAGATACCCTGCTACCCAGATACACAGCCAGCTTTCCTTTAGCACTGGGTTTACCAGTAGGTTACGGACCCCACTGTCTTATTCACTAGCGGCACCAGAACTAAGCACCAGGGTGACTGAACCCTGCTGAGTGACTTATATTGCTGCCCCCTAAATGAAGTCCCTCTCTCAGTATTTATGCCTGGAGATAAGTACTTAATGGTGGATACTAAATAAGAAAAAGGAACAGGGAGGGGGTAGAGAACAGATGCATTAACTAAAAAGGGGAAAATAGTGCCAGCATTTCAGAGCAGAGCAGCACTGCAAGGAAGAATTTCTTGTGCTCGGCAATTCCTCAAGTCTAATAGAAGATAAGAGCCCCAGGCTCCCTCCAGAAAAAGAAAATGTGGGCTTTACTCAGCAGCTGGGAGACCTAGAGAATCTAAAGACCAACTGGCTGCCTAGACCAAACTGGAATCTAGTCAATTTTAAAGTAAGGTCAGATATATTTTTGTAGGCTGCCTCTTTGCATGAGCTGATGGGTACCTGAGGCCTATGCTTTGATTCTTACTCTTCTCTTTAAAAAAAGATGAGTGTGGCCCTGGCTGGTGTGGCTCAGTGGATTGAATGCTGGTCTACAATCCCAAAGGTTGACAGTTCAATTCCCAGTCAGAGCACATGCCTGGATTGCATGCCAGGTCCCCAGTTAGGGATAAGCAGAAGACAACCAATCAATATATCTCTCACACATTGATGTTTCCCTCCCTCTTTTTCTCTCTCCCTTCCCCTCTCTCTAAATAAAAATATTTTAAAAAGATGAGTGTGTGTAGGGCACTGGAGTGTATGGGCAGCACAAACTCCAGACAGAACAAGAAATAAGGGATCTGGTTTGCCACTGGGGGGAAAAGTAAGACCAGAATTGCACTTAAAAGGTACACTGTTGAGAAATCCAAAGTATAAAGTCCATTATCTGCCATTATTACATCAACATAAAAAAAAGCATTTTTAACAAAAAGTCTGGTATTCAAAAACTAAAAAAGGGCATGATTTATAAATACATAAATATCCACGAATACTTTTAGAATGATAGGTAAAGAATGAGACCTTTTAAAATACCCCTTTCATTTCAACTGCCTCTTTCCTTTGTGTTGGTAACGCCAGGAGTTTCAAGAGAGCGCCTGTGGTCAAAGTCACATTTGTCCCGTCCTCTCTAGCCTGTAGCTGATAATGAAAATGTGATGAATCTTCTGCCTTAGCTTTGATGCTGGGGAGGGGAAAAAAAGAAAAGGTTATGTAGCCATGTAATCCAGTGAATCAGATTCATAAATTAAAATACAGTAGGAATGCAATATTTATGTCCTACCCAGATAGTAAGTAGACTCAGAAATTTTACTACATTCAGAAATTCAGCAGAACTCTAACCATACCATCCATTTGGAAGCCAGAAGCTAATTTTTTTGTCATCTGTGATCTATAAATGTTCACAATTTAATGTGATAATGGAAATACTTCAAATATAACTTTTTTTCCTGGCCTGCTTTGCAATGAAAGGCTCTAAAAGCAGAATCCACAAACACTTATTGTTCTAAATTAAAGTCAGCTGGATCCAGGTAGTAATTCATAACAGTTCACATTCAGTCAGGACATTCAGGAGATGTGAAGGTTATGTATTTCTGGATTTCACACTATTAGAAACTGTAAACTTCAAATAGTGGCAAAATGAAGCAAATACACTCTGGGTACTCACCAGCACCTTTGGTAAATTTAAACTTGGCTTTAGACAACTTTTAAGCATGGTGTGAAGAAATCATTTTTGCTGTCACCTTGTATTTGAATGGATTTCCTTAACATTTAGCAGTATGAATGAATCAGAGAGCCTTCTTAGTATCAGAGTTTTCAAGGTATGACCTATTTCCTGCTAAGCCTATTACTCCACTCTTTCTGAAAAATGAAAAGGCAAAATTCCTCAGCAAAAATATTTTTTTTATCCTTATTCAAGGACATTTTTTTTCCTTTGCTTTTTAGAGATGGAGGAGAGAGAGGAACATTAATGCAAGAGAGAAACATTGATTGGTTGCCTCCCGTATGCACTCAGACTGGGGATCAAACCTGCAATTTAGGTATGTGCCCTGACTGGGAATCAAACCTGCAACCCTTTGGTGTACAGGACAATGCTCCAACCAGCTGAGCCATACAATCCAAGGCCTTTCTCCTTTTAGAAGAATGTAATATCACCTAAAGAAACCATCTTTAGTCCAAAGGGAAAGAGATTCCCTAAGCTGTCTCAGAGTTCTGATAAGACAGACCAAGACCACAGTAGCACAAGAGTTACCACTGGCTTTAGCTGCTGCAAGTATGTTCTTTGACACATGGTGTTGGCTGGCAGGTGAGTGACTCATCCTGGGCACCTGGCAACAGACTGGGCCATGGGGTCGGACAGACCTTTTCTGGCTTCTAGTGCATAAAGGGGGAAAGGTAGCTTTACTGAGCACTTAACCTTGGCGATGCAAGGCAAAACCTGATTTAACTAATCTGACAGGCTATTAAAAAAAAAACCCCAAATACTTGCCACCTTAGAATCACATCTCCTTCCCTGGCTATGTAGCTCAGTTGGTTAGAGGGTTGTCCTGATATGCCAAGGTTTCAGGTTCAATCCCCAACAAGAAACAACCAATGAATGCATAAATAAGTGGAACAATAAATCGATGTTTCTCTCTCTCAAATCAGTAAATACAACAAATTTTTAAAAAACCTCCATTACATTAAAGCTTGCTAAAACTGCACACAATGCACAAAAAAGAACCTCTTGGGCCCTGGCTGGTACGGCTCAGTGGACTGAGCACTGGCCTGCGAATCAAAGGGTTGCCAGTTCGATTCCCAGTCCAGGGCACATGCCTGGGTTGCAGGCCAGGTCTCCAGTAGGGGGCATGCGAGAGAGAACCATACATTGTTTTCCCCTCTTTCTCCCAGCCTTCCCCTCTAAAAATAAATAAAATCTTTATAAAAAAAAAAGCCTCTTGAAGTGCAGACACATTTATTTTTCTAACTTCTCTTTCACTTTTCCATTCTGCCACTTTTCTTCATGGATAAAAATGTTTTCAGGGAAAATGGACAACTAATTAAGTTGACAAATTCTTTCTGTGAGCCAATAATGACAGCTTCCTAGTCAATCATTCCTCTTTCTCCTTAAGACAATGCCTTGGAAATGTTAACTGACAGTCATAGTGATGACAGCTTTCCTAAGTATGCTGTTGCTCATTTGTTAATCACTGCTCATTAATGGGTAAAGCTGGTCAACCACAAAGGCTGCTGGTAGGTGCTTAGGGATGGCTGTTAGATATGTGAGATTGTTCGATCGATGTATTTCTTTGAATCTCCCTCTTTTAAAAGAAAAATCATACAATGCAACTGCTTGACAAATATCACCAGAGACCAATGCTCATTTCTGTCATCAGACAAAAAAAAAAAAGCTGGACAGACTGCAGAGATGTACTTGCCTCAAAACTGTAGAATAGCCATGAAGTACTTTTAAAATCCTACTTTAAAGAGCTTACGTCCCTAAGTCATCATCACTGTCCAATCCTAAGATATCAACAATGCCAGGTGATTCACTTCCACTAGCGCACTAGCTTTAAAACCCAACTAAACTCTCATTTTAGAGATGAGGGTCAATTCTGGGCAGAACTACAACAGACATTTTCAGGTGCATGGCTCAGTGTTTTCGTTTTGTTGTCTCTGGGCTGGAAATGTTGCTTAAGGTTTGCCAGCCTCTACTACATGCAGAAACCTCAGGCAAGAGACAAAAGAGCTGCTGCGGAGTCCCCACAGCTCTTTCCAGTGGGCCCTCGAGGCTGCCTTACGTGGAGAGGGGACGGCCTTCCACACCACACAAGTCTATCCTGGCACATGGATCAGATGACTTGTTCTCAGGGTGGACTGTTCAGAAAAGTCTTAACAACTGGCTGCTCTACTACATACCCTCTGAGTACCTCGCTTTTCAGGATCAACTGAGTTCCATTTTCAGTGGCATCAAGAGTCTGAAATTTGGGCCCTGGCTGGTGTGCTCAGTGGGTTGATCACCTCCCACAGATTAAAAGGTTGGGGGCTCAATTCCCAGCCAGGGCACAGGTCTGGGCTGCTGGCCAGGTCCCTAGCTGGGGCATGTATAAGAGGCAACTGATCAATGTGTGAACATTGTTGTTTCTCTCCCTCTCTTCCTCCTTCCATTCCCCTCTCTCTAAAACATAGAATCTTTTTAAAAACTTTTAAAATAAATAAAATTAAACTTGGTTACTAAGAAAACATAAATTATATTCAAAGGAAGTTGAAATATATGTAATCAAAAAGTGCTACAGAAGTATAGGCTTCTTCTAGCTGATGTAGCTCAGTGGATTGAGCATGGGCTGCAAACCAAAGGATCACCAGTTCGATTCCCCATCAGGGAACATGCCTGGGTTGTGGGCCAGGTCCCCAGCACAGGGCAAGTTAGAGGCAACCACACATTGATATTTCTCTCCTCTAAAATTGAATAAATAAAGTCTTTAAAAAAAAGTATAGGCTTCTTCCAGGTAGCCAGGTGCTAATGATTAGTCTGATGGCAAAGCCAGTTTCCTGCTTGAGGACTATTCTCTAGAGGCTACTGACATTGTGCGATGACAGGGTCAAAAATGGACATCCCAGGGCAGGGAAACTTGAGGTTCAACACCTATTTAACAGCGTATAACAGTTTAGAAAGACCCTTCCCCAACACACGCACATGCACTTCACATCAGTCCATGGGTAATGTTAGGGACATGCATATCAATTACAGAACCTCCTTGGTCTGTCCTGGAGGCTGCAGCCCAAATGCCATGAATGATCTGATCTCCAACAGCCTGGCATGACTGGGAAGCACAGCTGCAGATGAGAGGGAGAAGTGTACTATAAACCAGAAAGTTGATGTGGAAGATCTTAGGAAGGGCAGAATACCTCTTAGGAGCGAGGAAAGAATCTGCCACAAGCAGTAAGCAGAAAAGGTTCAGCCCTGACCAGGTAGCTCAGGTGGTTAAGAGCATCCTGATGAGCCAAGGCTGCAGGTTCAATCCCCAACCAAGACACAAGAATCAAGAATGAACCAATGAATGTGTAAGCAGAACAACAAATTGATATATCTCCTTTCTTCCTAAAATCAGTAACTTTTAAAAATTAAGAAAAAGTAAAGGTTCACAGTGTTCCCCGCCTGCCCCTGCCAGCAACTCACCACTCCGAGACACTGAAGGATTTACTGCCGAGATTTTTAAAAGTACTACATGAGAGGATCCAAACAAATTCCAAATTCACACAGCTCCCTGGCTAAAAACAGTAGCCCCGTGTTAATAGCTGATTTTAAAAACAAAATAGCCCCTTGAACACCAATCTGAAGCTTTTGATACCACGTTCAAATTTTAAAATACTTTTATGGGAAAACTATCTGAAATCAAATTGGGGTGTGCTGTTTGGGGCTAAAGTGCTTTTTTGGGCAGCTGAGGATCTGACTTAGTTCCTGGTTACCCACACAGAAGGGGGCATCTTGATACGTCTTGCAAGACCCTAACTAGGGAGAGGCAAGGGCTTACCTATATTTCTGAGGGTAGAACTAAAAAAAAAGAGCCAGCAGTCTTTTACTCTATCACTTTGGTCAATTTTGTAAGCATTTTCTGAGCACCTTCTCTGAGGTATGACTACTACATTTTGGAATTAGAAAGACTAAATCTTTAGATACCACCTCAAGAAGCTTACAATCTACTCTAAAAAAGGCCTGGGTAAAGTGCCCCCCCCCCAAAAAAAAAGGCAAAGAAACTTAGGGAGACCCAGGCAAATGAGAAAAGCACGTCTTGGGAGATTATGAGAAGGTGGGTTTTCATCACCTGAGCTGCTTTCTGCTCTAGTCTCCAGGGCCCAGCCCAAGGATCCAGAAACACGGCTCTGGAGGCAACAGATCACTGTGTGGAAATTCCATGGCCTCATGCCAGACTAAGCCCTGCAGAGTGTGGACCACTGTGATGTGTGGGCATGACTCCATCTACATTCCTCTCAGTAAGCTGGAGAAGCCAAATAAGGCTGGTCAGGCTCTCACCTGTTGGGTTAAGGATGAGTTAATGGTACCAACAAGATTTAATTAGTGAGAAACTGTAGTACTCTTCTAGCCAATGTTTTCTTTAAAAATCACACAAAAAGCTCAAAACAATGTTCCTAGAGGAAGTGAAAAGGCTGAGTTTGTGTTACTGCACCAACAATGCATAATTTATCATTCTGTTGTTACCTAGATATGCGAAGGTTTATACTAATTTCAGAGAAATAAAAATGAAAGGGCTTAGATCTCTGGGATAGTGAAGGAGCATTCAGTAAACAGTACAGCCCAGGGTGGTGTAGCTCAGGTGATTGAGCACGGGCTGCAAACCAAAGGGTCATCGGTTCAATTCCCAGTCAGGGCACATACCTGGGTTGTGGGCCAGGTCCCCAGTGGGTCCATGTGAGAGGCAACCACACACTGATGTTTCTCTCCCTCTTTCTCCCTCCCTTCCCCTTTAAAAATAAATAAGTAAAATCTTAAAAAAAAGAAAACAGTACATATTCTAATACATCACATGAACACAGGGGCTATTAACTTTACACCATTTCAAACGCACTTGGAAATCCTGTTTACCTTTTTCATTAGTTCACTTCTGGTAGTAAACTGCGGCAGGTCTTCCACTTCAATCCCATCAGCCATTTCCATCACCTTATCTAAAAGGTCTTTGTTGTAACTGCACAATAAAAAGTAGTGAAGTTAAAAACCTTGGAAGACTGTCTTGTCAGTATGCGGCTATCAAGAGACTGCAGGTAAAGGCACTGCAGACTTAACTCTCAGAGGACTGATTTGATACCATGGGGGAAATCAATACGTGCTCAGCAACAAGTTAGTTACTGGTTCTTCCCACTTGGGGATACAGAAGTGGCTCTTGGAATGCCAATAGGGCAGGTATTTCAAATCACAAAACACACAAACAGATTTACAAAATAGGACTGTGCATACATCCGGCAGTACATATTTGTGGGTATGGTATGAGGGCCCAAAACTTTTTAGTTTTTGAATACATGGAATGACGATCTAATGAAAATAACATTATTTATTCATTTATCCAATTTTCTGACATTTGCTGAATCTTGGATCCTGTTAACCAGGATGTCCCAGGGGTACCTGGAAGGCAGGGAAAAGGGAGGGATGTGACTGGTGCTGCTTCCCCAGACTTTGTTCTAATAACCTACAACATCTGAAAGCAAAATCAAGTGGCTTAGGGCTAGAGGGACTATGTGACCAGAGTCAGATAGCCAGAGGGAGCACAAAACCAGGACTAAACTGAGTCATTTTATTCCAACATAATTTCAGGAAACGCTAAAATAAAAAAGGATGACTTGCCACCGTCTTCATGGTTGGGTGGAGGGGGGGGATGCAGGGCATCTGTTACTTTCATAACAGGAAAGACAATGAGGCCAAGGCTGGCTCTGGCTCAGGGTCCGGCAGACTGGGGAGTGGGAAGAGCCAAGGCCCACAGATTACATCCTACCAGAAGCTGCAAGGGCCTAGGCGCGTCACCTCCCCTCTCTCAGCTTCTTCATTTGTAAATTGGAGATCTCGGTTTCCTGCTCTGCATTGTCCAAGTGGGTGAAAGGAGCTAATGGACTTGAAATGCACTCTGCGAAGGTGATGGTTTGAGCTAATAGTAGCCATACAAATAAAAATGGACATTTTAGAGTCCAGTCATGTACTGAGCTATTGCTAGATAGTAGCCTGTGCTAAGTGCTTTTCATCCTTTAATACTGTAATCATCACAACTCATTTTCCAAATGAGGAAACTGAGGCTCAGAGAGGTCATAAACATCTTTCCAGGCGGCTGGCTAAGGGTGGGAATCAGACGTAGGCCAGGCTAGCGCGGTTGGAAGTTGGGGGCGGGATCAGCCCGGGGCGAGGGCTGCGGGTCGGAAGGCAGGGGTCCGCACCTGCAACCCAGGAAGAGGTGGTTGGCCCAGACCATGGAGAGGGACAGCAGCTGGTCCAGGCGGCCGCCGCCGTCGGGCGGGTCGCGGTAGTCGGGCAGGTGGCGCAGAATGAATTCCATGCGGGCCTTCCACTGCTTCTCGCTCTCGGAGTAGGAGCGGAACTGCTCGGCAAAGTCGGTCGCCTGCCGTACCCCCGAAACCAACTCCTCCACGGCTGCGGCCGCCTCGCCACCCACCATGGCGCCCTCCGCCGCCGAGGGCCAGACCCTCCCGCCGCCTTCCCGACACGCAGCGCGCCACCTCTCGGCGGCTAGAGGGGCGGTGCGCGACTGCTCCGGAGGACCGGGCCGGAGCGCCCTCGCCGGGCGCGGAGGCATGACCGTTGGGCCCCTAAGACCTCCACAGCCCGCGGCTCCCGGGCGCAGGGGCGGTTCTCGGTGGACCCCGTGAGGAACCGGTAGGGAAACAGAAACTCCCTCCCCCCGCGCCCCCGTTCCAAGCACGGAGACCCGGCGCCCCTCAGCAGCTGGATGCCAGCCACAGCTGTGCTGTGACCTTGCCCTGAGGGTTTCCTGGGCACCCGGCCCGCAGACGAATTTCCTCTGTTCCGAGGACTTTTACGTGTATTTTCTTCTGTGATTCCCAGAAGCCTCTACACCCCACCCAGGTTGTGTGCGGCCCACCTTCCTTGAGGGCGTCATCCTTGCAACCAAATATCTGTCAGGCCTTTTGCCGGGTGCTGGGGTTGCAATGAGAGCAAACTTAGAGCTCTGCTTCAATGAACTTTACCATCTCCCGAGGGAGGCAGCTGTTAGTGAAATACGTAATTGGTCAAGTGAAAATTTTTAACGATGACATATTTTAATAAGGAAGAGGCCCAGAGTGCTAGGAGCATAAATAAGCAAGAGACCTGATCCAGGCCTGGGGGGTCAATGAAATGATGCTGGAGAGCTGAGAGATGAGCAGGAATCAACTACATGAAGAGGGGCAGGCCATGGCAAGAGAGAGCATGCCTGGCCAGAGAAACGCAAGGGCTGTGTGACAGAGTCCCAGAGAGTGGGGACAGCGGAGGAGGTGAGGCCAAGAGGTCAACAAGGATGGTAGGCTGTGGTAGGGACTGTGGTCTAGATCCTAAGAGGAATAGGGAGCCACTGAAGGATTTTAACCAGAACAGGGACATCTGTGTTTCCAAAAGATGATGGAAGGATCCAGGATGGATGTGTGCAGAGGAGATGAGCAGGCAAGCTGGCATGCCTCTGCTGTCTGTCCTAGGGACCCCCTGAGAGACAGAAGAGCTTTGTTGCAAGTGGTGAATTTCCCATCGCTGGAAGCGTTCATATAGAGTAAGCAAAGAACTCACTTGAGCCAACATCAGCCTTGAGAGATTGTTGCCCTAATAAGCTTTTCCATCATCCCCCATTAGATGTGGAGTAGGGTACAGAACTGACCCTAGAATGCAGGATCCAAGGCTCCAGTAAAGGTCCTATGTTGTGAGTAAGGCTCAGGACCAGAGCTAAGTATGTGCTGTCTGCTGTTTCTGCAGCTTCTGGCAGCACAGTAGCTGCCCGCCCCCCCCCCCCCCCCCCCCCCCCGCCAAACACCACAAATGCCAGGCAGTCTTATGACTAGACTGTGCCTGCAGACCAAACACTAGGCTCAGTGACATCTCATTGTGGTTAACAATAGGGAGGCATGCTGCATTCACCCTGGAGAGCAGGGAGAGGGTGAACAGGGCTGTGAAGCCAAAGACAGACTCAGTCTCCCCACAGCAGTCAGACACGGGTACCCAGAGCTGGGTCTCCCACACCGAGTGCAGGAGCTTGTTAAAACAGCAGGTTCCCTGGTCCATTACCAGATACCCAGAGTCAAGGCCCCAGGTAATCGATTCCACCTGTGACTGCCCAAACTTTGAAAAATGCTTGATGTTGATAAGGGTTTGCTGAACCAAATTCTTTGTCATCTAATTTTAAGGTACGTAGGCTGGTCCAGAAATAGGAACCTGGGCACTGGGCCCAGCAGCTGCAGCGACACAGCTAACTCAGCCATTGGGGAGTGAAAAAGCTAAGGGGTCACCCAGTAACTAGCTTATTTGTCATCAACTTTGACAATGACGGGATAAATGCATATATGTACCTATACATACGCAGACTTACATGTAGGTTATAAGAACTCAAAAGTGTACAAACATGTCCTTTTTTTAAAAATGAAATTGTTGAACTTACACTTTCAAAATGTGAAGCAGAAAAAAATTTTTAATGTGAAGCAGTTTTAAAATGCTGTCATTTTTACTGGACCCTGTGGCAAGTCTGGTTACTGACCAGCTTATTGTTTCCACCTTGTTTCTATGATTCATATTTTCTTAGAGTCCCTACCCCCATAGACGAGAACCAGTTTTCCTGTCTTATTGGTTTAAAAGTCATCTTCATTGAGATACAATTCACCAACCATAAAAGTTACCCATTTAAAGTTTTTAATTCAGTCGTCTTAGTGCATTCACAGATTTGTTCACAGTCAACCCAAATTAAATATAGAATATTTCATCACCCCCCAGAAGAAACCCCACACCCATCAGCAATTACTCCCCTTTCGCTCCAGCCCCTGGCAGCAGCTGATCTACTTTTTGTGCCTATGGATTTCCTACTGTGCATGTTGCACATGGGAGGGATCACACACTACGTGGTCTATTATGACTGGCTCTTCCACTTATATCATGTTTTCCAGCTCTATCCACGTTGTAGTATGTGTCAGTATTTCGTTCCTTTTTATGGTTGAATAACGTTCCAGTCCATGGATGTACTTTGTTTTGTTTATTCATCATTTGCTGGACTTCGGGGTTATTTTTACATTTTGGCTATTTAAATAATGCTGCTATGAACAATCACCTACACATTATCGTTTGGAAATGTATTTTCAGTTTTCTTGGATCCATAGTGGATTGCTGGGTGTATTTTAACTTTCTGAGGAACTTACAAACTGTTTTCCGTGGGGCCCATGCATCCTGCGTTCCCACCAGCAGTGCACGAAGGCTCCAGTTCCTCGAACCCTTGTGAGCACGTTGTTTTCCCTTCTTTGATTACAGCCATCTTAGTGGGCATGAAGGAGTAATTCACTGTGGTTTGGTTCTGTACTTTCCTAAGGACTAATTATGTTGAGCAGCTTTCATATGCTTATTGGCCATTTGTAATTCTTCTTTGGAGAAATGTTTATTCAGATCTCTTGCCCTATTTTAAAAATATAGACTTTATTTTTTTAGAGCGGTTTAGATTTACAGCCAGATTGAGTGGAAAGTACAGAGAGTTTCCATACGTTACCCCCCCACACACACACATACATACACACAGCCTCCCCCACGATCGGCTTCCTGCACCACAGGGGTGTATTTGTTACCCTGATGCGTCGTTACCATCCAAGTCCATAGTTTACACTACATGAGGGTCCACTCTTGGTGTCGTACACTCTATGGGTTTTGACAAATGTGTAAGAACATGTGTCTACCATTATGGTAACATACAGAATAGTTTTACTGCCCTGACAATACTAAGTGTCTTTTGAAAATCAAAAGTTTTTATTTTGGTGAAATCCAATTTATTTTTTTCTTTTATGAGTCATGTTTTTTGGTCCTATCGAAGAAATCTTTGTCTAAATCAATGACATAAATATTTCCTGTTTTCTTCTGAAAGTTGTATAGTTTTAGGTTTTCCATTTAGGTCTATGATTCATTTCAAGTAAGTTTTTGTATATGATGCAAGGTATGGGTTGTCAAGAGCAATGAAGGGACCTACTTGCAAGTAAGTTAACAAGTTGCTCTGCTGCAGTTTCAGTGGATGCTTGCAAGAGACATTAGGCTCCTAAGGCAGAGACAAAGAGCTGTTACAGCACAGCAAACTGTGTGAGCTTCATGTTTGCACTGGTTCCCCTTGGCCCCCAAGTCTCAGGGGCTATGCCGAAAGACCCAGGTGGATGAAGTACAAACAGGTACACAGAGGGTTTGTATCACAGCTCAGCAACTCCACATTTAGGGAACATCAATTTTTATGAAGGACTGCAAGCAAACCTGCCTGACCTTTGCCCCAGAACAATACATTATCTTTTTAATCTGGATAGTAAACAGACTTGCCCTTTGCTCTGGGGGTAGACACTATCTCCAGACTGTTTCATGGACAAACATCCTTGAAGAGACAGTCTGGAGCAAAAGGGGAGTTAGTGTCTAAGTCTTAAGATATGAAGATACATGGGAGATGCATGGAGAATTGTCTCCCAGCATAGGTTGAGACTCTTTCCTCCTTTCTTTTCTCCCTTCCCTTACCTCCCTCCCTCCCTTCCTTCCTTCTTTCCTTCCTTCCTTCTTCTTTTGCATATGGTTGTCTAATTGACCTAGTGCAATTTGTCAAAAAGACTGTTCTTTTCCACTTACTTACCTTGATACTTTTGTCAAAAATCAATTGACCATATATAATGTGTGAGTCTATTTCCGGATTCTCTATTCTACTCCATTGATGTATGTGTCTATCCTTTTACCAATACTATACTGTCTTGAATACTATAGCTCAGGAGTTAGCAAACTTTTTCTGTAAATGGTCAGCTACATGTAATTAATTCTTGTAGCATTTTTTTGCTTCTTTTTTCAAAAACATTTTTTTTATTTATTTTTTTAGAGAAAGAGAGAAAGAAACATTGACTCATTGCTCTACCCATTTATGTATTCTTTGGTTGACTCTTGCATGTGCCTTGACCAGGGATCAAACCCATGACCTTGGCCTATCAGGATGGTGCTCCAGTCAACTGAGCTACTCAGCCAGGGCTTCTTTGTTTGTTTGTTTTTTCAACCATTTTTAAATCTAAAAAAAGTTTTTGGCTATTATGACATACAAAAACAGGCCATAATTTGCCACCCCTGCTGTAGCTTTATAGTAAGTCTTAAGATCAGATTGTTTGAGCCCTCCAACTGTATTCTTTTACATATTGTTTTGGCTATTTTAGTCAATTACTTTTTGAGGCACATTTTAGCATTAGTTTATCAATTTCTAGAAAATGGGCTACTGGGATTTTAATTGGGATCATATTGAATCTAAGATCAACTTAGAAAGAATTAACATTTAATAATATCAAAACTTCCAACTCATAGTCATGGTATATCTCTCCACATATTTAAATCTTATTGTTGTGGTATATTTTATTTTAATTATATTTTATTGATTATGCTATTACAGTCATCCAAATTTTTCCCTCCTTGCCCCCCCTCCACCCAGCACTCCCCACTCCCTCAGGCAGTCTCCACCCCATTGTTCATATCCATGGGTCATACCCCATTTCCTATACTGTACCATACAACCCCGAGGCTATTCTGTAAATTCCCATTACCTCTTCACCCATTCCCCCCACAACCCCTCCCATTTGGCAACCATCAAAACACTCTCCATATTCATGAGTCTGTCTCTGTTCTTCTTGTTTGCTTAGTGTATTTTTTAGATTCAATTGTTGATAGATCTGTATTTATCACCATTTTATTGCTCATAGTTCTGATCTTTTTCTTAAATAATTCCCTTTAACATTTCATATAATAATGGCTTGATGATGATGAACTCCTTTAATTTTTTTCTTGTCTGGGAAGCTCTTTATCTGACCTTCAATTCTAAATGACAGTTTTGCTAGGTAGAGCAATCTTGGCTGTAGGTCCCTGCTTTTCATGACTTTGAATATTTCTTGCCAGTCTCTTGTAGCCTGCAAAGTTTCTTTTAAGAAATCAGCTGACAGTCTTATGGGAACTCCCTGTAGTTAACTGTTTTTCTCTTGCTGCTTTTAAGATTCTGTCTTTATCTTTAACTTTTGGCATTTTAATTATGCTGTGTCTTGGAGTGGTCCTCTTTGCATCCATGTTGTTTGGGATTCTCTGTGCCTCCTGGATGTGTATGTCTATTTCCTTCACTAAATTAGGGAAGTTTTCTTTCATTATTATTTCAAATAGATTTCCAATTTCTTGCTCTTTCTCTTCTCCTTCTGGCATCCCTATGATGTGAATGCTGGACCCGTGAAGTTGTCTCAGAGGCTGCTTAAAGCACTATCCTCATTTCTTTGGGTTATTTTTTCTTCTTGTTATTCTGGCTGGTTGTTTTTCATTTATTATTTTCCAAATCATTGATTTGATTCTTTGCTTCATCTACTTTACTGTTGTTTCCCTATAAATTGTTCTTTACATCAATTAGTGTATCCTTCATTCCTGACTGGATCTTTTTTATGCTGTTGAGGTCCTCACTAAGTTCCTTGAGCATCCTTATAACCAATTTTTTTTTTGTTTTAAAGATTTTATTTATTTATTTTTAGAGAGAGGAGAAGGGAAGGAGAAAGAGAGGGAGGGAAACATCAATGTGTAGTTGCCTCTCATGTGCACCCCCTACTGGGGACCTGGCCCACAACCCAGACATGCGCCCTAACTGGGAATCGAACCAGCTACCTTTTGGTTCACAGGCCAGCACCCAATCCACTGAGCCACATCAGCCAGGGCTATAACCAATGTTTTGAATGCTGCATTGATAGATTGCTTATCTCTATTTTGTTTAGTTCTTTTTCTGGAGCTTTGATCTGTTCTTTCATTTGGGCCATATTTCTCTGTCTCCTCATTTTGGCAGTCTTTCTGTGTTTGTTTCTCTGTATTAGGTAGAGTTGCCATGACTCTGTGTCTTGGTAGTGTGGCCTAATATAGCAGATATCCTTGTTGGGTCCAGTGGCACATCCTCCTTGACCACCCAAGGTGGGTACTCAAGGTTTCCTCTTCATGCAGGCTGAGTACTCCCTCCTCTTATAGTTGAGACTTGATTGCTGTTGGCAGGTCAGTAGAAAGGGTTTTCCCAGGCCAGTCAGCTGCAAGGACTGGCTGTGATCACTGACCACCAACCTCCACCCTCCATGGAGGATCAGCTGCGCAGGGGCAGGGTGGTGGTGCTCCAGTGTGGTCTGTAGCTGTTCACTAGGTGAGCAGGCCCTGGGGTTTTCCTGGTGGTACAGGCCAAGGTCAGCCCTGTCCTGCATTCTGTCTAGGAACATCCCACATGAGCTATGAAACAATCTGAAATGGCTGCTACTTGTGATGGGCTTGGAAATTCCCAGGTGAAGCTAAGCTGTGAGTCTAGGCTGGTTGCTGCTAATATCAGGCCTGGGGCCACATAGCAAGAGATACAGGGACTGGGGACTCACTGAGGCTGCTATTGCTTGTTTGATAGGACTTAGGAAGTTGTGAATCATGAATCAAGACCATATATTCATATGGAAAGTCACAGTTAACAGCTTGGGTGGGACAGAGTCTCAGGGGATCTCCAGGGTGGGGAAAACAGTGTTAGCCAGGTTGATGGAGTCTCTGATACAGCACCCTGCCTGCTGGTTCTGTGGCTGTGTGGGGGGAGCGCTCAGAAAAGGGATAGTGGCCTCTGCCCACCTTTCTATGTGGGAGAAAGCTGTCCGCCAGCTCCCACCTTGATGCCAGACACTTCAGTCCCTCCCTGTATGCCACTGGTGCTTTTTAAGCTGCTTCCCCAGTGCTGGAGCTCAGAGGGAGTGAGTCTGAGTAAGTCTGTGTGTGTGTGTTCTTTAAGAGAAACTGCTTGAGACTCTAGAAGTTTCTTCTAGTGACTCAGTCCCTGCTAGGTTTTGCCACCAGAAGTTATGGGGACTTACCTTCCTGGCACTGGAGCCCTGGACCTGGGCCTGGTGTGGGACTGGGACTCCTTGTTCCCGAGATATCCCTCCCAAATTTTTGTGTACCACATGTGGGTGTCGGACCAACCAGTTCCGAATCTCTAGCCCTACCAGCCTGGATGGATGTGGTTTCTTTGATTGTCAGACTTTCATTCAACTCAGTATCTGATGGATCTGAATGATGATTGTTCTATATTTTAATTGTAATTTTGATGTGTTTGTGTGAGGAGGCAAGCCGCGTTTACCTGCTGCCATTTTGACTAGAAATTCCCATGGTACATTTTAAAATCTGATGAAACATTAGATTTATACACGTTTACAACTTTGTTTTTCATTCCTTCTCTATCTCTTACTTCCCATCTGGTTTCATTTTCCTTTTGCCTGAAGAAGTTGTTTGCACTTCCCTCACTGCAGGTCTGCCATGGATGCTCCTTTGTTTGTCAACCTGAAAGGGCTTTGTTTCGCCTTCTGTATTAGTTCAATCGTCTGCATAACAAATTACTTCAAAATTTAGGAACTTAGAACAATAAACACCACCTCACAGTTTCTGTGAATCAGGAATGCAGGAGCAGTTTAACTGGGTGCTTCTGGCTCAGCATCTCTGATGATGTTTCAGAGCATGTATTGGCTGGTGCTTCTGTACGGCAAGGCTTATTTACGGCCAGAGGAGCCACCTCCGAGGTGGCTCACTCACATGGCTGGCCGCTGGAGGTCTCAGTTTCTCACTGTGTGGACCTCTCCACATGACTGCTTGAATGTCCGGACATGGCACGGATCTTCCTTCAGATTAAGCGAACCAAGAAAGAACAAGGCAGAGGCCACAGTAGCTTTCGTGACGTGGACTCCTAAGTCATACACCATAACGTCTAACTTAATCTATTCATTAGAAGTCAGTCACTAAGTCCAGTACACATTCAGGGGCAAGAGAATTAGGCTCCATGTTTTGGATGGAATGCCCAGTGTATTTCAAAGAACCACACCTTCCTTTTTTTCTTTTCTCTTAATTTTTCTTCTCCTTACGTCTCCTTCCTCTTCTTCCTATTTTTGTTCCTCTTCTTTCCTTTACCTCTTAAAACTGTCTTCTAGAACATTCCTCACTAATTCTTTTGGGCCTGGAAACCTTAAGAGAATTTTAGAGGGTATGTTAGAAAATAATCTAGAATATATTCAATTCTTTTACCACTAATTTATTTCCTGCATCTACATTGCACTGGTTACGAAGTCTAACATATCCTATATATTAGCGTCTCTAGTATTTCCCTATGAGCAAAGCTTTGCTTTTCTGCTCAGAAGAAAAAAACATATTTTTTCATTTTGAGGAAGTATCCATTAATTCCCATTATACTAAGTGTTTTAAATCAAGAGCAAGTATTTAATTGTATCAAATGCATTTTCAGTATTTATAAAGATATGTGTGATTTTCTAATTAGAGTTATTAATATGATGCTTTATATTAGCAGATTTTCTAATATTGTACCTTATTCCATTCCTAGAATCAACTCCACTTGGTTACGGTATAGTCTTCTTCCAGGACCTCTGAATTCTGTTCACTAAAGCTTCATTTAGAATGTTTGCAATGATATTTTTAATGAGATTGGCCTATTTTTTGTTTATACTTACAATTGTTGTGATATTTTGGTATCTATGTAGTTATATTTTCTTTTGAAAATAATTTGTTGTCCTTTTTCTAGGCTATGGAGCATTTTAGAAATCACTGGAATCATCTATTCTATAAAGGCTAGTAGAGTCGTAGAATCCCCTACAAAACAACGAACCTGATGCTTCTTGGGTTTTGGGAGGAGGGAGAAGAGTAAGTATTTGACAAATTTTATCAAGTTATCTTGAAAAAATTAGTTATTAAAAGCTTTATTATAACATATATCTGTATGTTGTATTTATGTGTAATATTATTTATTACATTCAAATTATATTTAAAATATATGTATATGGATCTATTTTGGTTTTATATCTTTTCTGATGAAATTGTACATTTCATGTAGGTTTTCAAATTTCTCTGCATAAAATTTTGTAAGGTATTCTTTCTCTATTTTTGCTTTGTTTTGTTTCTTTTTAATCTTTGTGTTACTATTTCCCATTTGTAATTTCTTATTTTGGGTTTTAGTACATTTTCCTTTTTTTAACTATATTTTATTGATTATGCTATTACAGTTGTCCCATTTTTTCTCCCCTTTATCCCCCTCCACCCTGCACACCCCCTGCCACCAGCATTCCCCCCCCCCCACTTAGTTCATGTCCATAGGTCATGCATGACCCATGGATTCTCCATTTCGTATACTATTCTTAACCTCCACTTGTCTATTTTGTACCTACCATTTATGCTTCTTATTCCCTGTACCTTTTCCCTCACTCTCCCCCTCCTCTTCCATGCTGATAACCCTCCATGTGATCTCCATTTCTGTGTTTCTGTTCCTGTTCTAGTTGTTTACTTAGCTTATTACTGTTTTTGTTTTTTCAGGTTCAGTTGTTGATAGTTGTGAGTTTGTTGTCATTTTACTGTTCATAGTTTTGATCATCTTCTATTCCTTAGATAAGATCCTTTAACATTTCATATAATAAACGCTTGGTGATAATGAATTCCTTTAATTTTACCTTATCTGGGAAGCACTTTATCTGCCCACCCATTCTAAATGATAGCTTTGCTGGATAGAGCAAGCTTAGATGTAGGTCCTTGCTTTTCATGACTTCAAATACTTCTTTCCAGTCCAATCTTGCCTATAAAGTTTCTTTTGCAAAATCAGCTGACAGTCTTATGGGAAACTCCTTTGTAGGTAACTGTCTCCTTTTCTCTTGCTACTTCTAGGATTCTCTCCTTATCTTTAATCTTGGGAAAAGTAATTATGATATATTTTGGTGTGCTCCTCCTTGGGTCCAATTTCTTTGGGACTCTCTGAGCTTCCTGGACTTCCTGAAAGTCTATTTCCTTTGCCAGATTGGGGAAGTTCTCCTTCATTATTGTTTTCTATTTCTTGTTCTTGTTCTTCTCCTTCTGGCACTCCTATGATTTGGATGTTGGAAGGTTTAAAGTTGTCCCAGAGGTTCCTAAGCCTTTCTTCATTTTTTTTGAATTCTTGTTCTGGTTGAATATTTATTTCTTTCTTCTGTTCCAAATCGTTGATTTGAGTCCCAATTTCCTTCCCTTCACTGTTGGTTCCCTGTATATTTTGCTTTATTTCACTTTGTATAGCCTTCATTTCTTCTTCTATTTTGCAACTGTACACAATAATTTCTGTGAGCATCCTGATTACCAGTGTTTTGAACTCTGTGTCTGATAGGTTGGCTATCCCCTCATTGCTTAGTTCTTTTTCTGGAGTTTAGACCTGTTCTTTCATTTGGGTCATATTTTTTCTCTAAGCCCCCATGTTACATTGTAAAGGCGGAGCCTTGGGTATTAGTGGGGGGCAACCCACTTCACTGCGTTGTGGAACTGTATGTGGGGGAGGGGTCAGAGAGGGAACAATGCCGCTTACTTGGCTCTCGTCCTGCTTTCAGTCACTTCCCCAGCTACCCACAAGAAAATTGGCCCTTCTGGTGCTGATTCACAGGTGGGTGCATTTGTACATGTTCTAGGACCCCATGTGTCTCTCCAGTGAGCTCTCCCATGAGGCTGGGGAGTTCCTACTGCCACCACAGTGCCCACAGATTTTTACAGCCAGAGGTTTTGAGGCTTTATTTCCCTGCCCTGGAACTCTGGGTTGCATGGTTTGTCTTGCTCCCCAGTTCCTCCTCCCGCATTTCAACGTGGGAATGTCTCTCCCACCCTGGTCCTCTAGCCACTGCCTTGCCGCAGGTCCTCTCTGCCCCATCTGCCTATTTCTGCCCCTCCTACCAGTCTGGATGAATGTTTTTTCTTTAACTCCTTGGTTGTTGGACTTCTATACAATTTGATATTCTGGCTGTTCTGGTTGTTTTTTGTTTTCAAATCTGTTGTTGTCCCTCTTTTGGTTGTGCAAGGAAGCACAGCGCACCTACCTACACCTCCACCTTGGCCGGAAGTCTCCCATTTTCTTTTTACTTTGAGTAACTTACTTGTGGCTTACCTAATTTTTTGAATTTTTCTAAGAACAAGCTTACTCATTTGTAAGTTCTACTGTATTTTGTTATATTAACTGATTAATTTCTGTATTTATCTTTATTAATTTTTCCTTTTGCTTTCCTTTGTTTTATTTTGAAATTCCTTTTCTTATTTCTTAAGCCAGTTGTTCAATTCATTTATTTTTCTTTTATTTATGTTGATATACTTATTTAAGGTGCCCTGGTCAGTGAGGCTCAGTTGGTTGGGTGTTGTTCTATAAACTGAAGGGTTATAGGTTTGATTCCCTGTCAGGGCACATGCATAGGTTATAGGTTCGGTTCTGGTTCAGTTCCCAGTTGGGGTGCATATGAAAGGCAACCGATCACTGTTTCTCTCTCACACCAATGTTTCTCTCCCTCCCTTCCCTCTCTCTAAGCTCTCTCTCCCTAAAAGGGAAAAAGAAAGGCTTTAAATTTTTGTTTACATACTTTTTAAGGCTATGAATTATGAACTTTCCTTTGGGTACTACTTTAACTGTACTCCTATATCCTTCTATATATGTTCATTATTATTATTTTTTAGAAATTATGCAGTTTGAAATTGTATTTTCCCTTTGATTATGGAGTTATTTAATGTATACCCCCACACACATCTGAATAGAAGGGCACTCTTTGTTTTTTGAATATGTTATAAATGTCAATGTTTATTATGTTGTTATTATGGAATGCTATCTATATTATTTTTATTGTGGGGATTTAGTGAGATTTGGTTTTTGGCCTAACATATAATCTTTTGTGTGTATAAATATTCTAGACCACTTGAAAGAAAGTACATTCTCTAGTCTTAAGGCACAATGTTTGATGCATTTCTTTTTTTTTTTTTTAAGATTTTATTTATTTATTTTTAGAGAGGGAAGGGAAGAGAAGGAGAGAGAGAGAGAGAGAGAGAGAGAGACATCAATGTGCAGTTGCTGGGAGACATGGCCTGCAACCTAGGCATGTGCCCTGACTGGGAATCGAACCTGTGATGCCTGGTTCGCAGCCCGTGCTCAATCCACTGAGCTACACCAGCCAGGGCGATGCATTTCAATAACATCTATTTTCTTGATTACGTTGTTTGGACTTCTAAATTCTCATTTAATTTTGGCCACTTGATCTATGTAGGATTGTGCTAGGTGAATCAAAGTTTTCTGTTATTAATGTCTTTGTCTAAATCTGCTTGCATTTCTACAGTTGCTATTATATGAAAATTCCTGCTATGTTATTTGGTACATATATTCTCAAAACTTAGATTTTCATGGTGAATTGTAGCCATTAGCATTAAAAATTACTTCTCTTTATCTCGTTTAAAGTTTTTTGTATGGAATTGTATGTTGTCAGATATTTTTTGAAGTTTGTATTTTTCTTGTATGCCTTTCTCTGCCCATCCTTTCATTATTAACCTTTCTGAACTATTTTATCTTATATATATATATATATATATATATATATACAGCCTATAGTTAGATTGGGCTTTGCAATCTATTTTGAGAATGATTTTTAAAATAGATGAGTTAACCCTGACTAGTATGGCTCAGTGGGTTAAGCACTGGCCTACAAACCAGAAGGTTGCAAGTTTGATTCCCAGTCAGGGCACGTGCCTGGGTCTGCGGCCACGTCCCCAGTTGGGGCCCTGCCAGAGGCAGCCTATCTATGTTTCTCTCCCCCTCTTTCTTCTTCCTTTCCCCTCTCTCTAAAAATAAATAAATAAAAATCTTTTTTTCCAGATTATTTATTTATTTATTTATTTATTTATTTGAAGAGAGGGAAGAGAGGGAGAGAGAGAGAGAAACATCAATGTGCGGTTGCTGGGAGCCATGGCCTGCAACCCAGGCATGTGCCCTGACTGGGAATCGAACCTGTTATGCTTTGGTTCGCAGCCTGTGCTCAATCCACTGAGCTACGCCAGCCAGGGCTAAATAAAAACCTTTTAAAAATAGATGAGTTAAAGCCATTTATATTTATTAAGATGACAGATTTGGTCTCAATTCTGTTATTTTTTTAATATGGTGTCTTCATTAGGTATTTGCCCTTCTTTAAAAAAAAGATTTTATTTACTTAGTTTTAGAGAGTGGGGAAGGGAGGGAGAAAGAGAGGGAGAGAAATATCAATGTGTAACAGATACATCAATTAGTTGCCTTGCCTCTCACACAATCGCAACTAAGGACCTGGCTTGCAATCCAGGCATGTGCCCTGACTGGGAATCGAACTGGTAACCTTTCAGTTCACAGGCCAGCACTCAATCCACTGAGCCACACCAGCCAGGGCTTTTTGCCCTTTTTCTTAATGTGGTTTTGATATTTAGGAAGGTTTGTATTTTTGTTCTAGAAGTTACCTTTGTAAAATACTGTTGATTCACTCCCTTTAGGGACTGTATCTCTTGATTACCCCCTATGTACAACAATAAACTTATTTTGTAATCTCATCCTTTCCCCCTTACCCCTCCTGCATCATACAATCAATAGAATTTTCAGTCTTAGTGTTTATGTTAAATATGCTCGAGCTTCTACTTGATTTGGAAATTTTAAATCCTATCTTTTGAATCAATTAATTTGAGGCAATCAGTAAGCTTATTCTTATTCCTATCTTCTCTCTCCCCCCCGACCCCGCTTCAGTTTTTTGTTAGTGATAAGAAATTTCCACCATATTAAGGAGTGTAATATCTGCATTATGATATATCACCCTAGCATCTGTGTTTGTTTTACTCTTATTTCTACAGTTAAATATACTCAATATATTCAAGGAAGGGCCTTTTGCCTGGATTGCCTCAGGCTTGCTCACTGGTGCTGAGACTGTTGCTCGATGGTTCTAGTAGGTTCCTCAGAAAAGGCTCTCGACAACAGTGTTTCCTGATTCCTTACGGGTTTAAAATTGTTTGTCTACCGTCTCTATATTTACAGATCAGTTTGGCTGGGTAGAAGTTTTGGCCTGTACATTTCTCCCTTTGAGTGTCCTGCTGGTGTTGCTCCACTGTGGTAGGGACTGTCGCCCTGAGCAAGGGGTGGAGGCGGGCAGAGGTGGGGCCAGGGGGACTGTCTCTGTTGCCACAGTGACAAACTTCACACAGGTCTCCATGAGAAGTCCCTCTTCTCTGGATTTCAGAGCTCGGTTGAGGAGAGCTTCGCTGCCCATCTCTCTTTCCCAGATTTCTTTACAGCCTTTGTTTCTCAGAGAAGGTGCCCACTTTTAGAAGTTTTTTTCTTTTTCCAGGGCCTTCTATTGTCCTTGGCAGTCTTTCTTGGTACAATTTAGGCCTTGTTTTCATAGTTCCCTTTCAGAGTGCGGTCTTCTTTTTCTGGAAAGGAATCATAATAATAAGAGTTTTCTGAGCTCTCTTGAGAGTCTAAAAGCTCTCCTCACTCAAGGTTTTTCACCAGGTTTCCTGCTCCTTCTTACCTTTGGCAGCTTTTATCAAAACTTTGGAAGTTGCATGCTTTCTCCTGGTTTCTCCTTGTTAAGTGCAAGTCAATTCAGAAATAAACTACTGCTGTATTCCTTCTGAAACAAAATAGCCTCCTATATTTTAATTACAGTAAAAAATTTTAATCGATGCCACTATGACTTATTCTTTCAAGTAAACTTCCATGGATATCTAGGTTTTATTTTCCTTCTGATAAACCCCTAAGTGGAATTCCTGGTTCAAAGAGCTGCACACTTTTAAAGCTTTTACTATGTTTTGCCCAAGTACTCTCTAGGAATGTCGGGCCTATGTTTCTATTCCTCCCAGTTGCAGGCTTCCTCTTTAAAAGCTGGTGAGCAATGTGAGACTGTACTGACAACTCTCATGTTTCTGAATTCCCTGACTCTCTTGAGCAAAACCTTCCTTCTCTTTGTCAGCACCCCCGCCTCCCCAAACCCTGGCCGCTTGTGCTGACACTCCACAGAAGCCCGTGGCTCAGGCCCCGGAACGGACACGTGGGGCTGAAAAAACAGCTAGTCCTTACCTCTTCTCCAGCATTTTCAGATCTTCTGTTCTGACCCTGGTCTTGAAAAGGGGGGCCGACCTGGCAGGGGAAAACACCCCTGGAAATGGCTCTAGGAGGCCTCCTGGTCGGCAGTCAGGTGAGAGCACTGAGCCACAGCCCCCAGGGTTTCCTTTGTCCTCCCACCACAGCCAAGCTCAGTGAGGAACTGAAATTCAAATGGGTGCTGCAGGTGTCGGGGGAAGAAATACATGTTTTCCCTCCATGCGTGACAAAACTGTCCTAAAATAGCCAACTGGACTGGAGAAGTGGTTTTATTCTTGCCTGTCCTTGCCTCAAAAAAGCTGAAAATGCAGGTGCACAAAAAAAAATATCAAGTGAAGAGATCTCTTGGAACTCTTGGAGCTGGCTTCCCAGCACCTGCAGAGGAAGATTTTCCCATTCGAAGGTTGGAAAACATTAAAAGGTTTGAAACATTGGGGTTCATGCCTATTAAGGTAGTGTCTCTGTTCTGAATACTCCCCTCCGAACACTTCTCCGTGTCCTGACTCACCAACAACACAGGGCTGTCCAAAGGACAAATAGTATTCAAAACTTTTTTCGTCTACTTATGATAATTGCCTCAAATTAACACCACAAGGCGATGGAAATTACATTCCCCAAAGACTTCCTACTGCAGGAGGCACCCAGCTCCCTACTGCAAAGGTAGTAACGATTAAAATCAGGTTAGCAACCGCTTGGCCAGTCTGTCTCTTAACCCATTATTTATATTTATATAAGATGGTATTTCTGCATCAAAATGCGTGAATGTTTTAATCTGTTGTAAATGTAAGCTTCAGTTTTTTATTCTCAGTTGAATTAGACAAGGCCTCTCTCTGCCAGAAACCTTAAAACTGATGTTCTTCTCACAGCAGTCAAGAGGCTGCGTTTACCTAACTGAATGGATGCTCGGCGTTCAAGATCACAGAGAATTGTAGTTCTTGGCTGCTTTGTTCGCCTCGGGCCATACCTGGAGACGCTCAGTCAAAGCGCCTTACTCTCAGCACCGCATCAGGAACTACAGTGCTCGCAGGGCGGAGGGGGCCGGAGACCAGGTGATGTGGGAGCCCAGGACACAGCTGGGGGGGCCCCGCGACTGTCTTCAGATCTTCGAGGGGCTGTTTTGTGGACGATGGCTCATTTTTGACTTTTCAAGGCAGGCCTAAGGCTGAAAAGTGAGAGCTACTGAAAGTCAGATATTATCTTCAAGTAGAACTTGAAACAATTAGAGCTCTCTGAAAAATACAAACCTTCCCTTGGGTTCAACTCAGCCCCCAGTCGCCTCACACCTATGATAAATTCATGATTGAACTAGATGCATAACTAAATATTTTACAATTAAAATATACCTATGGGCACATTTCTTTGTATTTTAGAAAGCCTTGAAAATGTTTAAGGAAAACAAGCCCTTGTTATTCTGACCACCAGTTTTGTAGAATAAGATGACCTAGTCCCAGGTGGGTTTCTGAAACCTGTTGCCTGCCTGGGTACTGTTGACATCTATTTACATAAGGAATAATTAATAGCAAAGCAAAAAAATGCTTTATATTCCTCGTCATTTTTAAATATCCAGATTTTAGTTGTTTCTCTTTATGCATTTATGTATGTGTATTGCCAGATTATATACTTATATATTCCAGAGATGAATTTAGCTTTCAGGAGGACTCACACACCCTTAGTTTTAATTCTGTTAACCCCAAAGAAGAGTTTTCCCAGCACAAAAGGGAAACATTGATGACATCCCTGCTATCAGTCAGCAGTGGCAGAGGACCTCTGCACACAGTTCAAAATGAAATCCTCCTTGGAGAGTGAAACTCTGAAAATGCACATTGTAGGCAAGATTAGGATCCCATGTAAATGTGCTTAAAGACATAGTTTTTCAATAAAAAGCAAGGGGCGGTGACATGGGTGTAGTCCCACTCCTGAATTTACCTAAACTGAGGCTCTTTGTCATCCTGCCTGGCCCTCTCTCAGTAGAGAAATAGAAGCCCAGGGACCGTGACATCCTGCAGGAGCCTTGGGCACAGCTCCTGAGCCCAGAGGGGTAGAGGGAGGTAAGAGGTCCCGGGTCTTGGGCCCTTGGGTAGACCCTGCTTCCAGTCACAGGGCAAGAACAGCCCGCCTTTGAATGTGCTTTGGGCTCACAGAGACTGGCAAGGACCTGGCTGGTGTTGCACCATATGTGTCGGCTGGATACCAAGTTGATGCTCTCAGCTTTGACCGAGAAGTTTTGTCAGCCTCTACACACGTCTCCCACACTGTGAAAATTAATTGCAGAAGACCTTTCTGGTTCCATTATCTCTTTAACCACAGGCTGAGCCTGTGGGGCTAGTGAAAGGAGAGTCCATATTTTAGGATTCCAGATTTAGCAAATAAAATAGGTTAAATTTGAATTTCAGATAAACAACAAATAATTGTTTGGTTTATGTATATCCCAAATACACATATTTTCTCTGGCAACCCTACCATATTTTCCAATCTACATTAATACTTTAATCTGGGAATATATCCAAAGAAACCTGAAATGCTAATTCAAAAGAATATATGCACCCCTATGTTCGTCTCAGCATTATCTACAATAACCAAGATTTGGACATAGCTCAAGTGTCCATCAGTAGATGAGTGGATAAAAAAGCTGTGGTACATTTACACAATGGAATAGTATTTGGTTGTAAACAAAGAAGGAAATCTTATCCTCTGAGACAGCATGGATGGAACTGGAGAACATTATTCTAAGTGAAATAAGCCAGTCAGAGAAAGACAAGTACCATATGATTTCACTCATATGTGGAGTCTAGTGAACAAAATAAGCCAATACGCAAAATAGAGACAGAGAACAGACTGACAGCTGTCAGAGGGGAGGGGCATTGTGGGGCTGGGTGAAAAAGGTGGCGGGATTAAGCAAACAAACAAACAAGAACTCACGGACACAGTCAACAGCGAGGATCACCAAAGGGAAAGGAGGGTAGGTTCGGGCAGGAGAGGGTCCTGGAGGGACAGGTGGGGACGGAAAGAGGCCTCACCTGGGGTGGTGAGTGCACGGTGCAGTGCACTGATGGTGTGGTGTAGAGTTATGCACGTGAAACCTGTATAATTTTGTTAGCCAATGTCACCCCAATAAATTCAATAAAAAAAGGCTTAGAAAATAAATGAATGAATAAGTGAATGAATAAATGGAGAGGAAAATCAATAGGACAGAAACAATTCAGAGTGATAATTAATTAATGTGTAACACTTTAAAAATTTTTGTTTTTGTCCATTTATTTTCCATTACTTTTTCTTTAAAAATTATTGTTTATTTTAATAAAAATAATGTATACACATACAAAAAATTAAAAGTCAAATTGTACTAAAAGGCATATGGGTGAAAAACAGCAGCCCCTATCCCACCCAATACCACCCCCCCAGCCCGGTCTGATCCCCAGAGGTACCCAGTTAAACTCCTCCAGCTGTCCCCCCCATATTTTTAAATAATATGCTTATGCTGCTAATTTGTTGATTTGTCAGTTTTAGGCATTACTCATTTTTTTGCAATTATGGGGGATGAGGGTTTGCTTCTGTAGCCACCACCACCTGCATTCTCATTCCCTTTCACCCAGCTCTCTAACCTGTTTCTTAGTTTTTGGTTAAATCAGTGATCTGTTTTTACATTATTATTGTTATGAAAACTTTTGGTTATTGCATTTATTGTCTTTTACAATTTACATGCCCTAGGTTTGCTCTAGGTAATAATCGCCTCCCAGTCCTTGATAAACTTGTTAATTCTCACAACTCTCTAATGGCCACCTTACATAATTTCCCACCTAGCTGCCCCTGTGAGGTAATCCGCCTGTGTCTCTGTCCTAAAGTTCTCCGTTCTCAGGCTCAGATGGGACGCTTCACCCCATGTCTCCCGCCCTGTTGTCATCCAGGGACTCCTTTGCCACTGTCCCAGGCAACCCTCTGCCTTCTCCTGGGCGTGTCTTCCTCATGGTTGCATTGTTCTCTTGTTTGGGTGGAGAGTTTTCTGAGAAAGGGGGCATGAGGGGCGAGTTATTTATGATCTCCCATGTCTGAAAGCATCTTTTATTCTACCATGTCTCTTAATTGTTTGGGTTTAGATTTCTAAGCCATAAATAATTCTCACTCAGAATCCCAAAGGCTTCACTCCATTGTCTTTCAGACTCCAGTGCTGAGGCTGAGAAGTCTGGTGCCATTCTGATCCCAGATCCTTTCAGCTGACCTCTTTTTCCTTCCTGGGTCCTTGTAGGGTCTTTTCTTTCTCCCTGATATTCTGTCATTTCATGATAATGAGCCTTTAAGATGTGAATTTTATTTTCCCTCCTTGAAGATTTTATAGCATTTTCAACGCTTTCTTCTTCCCTGAATTTATGCATTCTTTCTCTCTCCCCACTCCCCTCTTCTCTCTCATAACTGTCTGTCATGTCTGAGGCTTGCCTTAAAAGTCTGGGGATCTTGACTCTCTGCTCATATTTGAAGAGATGATTGGATGGTCAGCATGCTTGGGTGGAGATTTTCTTTTCTTTTAAGATTTTATTTATTTTTAAAGAGAGAGGAAGGGTGAGGGGTGGGGGAGAAACATCAATGTGTAGTTGCCTCTTGCATGCCCCCTACTGGGGACCTGGCCCACAACCCAGGCATATGCCCTGACTGGGACTTGAACCAGTGACCCTTTGCTTCACAGTCCAGTGCTCAATCCACTGAGCCACACCAACCAGGGCTGGGTGGAGCTTTTCTAATGGTAGGCTTCCTGATAGTGGGTGGTTGGTCATGAGCTGGCTCCTCAATGGGGGTCCCAAACATCTGTATTAGTAGATCTTCCTCTTGAGTCTTCTCACTTCCTACAGATAAGGGTTCTTGAGTTTCTACCTGAAGGCAAGAGGTATGCCAGACTGCCAGGTTGTCTAGAAGCAGGTTAAGGAAAAGGGGCTGGGAGTTACCTTTTAGTATCTAGATTTCCACTTAGTCCCCATATTTTCAGTTCTGTACTTCATACCTACCCTCCACAGTGCCTCATGTGCTGACCCAAATTCTCCAGTGGGCATCTCAGGGCTCCTGTAGGAGTGGGCAAGCTGTGGCGACACCACTGCCCACGGAGTCTATGCCCTCACGTAGGCTATACCCGTCCTCCCATTGGCAGCCCTGCCCTCCTCCTTCCTGCAGCTCAGCCTGCCTCTCATCTTCTCACCAGGAACCTCTGCAGGCATCAGCCCTTCAGCCTCCCCCACGCTGCCATGTGACTTACCACTTCTTCCTGCGCTCCCCACCTTCCAAAAATGTGCTGACATCCCTCATCTACTGCCGACTCCTACTCTCATAGACCTTGTAGGTTTGCAACTCTTTCTACTCCTTTCTTGATGTTTGGTAGGGTTTGGGGAGGGAGCAGACAGAGATTCACAAGAGGCTCTCCTGCCACATTTAACCAGAAGTTCTTTAGGGTCTGTCTTCACTCTGGAGCGGTTGGGAGCAGCTTCCAGGCCCCATGTGCATACTGTCAGTCAACACAGTCACTTTTTATTTCATTATGAACTAGGTGTTTCTTTATGGGAAATGGAGCAAAGTCCAAACACACACATTGTTTAATCATATTAGTAAAACACTCTTGACCTTTGAACAAGATCCAAATGTGTTTCTCTGCTTTTGTCGAAGAATGGGGGGCAGAAGAGCATGAGAGGTGCTTTGAAATGTGGCCCTGGCCCCATACTTACCAAACCTGCTCTGTCTTCTGGGCTTGAATAAAAGCAAGGAGAACGCCGAAATAACATCTCCTTTGAATTAATCATGAGCCCCACCTCCCCGGCTCTCCTGTGTTTACACATTACTGCTATTGTGTTGTATCTGCTGGCAGATCTCCTTTCATCTGCCAGCCACACAAAACCCTCTTCACGTCAAGCTGCACGTGTGGCTCTTAAATTAAGAGGGGGCATTTTAACAATAATTCTTCATTCCTCTTACTGAAGGGCTCAAAGTCTTAGGGAAGGATCGCTGCTCTTTCTGTGCACCGCTGTACCCAGCTGACATCTAAAGTCCAGAAAAGCTAAGGTGAGGGAGCAGGGCCGGGAGGCTGTCTCAGGGCAAAGTGGGTCTGGGGGTGGGGCAAAGGGTGAGCAGTGGACCAGGATGAAGTGGGCTTTGAATGCCACACTAAGGATTTTGTGCTTTCCTGCAGGCAGTGAGGAGCGCCCCGAGGATCCTGAGCAGGAAAGTGACATGAGATCAATTGCGCTTTAAGAAAACTAAGCTGCCCTGGCTGGTGTGGCTCAGTGGATTGAGTGCCAACCTGCAAAACAAAGAGTCACCGTTTTGATTCCCACTCAGGGCACATGCCTAGGTTGCAGGCCAGGTCCCCAGGAGGGGGCGTGCAAGAGGCAACCATGCATTGAGGTTTTTCTCCCCCTCTTTCTCCCTCCCTTCCCCTCTAAAAATAAATAAATAAAATATTTCTAAAAAATTAAGTTGACAGCTGTGGGTGGGAGGGTTTAGAGCAGAGAGAGCCTGGAATCTAGGAGGCCACTTAGACAAAGTGGTTCTTATCCCTGACTACCAAGATTGCTGGAAGAGCTTTTAAAAAAAATCTAGAACCTGGCCTCTACTCTGGGAAATTTTGTTTCAGGTGGCCTGTGGAAGGGATCTGGAATCTGTATTCTTAACATTCCAGGCGCAGCACTGAGCTGGAAGGCTACTGTGAAACGCTGATAAAGGGGACCAGATCTCAAACACGGTCTGTGACTCTGGGAGGCAGAGGGAGAGACAGATTGGACAGAGGCCGCCAGGGGCAGTGGTGGAGTCTCACCGGACATCTGCCTGTTTCAGGGCCTGGAGGAAGGAGGCAGGAGGACAATCATCAAGCTGGGCCAGGAGGCTGTCACAGGGAAAGGGGGCTGCATGGGGCAGGGTAAGGGGTTAGCAGGAAAGAACCAAATGAAGTTCTCCTCCCTGCAGGGGAGCTAGATCCGATTTGACAGAAGATGGTGACAGGTGACAGGATGCCAGAGGGGCCTGGGACTTGGGGGGAGATGGATCTGTGAGCCTCTGGCTCCTGCAGACACAGTCAGGGAGTGCATGGAACTGGATACTACAGTTCAGACCCCTCCAGTCACATACGCACTGGGACACACACGTGGATGCCCATGGGCACGCACAGCCCTGCTCTGCAGGAGCTCAGAGATGGGGCTCTAGACTCTCGTATCCCTGTCTGTTTGTGTGGTGCTGGGATCCACAGTCTCCTCACCTATGGAAAGCTGACGAGGCTGGCATTAACTCCATATGGCTGTTGTGATGGGTTGAGGAGATGCAGCATGCAGAGGCTGGGCACAGAGCCTGGCATGCAGGGAGCACTCCGTAAGTGGCAGCTATGAGTAATACTAAAAAACGCAATCTCATTTCTGAAGCCAGTGAGCCATAAAGTATTTCATTCAGTGTATCTCACTTCTAAAGCCAGAGAGCCATAAAGTGTTTCATTCAGTGTTAGGAGACAAGTCCACAGGAAGGTATGAAACCTTTCATTTGTTGCTACCCGCTCTGGGTGGCTTTCTCTGGGCGTGTGTTTGGCGAATCCTTTGCCTCTTATTTCCAGGACTTTTAGAGAAATGACAGTCCCTTGCTGCTGCATTTAATTGGAAAGGCGCTCAGAGACCTGAGATTATAATTATGACGTCTTAAATGTTGAGCTCTTCAAAAGCCTGCCGTTGCCCTCACTGTCACCCTGAACAGCTCTGGGAACCCAAACCCTGCAGCCCGCCAGAGTGTGTGCTGGGTCTCAGCCAGGCCTCACCTGGGAAATCTGAGTGAGTGACGTGCAGGCAGCAGGCAGACACACAGCAAACTGAAGAGCCTGTGATGAGCTCAGAGGAGGTGAGTTGATGATCTGCTATTTATAGCCCCACTAAGAGGCTCTGGCCGCCAGCTCCTTGTGAGGCTGGGTGGAAATGATGCCTTCACAGAGCCTAGAGCACAAAATGAAATTGGTGATTCGTGGGCAGCAGCACTTGGAATGTATACGCACCCGCACCCCAGCCCCACTGGCCTCTCAGACACCCACTTTGGAAGCATGTTGCACAGAGCTGCCAGCCTGCTGCCTGCTTCTCTGCATGCGTTTGGACAGGATGTGAGGGTAGGCAGGCTCTGCTCCCACAACAGGCCTGCGAAGGGCAGCGCACTTCTCAGAGAACCCCAAGAGCCTGAGCCTGCCCCTCCAAGAGCCCTCAGACAGAGCTTGGGCCAGGGCTGAGTAGGAGGCAAGTCCTGGGCTCAGGAGGCCGCCTTCAGGTGCTGGGGCCTCAGAGGGCCTACAGGTCAGAGAGCAAGAATAGTCCCTGCTCCTGCCCAGTCTCCATGGGCAGCGCAGGCCGTGAAACAGCTTCCTAATGACGTTAGTTCTACTGAACGTGCAAAAGTGTACCATGAGGAAAGCCCAGGAGCTTTTGCGTTAGCCACCCCCATCCCCAATTTCATAGCCCAGCACCTGTCACCTGAAATGGTTGCTGTTTATTTTATTTTGTTTTTTAGTAACATCTTGGCTTACAGACCAAAGTCTCTTTGGAGGCTCCAACCCCACCCACCCTGTTGGAATGCTCTGGGGGTCTCTAAGGTTCCAAGCCTGGCCTGAAAGGACCAAACCAGGGTCACAAGGCATATACTAACTGAGCTACGGAGCCAGGTTGTCTGGGCTCAGGTTCTATCTCCACATTTCCCAGTCACATGCCCTCCATCAAATTCCTCTCTCAGACTCAGTTTCCTCTCCAGTAAGATGGGAGGGATGGCAGAATCTGCCTCACTGAGTGCGGTAACGGTGAAATGAAGGAGCGTATGTACAATGTACAGTGGACGGCACAGTGCCTGGCACATGGGAAGGGCTCAGCACCTGGGAGCTGCCACTTCTGCTGTTGCTTCTGGCTCCTGTGTTATGGTCCTGCACAGATAGCACTCCTTTTCCCATGGCCCGCGGCCCTGAGGCTCCTTGTGGAAGTGGTGCCTGGGGCCTCAACAGAGACCTTCTGCCTATCTCGAGTGCACCCCGAGTCAGGCTGCCTGGCATCCATCGTGGACTTTCCCCAGGGAGCCAGACCCTTTGCTTTGCCTGCCACTGCCCTCACCTAGAAATCGAGTGCCTGTCCCTTGGGGCTGGGCCCTGCCTGGGCTTGAAACCCTACTCTTCTGTTTCTCTATACCTGGGAGGGCCCAGGGGGGCATTAACCATTGCCATCCAGCAGTGGACTTCCCCTAAGGGTCCCTAGTGCTAACTTGAGGTGTGTAGCTAGCACTCGCCCACCAGGGGAAGGCTGGATGACTGGCAGGGTGGCCCACCCCACCTACCAGCTGGACACGTAGCACAAACTGCTGATTCACGGAGGCTCATGAGGTCTGGGCTTTGTTTGTGTATTCTCTCATCTCCAGCTGTCAGCCAAAACATAATTGGAGCTGTCACTTTGGCAGCGAGATGCTGTGAAGTGTCCTAATACAACAGCCTCTGCTCCATGGCAGTGAGCTTCAGGGAGGTGGGAGGAGTCTGCAGCTGCTCCTGGGGAGAGAGCCATTCTGGAAAGTGGCCTGTGTGGTATTCACCCAGGTGCAGCTGCTAGAACGGCGTGAGCACCAGGGCAAGGCCCTGCATTAGAACAGGCCCTGGCATGCCTGCGTTTGCATAGAGAGAAAAGCAGTTCTGATAATACCAATTAATATGGGAGGCCGCTGCTGTAATGAGGCATTTGGGCAGCTATGAGGGCTTGGAAAACAGCCTTTAAACTTATGCACAAGTTGGATTCCAGCATGTATGGGGTGAGTGAGTGGTTAGATGGCAGGGTACGTGGCATAGGGAGATGGCACCAGAGATATAGCTGGAGCCAGGTTGGGAAGCAAGGAGCTTGAAGGCCATGTTGTGTAGCTTGGACTTGATTCTGGAGGCAATGGGGAGCTACTGAAGCACTTAAGGGAGGGGGCAATAAGGTCAGACAACAGTGGGCTCTGGGCTCAAACATCCCCAAGAAGTGGCACTAAGGGTAAGGCTCTTCTTCCCTGCAGCAGTCTCTAAGGAGTGGTGTGCTGCTTGGGAAGGTGTTCTGCAGCCCCAGCCCTAGGATTCAGGGGGTGCTGTGGCTCTGTGCTTACTGGCCCTTGTCAGGCCAGCTGACAGTGTGCAGCAAGTGAGAGGGGACCCAGACTCATGCTTTCCTTCTCCCTCAGTCTTCCTAGGCCAGAGTTCAGTAATGAAGCATCTGCCTGCAGATGTGCCAAGTGCAAGGAACGGCACATGCTCATGCTAAAGGTCAGGGGAGGTTCCTGGGGCTGAGAGACAGTCCCACTGCCGGTCAGTGTTGCTTCTACCACCACACATACACATTAAGGAAACAGCAGAGACAAATACCCAAGCTTGATTGTTGGAGGAATTCCTGGAAGGAGGGTTCTATCCTCATGTACTTAAAGAAATACTGGTTTTGCCCTGACCAGTGTGGCTCAGTGGGTTGAGCATTGTCCTACAAAGCAAAAGGTTGCTGGTTCGATCCCTGGTCAGGGTACATGTTTCTCACCCTCTCTTTCCCCCTCCCCTTCTCTCTAAAAATAAGTAGATAAAATCCTTTTTTGTTTTAAGAAATAAGTCAGGAAGGAGACAGGATTCAGTTGATGAAAATTTCGTCTACCCTTCTCTGAAGTGCATTGCTCTACAGCAGTGGTCTGGCTGCAAGCCAGGAAGGGCAGGGTGCCTCTCAGGTTGTCAGGGGAACAGAGCCAGGAGGAGAGGATGTTCCCATTCTGGCAGGATCTGCCATCAGTTTTCCCTGAGTTGGGCTGCCAGGGGCGCCGGAGGGCGGAGAGGCAGCAGGTGCTGAGCAATGAGGAAGTCCCCTCACCTGGGCAGCTCCTGACACAGTGGGTGTGGAGAGTGCCTGGAACCAGTAGGCCTGTGGGTGGGGCCCAAACCTTATGCTGCTCCCTGAGGGCAGGTGCCATGTCATAGCCACCTCCTGGCCAACCGTAGCTGGCTTGGAGCAACTGACCAACGTGTAGTTTTACCTATTTGGATTGCTTTTTCCCTTAAAATTGACAAAATTAAGCAATGAAATATATCCAGTTTTTTTTAAATGTTATTGTAAAATATAATACTGTCAGGAAAGTTCAGGCAACCACACGTACAGCTTAAAATGAATATTGTTTTTTAAATATGGAAGAGTATAAAAAAGAAAACAAATGACATTTAAACCTTTGCCTGGACAAACTCCACTGAAGTTCTCTGAACATACAAAAAGGTATAAAATGAAAAGTGAATTCCTCCTTTTTTCTTTTTTCCCTGCAAGTAGCCACTAACAGTTTCTTGTTTATCTTTCTAAAAATTTTTCTCTGCATCACTAATGTTTCTAAAAGTGTATGTGATCATACAGGCTTTGTCTATATTTAGTGACATATTTTTAAAAGGATGTGATCACGCCCCTCCTAAGACACAAAATTAACATATGTTAAAGATTTAACCTATTAATTTATGAGAGAACTGCTAAACATATTACAACCGAACCAAAGCAGAGCTCAGAGTGGGACACATGATAATCAGATAAGGAATGCTGAAATGATTTTAGAAATGGGCACAAAACCGGTTAATTTCACAAGGCAATAATAGTCCTTTGCATTCCACAGTTTGCATTTCTGTGGACGGGGTTATTTTCATTACTATGAAGTTTTTAGAATTTACCTTCCATCTTTTAGAGTTGAGAAATGTTTGGTCAAAGACAATGAAAGGCAGAGGTAACCCTGGTGGGTAACTTATTCAGGACACCCACAGAATTTCAACACCTTTCATAAGTTTCCCATATACTTGTAATTACATCCCTACCTTCATCCCTCCTAGGATCCCCTGTCACAACCCCTGCTGCCCTGCTGTAACAGCTGACAACCCTTCTGCCCAAGTTCCAGTGATGGGCTGGGGCTAAAGCCTAACCTGGGAGAAGCAGCCATGGCTCAGATGATTGAACGCAGCAGCCTGGTGCGCCCAAGCCTCTGATACTCACTTCTGTGGTGGCGGGCTGCCCCTGGGCTGGTGATCACACTGGGCCTTGTAGATGGTCAGGGTTTGTGAAGAGGGGAACAGGTTAAAAATGCAGAGAAAAGATATGTGGTCCATCAAGAAAGACAAAGAGGATGTCCAATGAGCTTCTAGTTTCTGGGATGGCTTTGTGAATTTGGATTCCGTTAGAGTCCTCCCTTATGCTTGAGTCAGTTTGTGGGGGTCTGTCCCACTAATTCCCCACCTCAGAGAATAAGGGATATGCAAGATATACAGGGTTGTGACCTAAAAGGTCGGGGTGGCATCTGAGGCCTCCTGGTCTGAGGCAGTTTCCCCCAGATCTGAGGGTCTGTGTTGGCACCATAGGGTGCCAACCCCAGAGGGCAGGGACAGAGTGGGCTGTGACACAGTGGAAGCAGACAAATCCTGACTTGCTCTGCACCCTTAACAATCAACTCGTCTCCTGTGAACAGGTTTTCTTATCTTAAAAATGGGGGACAAGCTTCTTTTTGTCTTGCCTCCTAGGACAGCTCCAGGGGTCCATTGAGAGGCACGGGAATGAGTCTGCTGCCAAGGCCAGTCACGTGGTGAGAACTGAGCCCACAGCTCTGGCAGGAGAGGAGAGCTTGGCCCCTCTGTGCAGAGTGCTTTGGGAGAAGAGGTTTTGTGCAAATGGCCAGTCATGATTAATTGATGAGGAGGCTCTCCAGCAAAGGATCAGATTTCACAGATAAATATACGTATATATAGTTTGGCTCTCCTGAGAAGGAAATACTCATTCAGAGTAAGGCAAGTCTATCTAAATAAGATTTTTCATATCTTAAACAGGTACCTTCTCACCATCTTCATTCATTCACTGAGCATGTGTTGAGCACCTACTGTATGCTAAGCACAGTCCCAGACACTGAGGTAAAGAGAGCTAGCTCCTGCCTTGTGGTGTTAGAAGGCAAGCACACAAACAGAGCTTTACCGAGGCACATGATAAGCACAGACCAAGGAACACAGAGAATATTCTGGCAGCGCAAGGAGGAGTACCCACCTGTGGCCCCAGTGTGGCATCAAGGATCCACAGGTCATATACAGAGGAGTGTCTGGTATTGCTGGGGTGTCAGGGGAGGTGAGGGGCTGCCTGGATGAGGCAGTGGGGCCAGTCACATGGGGTCTTGGTGGCCTCAGAGGAAAGTCCATACTTCACTTAAGAAAATGAGTGCTTTGGCCAGATTTATACCATAAAACCATCACTCTGGCTGCCTGTGGAGAACAGGTTAGAGGGGAACAGGCTAGCGGCACAAAGACCCATTAGGAGGTGGTGACAGGCATCCAAGCCAGAAGTGATGTGAGCTGAGGAAAGGGTGGAAGGAATTGATTCAAGAACTGTTTGGGCTTTTTTGCCGGAACCACTGCCTTCCAGTAATTCACCAAAATGACTAACGCAAAGGGAAAGAGGAGAGGCCCCCGCTGTGTGCTCTCGAGGCCTTTTGGAACATGGAGTTGTCCCTTTGGCCACATACATGCGCATCTACAAGCAAAGTGATACTGTAGGCATGAAGGAAAGGGCATTGTTCAGAAAGGACTGCCCCGCAGGCGTTGCCATGGCGAAACTAGAGGGGTCTGCAGTGTCACCCGCATGCGGTGGGCACTGTTGTAAACAAACAAGTGAAGGGCAAGAGTCTTACCAAGAGACTTAATGTACATTTGGAGCATATTAAGTACTCTAAGAGACAAGATAGCTTCCTGACACGTGTGAAGGAAAATGATCAGAAAAAGAAGGAAGCCAAAGAGAAGGGTACCTGGGTCCAGCTGAAGAGCTGGTCTGTTCGCCAAAAGAGAGAACTGGTGAGAATCGGTGGAGAGAAGCCTGAGCTGCTGGAGCCCACTCCCTATGACTTCATGGCAGAATAAGTGGGAAAGAAACAAAAACAAAAGCCTTAAACCCCTCTGTATGGATTTAGAAGAAGAAAAGAAAAAGAAATGTTTAGGCCAAGATTTAACCTGAGAGATGAGATAGCGGTGACCCTCGGGGGTGCCATCTTGGATGACCATGTAGTTAGGGTATCGCCATCATAGGATAAAGAAAGCAGGAGGAGAAGCAGGCTTTGGGGAAGGGGCCAGGTAGGCTCTGATGAGTTCCACTGTAGACGTCATAGGTCCAAGGGACCCGTGGGCATTCAGGCAGATGCACCCGGCAGGCAAGTGAATGCACAGATCGAAACCTAGGGAGCTGTGGGGCTGCGAGGCAGGAGAAGGAAGCTGCAGTGAATGTAGGCGTGGACAAGTTTATATGAGTGTGTAGGGGGAGGAGAGAGCAGGGGAAGAAGTGGAAGGCCATTGTGCCTTTGGCCCTAAAATTCTCACTTGCTGAGGACGAGGGTGGGGGAGTGACGAAGGCCGAGGAGCGGGTATTTGCAACCTTTGGTATGGGCAAGAGGAGAGAATCTGACCCAGGCTGGCACCGTAGGGCCCTGTTGCCTTTGGAGGTCATAAATCTGCATCAGTAGATTTATGAAGCTGTCTGCCTTGGCTCCTCTCCCGAACACAGAAGCCAGGTTGGCCTATGGCGCCTGGGCTGTGGTCTTGCTAGGAATGGGTAGTAGAGACAGCTAACTGCTCACCAAAAAGTAGTCCCCACCCTTCCATAGAATAGAACTGAGGCTAAGAAGGGGCTTCCCAGCAGCAGAGACTATGTTTCTCGGTACAGCCCTTCATCTCCCACCTGTGACATCTGGCAGGAAGCAAGTGACTCGTTCTTGCCAATGGAATGCCGAGCAGGGATGATGTGAGTCATTTCCAGCCCAGGCTAGTCAAGGCACAGCTGTGCCTTCTGCACCCTTCCTTTCTCCTTCTTTGAGTTTGATGCCCCCCTGGGATCCATATGTTGGAGATAGTAGAGCCATCAGGTGGAAGGATCTTGGTCACTGAACCATCACTCAGAGGAGACACACCACTGATCAGCAATGTCTGTTCGGGGGGTTGTGAGCAAGAAATCAACTACGTTATTTGAGCCAATACTCATTCTGGAATGTGTTTGTTACATCATCTAGCATCACCCTCACAAATACCGGGTGTAAGGAAACTGATGGTTGTTCAAACAACTCAGATAGGCTAGGCTGGAGACTCAGCTGAGGCCTCTAGGGACAGAAGACCATTTTCAAGGTCCAAGGACAGTAGTGGAGAGGACTAGAAAAATCTAGAAAACAGAAGGTCAAGACCTCTGGTAGAATTTAGAAAAGCTACTTCCGTGGCGTGGCAAGAGCCACGTGGGAGACAGTGAGGGACATTAAGCACGTCCAGGAATTGTGGTGTTGGGGTCAGGACCCGTGTTCACTGGTTCATCCACCCAGATGTCGTGGTCTCCAATGAAGCAGGATGTGGGCGGAGAGGAAGCCTCAGAGGGCTGACCATCGTCCTGCAGCCAGGGCGCCAGGAAGGAGCGCTTCCGCACGAAGAACAAACTAGCAGGACTGCCTTGCTCAGTCCTGTCATCTGCCGTGGCTGAGGACAACTGAGCAGGGCCTGTCACCTCTGTTAAGGATCCGCTCAGTAGGCCACATGGGATGCACACCTCAAAGCTGGCCCATGGAAGGGACACCTGTGCATGCTGCCACAGGCTAACTCCATCCTGAATTAGCCCACAGCGGGAAAGCTGTCCTCCCTTGACAGAGCAGCTTGGCACTCTCCAAAGCACCTGCGTATGAATGTTTGAGCCTCGTGGAAGTCCCATGTGAAGATGGCGTCTCTGTGGTGGGTAAAGTCACCAAAGTGTTAAGTGAGATTCCCTCAGGAGAGGGTGGAGCCAGGGTCTCCTGATCCTTAGCCCGTGATTGTCATTGTAAACTTCCTTTTATAGACATTAACTGCCCATCACCTTAGGGAGACCCAGGCCTCAACATGCCATTGGCAGCACGCTAAACGCACTTCCAGCCAGTGAGTCTTAAAGGAGTTTCTGAATGAAGGGCGCCAAAACAGGGATGGGAGTAGAAGTGACAGAAAACTCAAAATAATAGTTGTGAAAATAAGAGAAGTTTATTTCTCTCTCTTTTTTTTTAATGATGAGGTAGCTGCCAAGGGTTGTCATGGCCTTCCATGATTTCAGAGGGCCACGGACCCTTCTGTTGTGTTGTTCTTCTCTGTTGTTGTGTAGCAAATTATTTCAAAACTCAGTGGCTTAAACAACAACGAACATTTATTATTGCACACTTTCTGTGTGTCAGGAATGGGGGTGGTTCCGGCTCGAGCTCTCTCCGGAGGTGGCTGTCTGGGTGTCACATGGATCTGTGGTCATCTGAAGCTGGACTGGGACTGCAGTACTGCTGGCAAGTCGGGCCTGGCTGCTGGCAGGAAGCCGCAGTTCCTCGTCTGTAATCCTCTGTGGGTTTGAGTGGCTGACAACATGGCAGCTGGCCCCCACTAGCCTAGAGCAGGGGATCCAAGAGTGAGCAAGGTGGAAGCCACACTATCTTTTATGATGTAGCCTCAGAAATCACGCTGTCATTTCTGCAGTATCCTGTTGGTGTCATGGGTCAGCCCTATTTAACATGGGAGGGAACCACACAAGGACATGAAAATCAGAAGCTGAGAATCACTGGGGGCCATCTCGGAAGTTGGGCTACCGCATCTGCCATCCTCAAAGCATGGCTTCATCCCCCTGTTCCCAGATGGCTGCTCTAACTCCAGCTCTCACATCACAGAAGGTGCCTCCTAGCTAGCAAGAGGAAGGAAGAAAGGAGGAAGGGCATGCCTTTCCCCTTTAAGGATACTTTCCAGAAGTTGAACACACCATCCCACTTGTATCTCATTGATCAGCACTTAGTCACATAGCTGGAAAGAAAGCTGGGAAATTGAGTATTTATTTTGGATGGTGACGTGGTCAGCTGGACCAGATCCTGGGGACGGTTAGTAGTCTCTGCCACATCAACCATGTTCCTGTGTAGATTTCAAAGGAGGGGGCTGGGGGAAAGGAGCATAGAAAACATCACTACCTTGGGTTACTGACCTGGCTAAGGACTTATGGCCAGTCTTGTCTGGGAAATAATTGTGTGTGTGTGCATTTTGCAGGGACTGGGAGAAGTGCAGGTTAGTGCTTTACCCAGTAATTAGTGCATCTGAGGGTAAAGAGAAAATAGTCCTTAGAAGAGCTCAGGAGACAAATAAGCATTGAAAACAGACCTAGTCCTAGAAGCCCAACCAAGAGTGGCCTCAGGAATTAAGATGATCCAGAAAATGAGAAGCTCATCACAGGAGGCATCGCAAGGGCAGCTTCATTCTGCACCCAGACCTGCAGATTTAAATAAATTCTAGGTAGTCCGATTTACTGATTCAAATGCAGAAGCACAGATGGGCAACTCTACCAGCTGTGTTTTTAAAAGATCATATGATTCCTGATCAATGAACCGAAGAGACCAAATACGGAAGTGTTTAGAGCTGAGCTGCAGATTTGCCAGAGACCTCTTAGAGACCAGCGCCAGGGCTTGAGCAGCCAGCTGGGTGCTGACTCAAGCTGGGGGGAGGGGAGGGAGGGTGCCACTGGGCATCAGAGCCTGGCTCAGCAGATGAGCCATTAGCTAGCCAGAGAATTCTAAGGCCTGAGAAGTCCGCAGAAAAGCCGCCCTGGCAGAAGGAGGGCAAGGCTCTGGCTTGGCCAAGCTGCCAGTGAGATGGGGACACTGTCATCCTGGAGGAATGCGAAGTGTGAAACAAGCCGCCTGGGGCTGGGGCACCCAAAGGGACAGCAGGTACTGCCAAGGCCATGTGGCAGGGGCTGGCTTTCTCTTTGCTGCAACAGCTTGCTTGGACATGGGTCCTCATTATGGGAGTGGAAGAGAGTGGACTGAGACTTAGAGGTACTTGCTTCACAGGGGGTGGCTGGGAGTGCCCTGCCTGCCTGGCTGGTCTCACACACCCTGCCCAGGCACAAGCTGGAGGACGTCCTAGGACCTGAGTTCCCCCACCTGGCCATCTCCAGATAGGACTGTCAAGACACCCTGCGTACTCACTCGGGACACAGCCCATGGTCTTTATTGGGTGGGGCTGTCCATCATCACCCCATAGCTGCTGTACCAGGTCAATTTCCAGAGTGGTGAGGGGGTCAGCAAAGCTCCCAGCCTTTCCCACTCTGCCTGGGCCTCAGTCCCAAGTTCATCCAGAAAATTGGGGGACCTCCACAGACTTTGAGGGCCCTTTCAAAAGAGACACCTGCAGGTGTGACCAAGGTTGGTCTCCAACCTTGGTCAGAGGGGTAGGTATCTGGGGAGGGCTAAAGGTGGGCTGGTAGGGGGCAAAATAGCCTGAAATAGGCTTGGGAAATCTGGACTCTGCTTCATGGCTCTGCTGCAGCAAGGCTGAGTGAGCACCTGCTCATTGGGACCGACACTAGGCTACCCCTTGGGGACACAGAGCACAGGAAGGCTGAGATGACATCACCCCACACACAGTTAAAGCAAAAGAGCTGAGGGTGCAACATGCAGTGATGGGCTAAGTACAAGGCTTGGGAATAATGGAGGAGGGGAGGGTGAGAGCAGAGTGGTAAAGGAAAGCTTTGCAGAAGAGCTGCTACCTGCAAGAAGGAGTGGGAGTTCCCCAGCCAGCAGTGGGGCCACGTGAGGAAGGGCATCCAGGCAGAGGGAAGAGCAGGCCCCAGAGTTCTGAGCTGTGAGGCCTCCTGGGACAGAGGAAGGAAGGCAGTTTGTTTGCCTGGTGCGTTTACTATATTCTGCAGTTTCTGGGCCTGTTCGGGGTGGAGTGTGACCTTGATCTCTTTCCACCAAGCAGCTCAGAGGAGTCAGAGAGGAAAACAGATGCTCTCTTGCTGCAGGGGTTGTTGGGTTTCCTTATATCTGTGGCCCTTGGCACCTGGTCGTGGTAGTGAGTGTACCATGATTAAATCAGGAAGGGAGCAGCGTTCCCTGGTTTTGGAGAACGTGCCCAAGGCCCAGTCCTTCTCCACATCAGTTCCTGAGGTGTGACTGTCCCTCGCAGTTTCTGATGGAGCAGAAGGCAGGGCATGAGGGTGCACCGAGTGGGCACTTTGGCCTCCCCTCCCTGTTGTCAGATCCAGGCCTTCCAGGTGCCATCCGACCTTTTGCAGCCAGCACATGTGCTCGTACAGACAGACCCTCACCATTTTTTTGTGTGTGTGTGGTGCACACGCTTGCTCTGCACCCAGGAAAATTTAATCACCAGATGATCTAGAACGAAACAGCAGCTCTGGAGTTGTTCTATGAAGGAAGAAAGGAACCAAAGGCCCCAGTAAGTCCAGTGGGCACCCCCTCTTCTCTGGGTCAAAGTGCACAAGTGGGACTGAACCAGAGCCACGCTGGGATGTCACCTGTCTCGAGCTGCAGGTGGACCCGGAGCCTCTGGCACCAAGCAAGGCTGTGGGAGAGTTTGTGGTGCAGGTAGAGGACACACCCCGTCCTCAGCATCCATGTCCCAGTCAGCCCAGCTCACTCAGCCAGGAATTCCTTCCCCGTGACTACTGCTCTTCTCACCAGGATGTGCAAATAGCCTCCTGGCAGCTCTGGCCTCTCTCTCATCTTTGCCAGCTCCAACCCCAAGGCCTGGATCAGGTCATATCCCTGTGGCTGTATAATTAGCTCCCTAATTACAACCCCCTTGGTCTGGCATTCAGAGTTCTCCCCACTACAGTACTGACTCACCTCTCAACAGCCTTCTTACCCTCCTCCATCCTTTTTATACTTCAGTCTGAAGAGCTCTTCCACCTCGGTCCCTAGGTCTCACCTTCACCTGGTGTAAATGTCCCCTTGTCGCTGCTGCAGACACTGCCCTTCTGACAAGACCTAGCTCCAGTATGGTCTCACCCATTTAGTCTTTCTTGTCACTCTCTGCCCTGTGAACCTATGGCCTAAGGGAGGGAGCTTTTCACTAGATTTGCATCTTTAATTACAGGAGTCTTACATGCTTATAAAAATGTTCCCACATCACAGAAGGGTGTACAGTAAAATGAGTGTATGTCATCCGAACTCTCCTTTCCCCAGAACTTGCCCCAGTTAACAGTCAGGCACGCACACACTTGGGTACCCACCGTACGCAGCATGAGGGGGACTGTAACCATGTGGCATGGTGGCAGCAGGGTGGGGGCTGGGAAAAGCCGAGTTGGCAGGAGTTTTCAGAGAGTGGTGGCTTGGGCTGACTTTAAAAGAAAATTCTCAAGATCAGCCTGTGGGACCCTTGATTTCTTTCAAAGAACAGAACCCTAGGGAGACATTTCTAATTTGTATGAGAATATTCATTTTATTCACTCAAGAGCCAGAAACTCAAGTTCAAAAAGCAGCTAGGCCTCTGGAGAATCCTCTTGGCTTAGCAAAACCCCTTCTACAAGCCCTGGCTGAGCTCAACCAGAAATCTGGCAGCATGCAGTTGGATGGACAGAGATGAGGTTTGAACCCTGGCCTTTCCAGCCTGGGCCTTTGCCAGGCCGTGTTCTGGCTGAGCAGCCTGGAGGCCCTGTATCCCTGGGTGACTCTCTTTACAGCATGGTCCAAGAGGAGAACCCACCCTAGGGACCAAATGGGCCCATCCTCCATAGAATAGGGTGTGTGCTGCCCTCTCAAGGGGGCAGAGCCAGGGATGCGCAGGCATTTCCTTCTGCAGGGACTCCAGTCCACGTTTCTAGGCAGTGTGAGGGGCAGGGGGCAGATGTCTACCCCAGATGTTGTTCCCAGATAACCCAAGGAACCACATCTCTCGCCCACACTCTGATTTAAATAAATATTTAAGTAGGGAGAAAGGACTGGGGCACACTAGTGGGGAACACTAACCCCAACTTAGGGATGTCGGGGAAGGCTCCAAGGTATTGGCATCTAAACTGATACTTGACAAATAAACAGCAGGTGAAGGTGAGAACAGCATGCCTTACAGAGGGAACACACAGGCAAAGGCCTGAAAATGTGACTTTGCAGAGGGAAGACATGACTTTGGAGAAACTGAAATTCACTATTGCTGAGCTTAGTGTGTGAGGGGCTGGGCAGGAGTGCGGCTGGAGAGGTCAGCTGGGCATGCAAACCTCAGGGCTTTGTCCTGACAGCCAAGGGCAGCCAGGGAGGGTTTTAGAGAGTTGACTGTGGCTGCTTCACAGACTGTGAACTGGAGGTGAAGCGAATGCCTTTGGGTGAATGCAATGGTGGCCTGGACTAGAGCAGACACGGTGGAATATGAGAAGAGGTAGTATTTGTTACAGCATGCCGGATGAGGGAGAGGAAGGGGACCCTGCCTGGAGAGTTGAGGATATATATTCCAGGCCAATAGTTGCATTTAGAAAACGACTGTTAACTGGTTTGGAGTTAGGGTGTGCGCAGCTGGGGGACCACACGTCCTTTCATAAGTAAAGAATTGAAAGCCAGTGGCAAGTAATAAACCCCAATCTGGCCATCCAGCCTGCTGCCATCAGTGCAGACCTGACTGGACACCCAGATCTCTTTTTTTTTTTAAATTCTCACCCGAGGATATGTCCATTGATTTTAGAGAGAGGGGAGGGGAGAGGTAGAAAAAGAAACACCAGTGTGAGAGAGAAACATCGATTAGTTGCCTCCTGTACATGCTCCAACCTAGGATTGAATCCTCAACCTAGGTACATGCTCTGACCAGGAATCAAACCTACAAATGCAAACTTTTGGTGTATAGGACAACACTCCAACCAACCGAGCCACCCGGGCAGGACAAGGACACCCAAAGCTTGATTCAAGCATGTCTATGGCTAGACACCCTAAACCTAACCAGATACCCCAGATACAGAGCTGACCATGTCCTGCGAACCAGGCGTTCACCTGACCTGTAAGCCTGTTGTCCCTGGTCACTCAGCAACACTCAGAAACTTTGCTTTCTCAATACAGAACAGAGAGAGTTCATGACCAGCCCCATCTCTCTCCCTTCCCCAAGCCTGAGCCTAGACTCTCTGCTGGAATAGTGTCTCTGTTTGGTAGGAAACCTTTCCACTCAACTTTGATCTCCGGTCTTAACTCAAGCCAGAGGTTCCCACCAGCCATAGGACCTGGAGGGGCGTCAACAAAGTCGGACACACCCTACATGTTCTTTGCACGGTTCTGGTATCTGCACACTGTGGTTTGTCTTTGCGTTCCCCTGGACTCCGCGGGCAGTGAGAGACTGTGAAGCTCCAGGGTGTTGTGCAGTGGGGTCTGGTGGAAGAATATAGGTAAGGAGATCAAAGCCTCAGTCTGGTCTCCAGTTCCTTAGGTGATCTTTCCTTTCTGGGCCTGTTCCCCCATCCTTGACCTCAACCCCTAGCTCCCAGGCCTTTGTACACTCTGTTCTTTCGCCTGGAATACTCTTCCCCTTACTCTTCATCTGTCTGGTTCATCCTTCAGACCTCAGCCTTCTCAGGGAATACCTTACTGACTGGTCCACGTCAGATTCCTTAGTTAAATTTCCTGATAGACCAGTGTTCCGTTACCTCTTTTCCCTCATTAGAAGTTTTCTTTATTTGCTTATTTACTACCACCTGCCTTACCCAGAATGAGAGGGACCAGACTTCCATGAGAGTGAGGTTCTGCCTGTCTTACTATTGTATCCACAGCCCCTGGCAAGAGATGTGTCCAGAAGTAGGCAGTGAATGGATGAAGGAAGGAACAAATGAATAAACAAATGGATGAATAGACGAATGAATGAAAAGCTGGATAACTGCATAGATTTCACCTGGTAAAGCAAAAAAGCTCAATTGGATGGGATCCTCCCCAGTATTACAATAATTTTCTAGGCCTCTATTGTTTTATCTCTGAAGGGGAAAGAGTATTCTCTGCTTGCTGCTTTACTTCTGCATCTAACTCGGCTCAAGTCAGCCTGATAAATCCTGGTCTAAAAACAACTTGGGTAAAAGATCCCTTTGACTCAAGGACCTTATTCTCTGACACCCGGCCACTTACATGTGAACCTCGAGATGGAAATTCAGGCTTTGCCAGAGAACACAGGCCCCTCTTTCAGAGCTGGATTTAAGTCTCCAGCTCTCTGGGCAGGATGAGTTTTCAGAAGCCACAGCCATGCCTCCTAGAGTTAGGGCAATAAAGGCTCTTTTCTATCTCCATTGCTGGGCAGGGAGGGCGGGTGAGTGTCACCGCTCAGAACTGGGGATTGTGCCCCTTGAGGGGCCCAGAATGCTCTGCTCATTTGTCCATCTGTCTGACTTCAGGGATGGCCTGAGTGCAGGCGTTTTCCTGAGGCAGAGCCAGAGGTCTGGCTTAGGGCCTGGTGAGTCATCTCCAGGCCTCAGGAGCCTAGGCTGCACGAGAAGGCTGACTTTGCTTTTACTGCGGCAGGTTGACCTCACCTACTGAGGTCTGGTTCTGCTTGTACGATGTACCAGGGTGAGCCCTGGCTGGTGTGGCTCAGCAGATTACGTGCTGGTCTGTGAACTGAAAGGTCGCTGGTTCAATCCCCAGCCAGGACACATGCCTGGGTTCCAGGCCAGTTCACCATTTAGGGGGCGTGCAAGAGGCAACTGATGGATGTGTCTTTCACATGTCGGTGTTTCTCTCCCTCTCTTTCTCCCTCCCTTCTCTTCTCTCTAAAATAAATAAATAAAATCTTAAAAAAAAAAAAGATATACCAGGATGAGGAGACAATCTCTGTAATGTTCACCAAATGATTGTACCCAGCCATCCTCTCCCCGAGGGCCTGGGGCAACCCCTTCCTGTACCCCCAGGCTTGAGGAAACACACCCTTCCTGCATGGAACAGCCAGCTGGACTGGGGGGCGCCCTGTCTAAGGGTAGCAGTGAGGCAGGGTCCCAGCCACATCAGAAATAGTGCTAATGCTCTGAAGACCCAGAATGGGGAGTACAGGTCCTGACCAATCAACAAAGGACATAGAAGGGCTGAAAAACCTCAGTAAGGGAAAGGAGGAGGCCTTTGATTCTGGAGGAATCTTTTCAGTGCTTGGGAGTTTAGTGTCCATTGTACAGGTAGGTGAACTTCTGGCCATGGGGACCTGCCTCTAACGGAGGCCTGGGAAGAAAAGAAAGGGAAGAATTCTGGAAAGCTTTCAGAATTCTGAAGGAAGGTAGCCTTGTCCCCACTCTTTGATGTGCCAAGTTTACCCCTTCCCCTTCTGCTCAGACCACTACTTATTCTTACTGCACTTACTGGCCCAGACCCTCCTTAAAGTCACAAGGGTCCATACAATCACTGTCGAAACCCAAAGAATGTTTTTTCCATATAGAAAAGTCCTAAAATTCATGTGGAATCTCATGGGACCCCAGACAGCCAAAACAATCTTGAACAAGAACAAAGCTGGGGGTCTCGTGTCTCCTGACTTCAAAACTTACTCCAAAGCAACAGTAATCAGAACAGTGTGGCACTGGCATAGAGAGAGACACGTAGACAAGTGAAATAGAATGGAGAGCCTAGAAATAAACCCTCACATACATGTTCAAATGATTTCAATAAGGTTGTCAAGACCATTTAGTGAGGAAAGGACAGTCTTTTCAACAAAGTGTATTGGAAAAATAGGATATCTACATGCAAAATAATGAAGCTTGATCCTTACCTTATACCATATACAAATATTAACTAAAAATGTATCAAAGACCTAAACTATAAAACTCTTAGAAGAAAACATAAGAAAAAGCTTCATAACATTGAATTTGGCAATGGTTTTCTTAAACTGATTTAAGACAGAGAGGGGACGAGGGGAAGAGAGAAAGAAACATGGGCTGTTGTTCCACTTATGCACGCACTCACTGGCTGCTTCCTGTATGTGCCTGGACTAGAGATTGAACCTGCAGCCTTGGTGTATCGGGAGGACATTCTAGCCAACTGAGCTAGCCAGCCAGGGCCGGCAACAACCTCTTGTGTATGGCACCAAGAACACAGGCAACAAAAGGAAAAAAGCAGCAGGCTGGGCTTCATCAAAACTGAAGACCCTGTGGGTACTGGAAATGCCAGGGGTACACCTTGTGAAGTGCACGATCATCTGGCTGCTGTGCTGTGTACCTGAGACCAACACAAGATAATGTTGCAAGTAAACTGTAATTGAAAAAATAAGTTAATTAATTTTAAAAAGTTTAAAACTTTTGTACAACAGAGGACAATACTGAGTGAAAAGGAAGCCCATGGAGCGGGGGAAAATATTTGCAGTCAGACATCTGATAGGGGTGAGTACCCAGGCCAAGTAAGGAACTCTTACAACTCAACAACAAGAAACAAACAACTAGATTTGAAGGTGGGCGAAGGACTTGAGTAGACATGGCTTCAAAGAAGATATTCAAGTGGCCATTAAATACCTGAAAACTGCTCAACAGCACTAATTATTTGGAAAATAGAAATCAAAACCACAATGAGATACCACTTCACACCCATTAGGATGACTGTTATTATAAAACAAAAACCAAAACTAAACAGAATATAATACATGTTGGTGAGGATGTGGAGAAATTGGAACCCTTGTGCATTGACAATGAGAATATAAACTGGTGCGGCTTCTGTGGAAAGGAGTTGGTCAGTTCCTCAAAAAAGTAATCATTAAATTACCATACAATCCAGCAATTCCGCTTCTGGGCAGATACTTAAAACGAATTGAAAGCAGGGACTCGAACAGATGTTGGTGCGCTCACACTCGTACCAGCATTATTCACAATAGCCAAAAGGTGGGAACAACTCAGGTGTCCATCCATGTGTAAATGGACAGGCAAAACGAGGTATGGACATACCCTGGAATGTATTCAGACTCAAAAAAAGGAAGAAAATTCTGACATAATGCTACAACGTGGATGAACCTTGAGGACCTCGTGCTGGTGGAATAAACCAGTCATGAAAGGACAAATATGGTCTGATTCTGCCTGTATGAGGTGCCTAGATTAACCACGTCCGCAGAGACGGCATGTAGAAGGTGGCCGTGGGCACGGGGAAGGAGGCGGGGGAGCGCTGCAGCGGGGCACAGGGTGTCAGGCTGGGGTAAGGGCAGGGCTGGAGAAGGTGGCAGTGCTGCTGTGCAACGCTGACTGTGCCCAGCTCTGAGGATGTGCTTAATGCCACTCACTGACTGCACACTTACAAACAGTTGGAAATGGTAAATTTTATGTTATATATATTTTAGCTCAATAAAAAAAGAAAAAAATGCCACGGGAGTGAGGACTTAAATCTATTTCAATCTATAAGCCTCCTCCCCTGGGAGGTTACTCAAGGCCCTGGAAAGTGCTGGAAAGGGTGGGTGAGGGGCAGAGGGAGGAAGCTGTCTGGTTTCCAACCTCGCCCCCAGCCTACCCTTCCTTCTACCTCTTTAGCTCCTGCCCATCCTTCTAAGCCCAGCTCTGGTCCTCTCCCGCTTCCTCTGGGATGAATCTCCAGCCCTCGCTGCCCCCCGAAGCAGAGGTATCCATGTCCTCCTGCTCCCACAGCCCCGCCCTCCTGCTCCTGGGCTCCTTCCTCGGCACGGGCACCTCTCCCTGGGCTGGGTCAGCTTATCTCCCCCCATAGGCCAGGGGAGGCTTGCAATAGCTATTCAGTGTCCTTGTCTGCAAAGTGGGGCTCTTGAGATCCACTTCTCAATGTGGTTGTGAGCATCCAAAGATAATAAATACAAAGCTCTTAAGTACAGTGAATTGCGTAGTAAATGCTCATATATTATTTCTATTACTGTTATGATTATCCTTCATGCTAACTTGGAATCCTTAGCCCATTGCGTCTTATAGTTGCTCCTCATCCCTTGAGCCCCAGCTCCGCTCCTACTTCCACCACAGAGCCTTCTTGTCCACTTCAGTCCCCACTGACCCGCTGTGGGTCATCCTGGAATTTAAGAAAATTCTGACTTTATAGGATTGTCATGAAGGTCAAATGACTTAATCCATGCAAAATGCTCAAAACAGAGCTGTGCCGAGAGCCAGGCACATAAAACGCGCTCGCTGAGAGTCAGCAGCGATGACGATGATGACCCTGATGGGCTGTGGTCGTTTTACACATCTGTGCTGCGTGTGTTGTCTTGACCGTGACTGTCATTCCTACGTAGATGGACTTAAGAATAAAGAGGTATGACAGCCCTGGCTGGTGTGGCTCAGTGGACTGAGCACTGGCCTGTGAATCGAAAGGTCGCCTGTCTGATTCCTGGTCAGGGCACATGCCTGGGGTGCGGGCCAGGTCCTCGGTTGGGGGTGTGTGGGAGGCAAACGATTGGTGTTTCTCTCGCACATCGATGTTTCTCTCCCTCTCTTTCTCCCTCCCTTCCCGTCTCTCTAAAAATGAAGAAAATCTGAAAACCAGGAAAGGACAAGATACAACAGTAAGAGGTTATAGGTGTGGGGGAGATGGATTCAGGCTCAGCAGGATTCTCAGAGCCTTGGAGGAGGTCAGCAGATTGGAAAGGGGCTGTCAGGAGGCCAGGGAGATGGGACAGTCATAATGAAGCAAAGGGCACACAGAATGAGGTCACTGTGGCTGAGCTGTGGTCAAGGTAGCAGGAGATGGGCCTGGAGCCAGAGGGGGCGGGACCTTTACCCAAAGGGAGGATAGCCCCCTGGAGTGTTTGCAGCAGGGGAGAGAGCTGTGTGACTGCAGTGCATTTGGAGAAGCTCACTCTGGCTGCTAGGTTGGAGAATGGACAGCAGGGGGCATGGGTAGGAGCAGGAGCAGGCAGGCAGTGGGAAGCGGCTGAAGACATGTGGAAGAGAGGTGCAGACAGCTCGCCTGGGTGGCGGCGGTGGAGGCAGAGGGCTAGGAATGGATTCTGGAGGTGTTTTAGAGGAAGATACCAAGGCCTGTGGCTGGATTGGTCATGGGGTTGGGAGGCTTTGCCTCATAGGTGAACAGTAACACTATTTTTCTGAGATCTGATCCCTGGAACAACAGCTTAAAGGGACAAGGCTGGCACCTGCTTGCTGGGAACCAAGTGATCAGTTCACCTTTTCCCACCTTTGCTGGTTACACACCGAAGCTCTTATATTCAGAAAGTTCTTTAAGTCTAACCCTGACCTTCCAGCTGCAATTTGAGCTCAACCCATTCCATATTCGCCCTCGGTGAGTCTGCCGGGTGCTGAAAGGCAGGGGGACTGAGGCGTGGGCTCCAGGCCAAGGGCTTGGGTGGCAGGCATGCTTCTTGCATGACCACTGTGAAGCGTGCCAACCTCTGGTGCTCATCCGGCTCAGACCCCGTGTGCCCGCGCCAGGGAGCGTGGGCCAGAGCACCAGGTGAAGATCCTCCTGCCCCCAGCCCTTCAGGCCCGCACATGCCCCTTGCCCTGCCTCTGGAGCCCTCTCTCAGATCTGAAGCATCCCCCAGGGCCCTCGAGAAGGGCTCTTCTTCATGATTCCTTCAGAGGGAGGAGGTGGAGAGCAGGACCTCTGATCTTGATGCCAAACTCCAAGAAATTACTCACCAGAGGGTAGAACTTCAGAGTCCCAGGCAAGCTGCCCTGCCCTAGCTCTGATCAGAATCAGGATGGCTGTCTGGCAGGGCTGTGGCTCCGAGGGCTTCAGGAAGGGGCCAGGGCCCTGCCCAGCACAGCTCCCCCAGGCCAGGGCTGCCGTGCACCTCCTCTTACCCACCTGCAGGTGGGGACTGGGGACCCATGGCCTGAGTCCCCATGGGACTGGTCCCTCTAGCAGACCAGTTGGGACCCTCAAAGCCCCCAGATCTACCTAAGATTGACTTGCCATGTATTCAAGAGTCCCTTCTGGAAAGTGTCAGTCAGTACCATAGTGGCCCCTATCCTGGAAGCCTGCTCCCCGATACCCTCAGGAAAGTGTCCTGGTCTCCGTCTCTCATGAGCTCCCTACCCCCAGGAGCGGGGATCAGATGATGGCCTACTCAGGTTTCCTTCTCCTGTCCCCCCACCCACTGCTCGGCCCTCCTGGGCCTGGCTCACAGCCATGTCTGGTGCAGTCACAGGCCTGCCAGAGGGTAAGGGACTATCACTGGGAAGGGAGTCAGGTGACCTGGGTTCCAGTTGGCTGGGATGGAGCCAGGGAGTTGTCCCAGCAGAGGGAGTCATTTTGGGAGTCATTAAACCTGGAAAGAAGGGGCACTGTGAATTCACGAGGCTGGCTTCCTCACTCTCTCCTGAGCGGAAGCTTGTCTGGTGTCGCCTTGAGGGGTGGGCCTCTGGGAATAGCCCTGTGACAGGGCACTGCCACCCCACAACACCTCCTCCCCTGTGCTTTTGCAGCATGAGTGGCGAGGATGCCTTCCTTGTAGGAGCAGGTTCTCCAGGATCTTCAGCTCCAGTCCTGGTTCTGCCCTGAAGTCGAGCAGAAACCTTGCCCTGTCCTCGCCCCACACCCTGTGAATTCCCCCAAACCACCCCTCCTGGCTGCACTCCTGAATTTTCTCTGGAGGGCTGGATGGGGTGGAAAGGCCTCAGGAAGTGTCCAGGGTCCACTTCAGGCAGAGGCTGGGCCTGGCCACATACAGAAATGGGGGCCACTGAGGCTGGTCAAGGAAGGCTGTGGGGGTGAGGCCACCTGGGGACCAGTGACAGTGCTGAGGGGGGGTGATGGCTACCAGGGTAGGCCCTTTGGGAGAGATGCAGCCACAGCATGCTCCCCCAGCAGCCTCTGTTCCAGCCATGGGGAGTCTCTAAGGGCCCCCGATCCCACAGTCGCCCTCCTCTCCATTCTCAGCAGTAGACTCTTGAGGGCGAGGCAGCGGGTGAGCTAGCAAAGTCAGGACTGCCCCCACTTCCTACCATCCTTCTGTCCCATGTTCTGGGCATGGGACAGAAGTGCCCATCCCTGCTTGTCATCCTAATCTGTGTGGTAAACAATGTAACCCACATGCCAGGCCCTCCTGCCCAGGATATCATGCCCTGTGGCTCTCCTGGGGGTGCAGTGCTCCCCCCACTTCCATGTCCAGACAAGAACTCTGGCCAGGGTGAGCCCTCCACCCCCAGGGAGCCCCTCAGGGCTTCCCAAGGTTAAGTCTATTTGTCTTTCTGTCCCTGGTACTGCCCTGTGATAAGAAACCCAAATTTCCCGAGGAGGGATGGTCAGGCAGTCAGGGAGAGATGGGGAAGGGTCCATTCAGGGGTAGTAGGGGGGTGCTTGCCCCTTGTTTGCCACCCGTCTCTAGCCAGGTGACTCTCCCACTTGGCACTCCAGGAGAGCTCTCTGGGAAGAAAGAAACGGAAATCTCTAGAGGTTCTGGATATTCAGGCAGATCAACGGTGGGAGAATGCTACGGGAAATGCCCAGAGAATAGCTGTAACCTAGAAAGGAGTCACCATGGGCTGTCAGCCCACTCTAAAACTGGATGGCGAGCAACCTCCCTTGGGGCTTGAGGGACCCTCACCCTCCCAGAGGTGACTGATCTTCGCTGGCCCTGCAGGGATGGGCTCAAAAGAGCCTGGTAGAGCTTCCTGTGCTGCTGTTGGAAGAGCCCTCAGGGAGTCAAGCAGTCTCACTACGGGTCTCAGTGTCACTCTGGCCACTTGCCAAAGCATCATGAGTTTCTGCCCCTCTCTGGGCTTCAGTTTCTGCATCTGTGAAATGGTTATCATCATTCTAAGGAGGCAGAAGAAGTCTATTTTATTCCCAAAATATGTCCCTTCTCTGCCTGTCATTCATTCCAAAAGCTCACTCTCCTTAGCAAGTTTTGATTAGACATTGCCCTAGTCAGATACTACTCCTGAACGGTGGCCGAGGGCACGATGAGCTTCTCATCTTTGGGGGGATACAGTTTTCTGATGCCATCGTGCCTCTACCCCTTTCCCCCAGAGCTAGCCTCGCCCCTCTAGACTGAGACCTCCAGGCAGCATGCTTGCCAGCCGCCCCCGAGCTATGCCCAGATGACCCCAATCTCACAGACTGGGGCCTGGGCACAGGCGTCAACACGACATTTCTCTGCTAATGGGAGCCTAAGCTGTCACCAGCCCAAGCAGGGCTCTGACGCTTAGGGAAGCCACCCTCTATTTCAACCAACACCTGCTGGCCGAACCCTTATTTTGTGCCAGGCACCTAGATAGGCAGGAAGTGGGTAGAGAGCAAGGTGAGCCATTCCACTGCCCCCACTGGCCCCCACAGGCCGGTGGCAAAGCCTCCTCACAGACGTGACATTGAGGCTCTACTCTAGCAAGATCTCAGAGAGGGGGCTTGCCCCTGGGAACCAAGTAAGGAGGGCACAGGAGGTTCAGCCAGGTGTCCCCAGGCCCTCTTACACCCTTAATGAGATGGCAGTGCCATGCGATATCCGGTCCAGCAGGCTGACCAGGGAGCGCAGCCCTCTCATGTTTAAGGGAAAATAGGATGTTGGGTTTGCTCTCAGGCTCCAAGCAGGGAGCTGGCAATAAATCAGGAACCGAAAAGCGATGTCACTGCTTCAAAGTAAATTTCCAAGCCCGGGAAACAATTGCACATTAAAATCCATCGGAGGGAAAAAATATCTATTAAAACTTCAGGAGAAATGCTTTGCTATAAATTAGATTTTTCTGCCAACCAGGATAATTCAATAATTTCCCCTTGACATTCTTGAGATTGCTCTTTGGGGGGAATTATGACGCTTTCCACGGAAAGATGAAGAGCCGACTGGGAGTGGAGGTGAGAGGGCAGGAGAGGGCTCGCTAGCTACAGGGGGAGCAGCCCCTTTGGGGGCTCAGTGTCACTCCGCAGAGGCTCTCCAGGACAGCCCTGAGGACTGCGATGCAGGGCTGTGACCAGAGAGTGCCCCAGGACAGGCTGCAGCTGTGACAGAAGGATGGCAGGGTTCTTGGGGAAGGCCTTAGGGTCCTCAAGTGCCGCCTTACAGCGTCCCTGAATTATTGTCTAAAACCTTCCTCAACCCTCGTGGAACCAGAGCTGGTCTCAGGTAATAAGTAAGGTCCCTATCTTCACTTCTCAGTTCCGGGTGCAGGGTGGGCGGAGAAGCCTGCCTGCCTCCTAGTCTTCCTCTCTTCCGTTGCTGTGCACGGTTCAACGCCAGCCAAGACCCTGCCCCCGCATCCCATCTACTTCCTACAATCGGGCTTTGATCCTAGCCCACCAGCCCAGGTCCCTCAGCTTAAGGCTCACTGGTCAGCCAGACCTGCTCTGGCTGGACAGGGCAGCTGGCATAGGGAGGGTGCCAAGCAAGGGATGGGATCTAGGAGCAATGGGCACAATCTGCTTGGCCTCTGGGTACAAGCCTCCAAGACCACTGTGGGAGCAGGGAAAGGACTGGCATCAGGACTTGAGCAGGACTCGGCCCAGGGGCAGCCTGCCTGGCTGTGAATCCTGACTCCTCCACTGGCAGGCAGGCAGGCGCTTAGCCTGTCTATAGGCCTTGATTTCGCTATCTGTACAATGGGGGTAAGACAGTCCTGTCTTAGAGACAGAACCAAATGTGGCAGTGTGCGTGAGAAGCACCTAGAACCAACCTGGCCCACAGAAGTGGTACTTAGTATCTGCAGCACACAGGTCCCTGGACCACAGGCCACAGCCTTTCCCACTGCAGGAAACCGGTCCCCTGCAGCCCCTTCTCAGGCCCCTTTCTCTCTCCCACCCAAATGAGGCTGTCCTGGGGACTTACCTTCTCAGGTAGAACCACAAAGAGTGGTGTCTGCCTGTTGAGCTGGGCCTCCCACTGGGACTGCCACATGACTGCCTGAGAAGACCCTTCCCACAGTGGGCACTCATTGCTCCCAACAACACCCACAGGGAGGGTGGCTGATTAGAGGGCTCTCATTTTGCTGAAGCCTGGGAGGTGAAATGACCTTGTTCAAGGTCACATATCTGGGGGAAGAGGTTGGAGCTGGGATTGGGACCAAGGTTAACCCAACTCAACCACAGAAGCAGCCTCTCATCTCAAGATGCCTGCCTTCCTGCCCTCCCTCCCTCCCTCCCTCCCAGGAACCAGAGTCTCCCAGAACCCACAGGGTGGCCAGAGCAGCAAACTGAGGCAGGGACACGTGGGAGTGATCTTCTTCCCAATATTCTCCGAGTCTTTAGGAGAACCACCCTACGGCCCAGCAAATAGGTCAAAGGGGAAGGAAGTGGAAGAGTCTGGGAAAGTTCCCATTTAAGCAGCTGTCAGAACAAGCTATTCACTTGGACACTGCCTGACTCACAGAACGGAGGAATTTGGGGCTTGAAAGGTCATCTCGTCCCGCCCTCCCTTTGAATCATTTCTCCCACAGGTGCTCCCCAACCCCAGGTAACAGGGAGCTCGCCATCTCCCCAAGTTACAGGTTGCTCTTGCAACCCGACCCCTTCTGGGGCCAGGCCTGGCTTTCTGTGGCACCGTTCTGCCCCTGCCCCTGCCCCTGCCCCCACACGGGCAGGAGCCAGCAGCAGTTGGGTGGTGTGCGCCTGCGGTTTCTAACTTGGCAAGGCCCCAGGTTTCAGGAGCTAGTCCATGAGCAAGGCAGGGGCTTTCTGGAGACTGTGTCTTTCCAAAGGGTGGGGCAGGGTGCTGTCGGGGCTCGGTGCTGGCGGGGCTGGGTGCTGGCGGCCCAGTACTCCCTGGGGGCCCAGCTCTGTGCTCAGGAGTTTCCCTCAGAGGGGAGGTCGCCGGGAAGCTCAGGGCTGGGGAACTTTGCCACCACCCGAAACCAGGCTGGGAGTTCAGCAGACACGTAATCAATACCACTGGATTTGCCTTAAAATGATAAATATTTATACAGAATTAGCCCCCAGGCTCCGGGATGTCCAGATTTCTGGCTGTGCCTGGGAAGACACCATCAAAAGACCCGCTGGCACCTGGAGGGGCAGGACATGGAAGCTGGTGAGGGGCAAGAAGGGTATGAGGATTTTGAAACTGTGGCCCCTACTACTCAGTAGCTGTGTGACATCGAGCAGGTCGCTTGGCCTCTCTGAGTCGCAATTTCCTCCTCTGAATGGAGGCACAGGGTAACAGTGTCCCATGCTTCGGAGCCTCGTTGGAGGGAACAAAAAACAGGATACCTGCGAAGTGCCTAACACTGAGGGCTCTGAAAATGCTCCAGTTCGTTACTATTTGCAGCAGGCGGGGAAACCCGTGGGAAATCCGGGCGCCTCTGGGAAATTGGGGGTGGTGGGCCGGCCTTCCCGGAGCCATGGGGGCGGGGCGTGGGCGGGGCGTCTCAGGTAGGGCCCCGCCTCCCCTGCTGGCTCCCGTGGGGCCCACTGACTGACCTTCCCTGTAGCCGAAAGCCGCTGAGTCACCGCGGCCCAGCCGGCCGGCCGTTGGCCTAATCTCAAGACGTCGCTACTCCCGAAAGCCTCCTGCTTGTACGTCGGGCGACATCTAATTTGCACCAAGTCCCTTCAGCAGTTCTGAAAAATCTTACAGGGGCCCATGGGTTTGTGGTCCCGAGGAAAGAGGGAGCCCTCTTCCCAGCTGTCTGGAGGTATGCAGGAAGCCCTTTCCTTAGAAAAATCCCGTTCCTGCCGGCACAGTGCCTATCTTCCCACCATTAGCTAATCTTTCCTTGGGAGTAAGCATCGTCTTCTGCAGACTGCTCTTCTGAAATGCGCATTGCAACCGATGCTTTGGAGAGAAAACCAGAAGACTGGAAAACGGGCTGATGGACCCCTAGGAGCCAAATAGGGGAGGGGGGTTGAGGGGCAAGCCTGGGATTTGGCTGCCTCCTAGGCTCCCTCCGGCCCCGCCTGCCCCTCACCCAGCCCCCAGGACTCTAGGGGAAGTGGTGGGTGGGGGAGGGGGAACAGAGCTGACATTCTGTAAACAGAGCCGGTTTGGGCCTCGGCCAAGGACGGGGTGTCCTGGCCCAGCCTGGGTGTGAGGCCCATACTCGGCTCTCCAGGACTCCCCGCCCTGCCCGGCTGCCCCGGGGGTGCCGGCCCACTGCCAGCTCCAGCCAGGATGTGTCTTGAGTTTTGGGAAGTGGCCAATTGCCTTGCGGGGAATGTGTCTTGGCCTGGGGAGACAAGGAGGTGGGGGGCTTCTCTCTAAGAACCATCACTGATTGCTCATTCACCAAGTGCCAGGTCCGTGGAGACAGATTCTGGTCCCTGCCCATGAGAGAAGCTGCCGCTGGGTTGTTGCCCCGCCCCCGTCTTCACCTGCTATCCAACCCCCCACACCCACGCCCCACCCTAGCTCTTCGGCTGCCTGAGGCAGCGTGGGGTAGGGAAGCTGAGAGGGGGGGACAGGTACTGAGAACACTTCAAGGCCCAGTCCTGTCCCCTTGGCTTGTTGCCAGCTGTGGTATCCCATGCCCATGGTCTCACGAAGACAACTCAGAGCAGCATGGAATGCCCTGACAGGACCATGGGGAAGGGACAGGCATCCAGGACTCAAGGATTCTCAGAGTTGGAAACAATAGCCTGCTGTGGGAATGAGGTGGGGAGAGGGGTCTTCGGGGATTTGAGGGAGCAAGTGGCTCAGAGGTGCTGGTACCACCGCAGGCCGAGGCAGCTGTGGGTGGTACCTTGGAGGAGGAGGACGGGTACCACACAAAGCAGTCCTGGGGGCAGGAGGGGAGAGAGGCTGGCTGGGGAGACTGTAGACTGGTCCCCGATGTCCAGGCACAGGTTGTAGGATTCATTGTTGAGGCAGTGTACTCCTGAGTGACAGTGAGTGGGGTGGACAAAAAAGGATCCCATAAACAATTGTGTTTGGGAAACAGTTTAAAAAAGCTAAATACCATTCACGGCAGGCTTTATCAGAACCTTTATTTCATATGCTAATTACTGAGCGTCTTTGTTCTCCAAGAGGGGGACAGGGTAAGAGGGTATCCTCTTACCTTAGCCCAGCCTTGTTGGACTTCAGCTCTTCTAAAAACATTGGGGCACAAGAATGAATAAATATGTCCCACTTGCTGGCTCTGGCCCACATGGAATGCATGGGCACACAGAGGGACCAGAAGAAAATGTGACCTTCCCAGAAACCCCAATTCAATGGCCATTTCCTCAAAGGGGGCCAGTCTGCAGAAGCCCAGGTGAGGGTGATGGTCACAGGAGAATGCCAAATGAATGGGTTCGGCAGGCTCAAGGTTCTGGGCCCCAGGCTCTAAGCAACCTCCTAGTGCCCACATTAGGTCTCCAGCTCTGCGTCAGTGAACCTGGGCTATCTGATTATGGTGGGGAATCCTATGGCCTTTGAAGACAACACACTGATTAGAGGTTATAGATTGTGGCCCAGGGCTGGGGCTGGAGGCGGGGTCAGTGTGGTTCCTCTACCAGGGTATCCTGAGCTGAGCCTCCCATGGCCTCATGTCTAACCACGGAAAGCACAGGAGCAAAGTGGGGCTCTCTCATTGCTTTGGGAAGGCAGTGGCATCCCAGCATGCTGCTCAGGGGACCCCTCTGACAGAGTGTAACCAAGACCAGAAAGCCCTGCATCCTCACTGGGAAGCAGAGGGTGACCAGAAGAGCAGCAGAGGCAAGAGACTGCAGACCCTGCATGGGACCCCCACAGCATTCCTGGGGCTCCCAGAAATCCTGGGAGCACCACGCAGGGAGAGGCATAGGCCCCGCTTGAGCAGGTGGCAGTTAGAGTCGAGGATACGTAGGCTGGAACCATCCCTGAGTCCCCTTGTTCTCACCGGCTGGGAAGCAGTGTGTGGGGGTGCCTGCATCTTCCCCCTACTTGCAAGCTGCTCCCATAAACTGTAAGATAGCTATGGTGATGACATCTTGTATGCAGAATAGGAGCAGGCTGAGAAGGGAGAGGTTATTGGGAGCTGGCACCTCCAGGGAGGGGCTCCAGAATGAGGCAGGCGTGGTATGCCTTTCCAGGGCGGCTACGTTTTAGTGGGACAGAGAAGAGAGGACTGGCCTGGCCAGTCTGGCCAGCATCAGGAGAGAAGGCTAGAGAGGCCCGGAGAGTCGGCCTCACCAGCTTCTTTGAGGAGCTGAGTCTCAGGCTGAGGAATAGAGCGCGTGTCATGGGAGCCTGCAGAATACACGGCACCAGGCCTCCCTTCCACCAGGCCTCATGCCTGCCTTCATGGCCGGATGGGCCTCCCGCGTCTTCTTCATGTATTTTCCTTTCTTCCTTGCGTTACTGCCCAGCCCACAGTTTTGCAACACCCCACCATGGCACTGAAATGGTTTTGGCTGGGGGTCACCCAGAGTCCTCTTGACTGTGAGACCCATTGAATTTTCTTGAAATAAACAGCTTGCTTGAGATGTAATTCTGTTATTTACTTACTTAAAGCATACAATTCAATGGCCTTTGGTATGTTCATGGAGTCATGCAATGGTCGCCACCATCAATTTTAGAACATTTCGCCACCCCTCTCCTCAATAAACCATGCCCATTAGGAGTCATTACCTGTTCCCACCAGGCCCCACCTGCAATTCTAGAAACCACTAATCTACTTTCTGTCTTTCTGTATTTGCCTATTGTGGATATTTAATTTAAATATAATTACCCAATATGTGGTCTTTGGTCACTAGCTTCTTTTATTGACTTATCTAATGCTTTCATGGTACTTCCATCTTGTAGCATGCACTGGGACTTCATTCCTTTTCCACGGTTGGGTAATATTCCACTACCTGGATACACTTCCTCTGGTTTCTCCAGTCACCAGTTCGTTCGGGTCGTTTCTACTTCTTGGGTATTATGAATACTGCTGCTATGGACACTCGTGTACATGCTTTTGTGTGGACATGTGTTTTTATTTCCCTTGAATCTATGCCGAGGAGTGGAACCGTGGGTCATACGATAACTGTGTTCAACATTTTGGGAAACTGTCAAATTGTTTTCCAAAACAGCCTCACAGCTTTATACTCCTGCCAGCGATGTAGGAGGGTCCCATTTTCTTCACACCCTTGCCAACTTTTGTTATAATCTGTCCTTTGGATTATAGCTCTTCTAGTGGTATGACATAGTATTTCACTATGGTTTGATTTGCTTTGTCCTGATAGCTAATGACGTTGAATTTTTTTTCATGTGCTTATTGGTTATTTGCATATGATTTTAGAGAAATGTATATTCAAATCTTTGCCTATTTTAATAAACTGGGTATTTATCTTTCTATTATTGAGTTGTAAGAGTCCTTTATACATTTCAGATTCAAGTCCCTTGGGTCTAGATATATAATTTGTAAAACTTTTCTATCATCCTCTGGGTTGTCTTTACACTTTATCTTTTTTAAAAAATAAAGATTTTATTTATTTACTTTTAGAGAGAGGGGAAAGGAGGGAGAAAGAGAGGGAGAGAAACACCAGTGTATGAGAGGAACATGGATCAGTTGCCTCTAGGACCAGCAACTGAACGACACCTACCCCTGAGCCACGCCGGCCAGGGCTGTCCTTTCCTGATGATCTGTCTCCAGCACACCGTTTTTCATCTGGATGAAATGTACTTAACCTATTTCTTCCCAGGCTGCCTGTGTATCCAGCAAACTTGCTGAACTTATTAGTTCTAATCATTGTTTAGTGGATTCTTTAGGATTTTCTATATACAAAATCATGTCATGTGTGAATAAACAATAGCTTTACTCCTTTTTTTCCGGTCTGCCTTTATTTCTCTTTCTTGCCTAATTGCCATGACTAGAATTCCATTACAGTGTTCAATAGAAGTAATGAGAGTAGATATTTTTGTCTTGTTCTTATTAGGAGGAATTCAGTCACTCATCATTAAATAGGGTGTGGAGGGTTTTTGTAGATGCCCTTTATATCATGCTGAGGAAATACCTTTCTATTCCTAGTTTGTTGATTGTTTTTATCATGAAGAGCTGTTAAAGTTTATCAAAGGCTATTCAGATGATCGTGTGGATTTTGTCCTTTATTCTACTGATATAATTGATGTATTACACAAATGGAGTTTCAGATGTTAAACCAACCTGTGTTCCTGGAATGTATAAAACCTTATTGTATCTTCTTGGATTTGGTTTTCTAGTATTCTGTTGAGGATTTTTATATCTATATTCATAAGATATATTGGTCTGTAGTTTTCTTTTGTTGTGATATCTTTATCTGTTTTTTTGATCTTTATTGAATTTTTTCCATTACCATTCAGGCCCCTTGTACTACCCTCCGCCCAGCAACAACCACACTGTTGTCTGTGTCCATGAGTCCTTTTTCCTTTTTGCCTAACCCCACCCCACTGGCTGTCATCTGCTCTCCATCTATGAGTCTGTCTCTGTTTTGCTTATTAGTTCAGTTTATTCATTTGATTCCACATATGGGTGAAATGATACGGTATTTGTCTTTCTCTGACTGGCTTATTTCACTTAGCATAATGTTTTCCAGGTCCATCCATACTATCACAAAGGGTAAAATTTTCTTCTTTTTTATGGCCAAGTAGAATTCCATTGTGTGAATGTCCCATAGTTGTTTTATCCACTCATCTACGGATGGACACTTGGGCTGCTTCCATATCTTCATGGCTGTAAATAACGCTGACATGAACATAGGGGTGCTTATGTTCTTTTGAATTAGTGTTTTGGGTTCCTTCAGATATATTCCCAGAAGTGGGATCTCTGGATCAAAAGGCAGTTCCACTTTTAATTTTTTAAGGTATCTCCACACTGCTTCCCACTGTGGCTGCACCAGTCTGCATTCTCACCAACAGTGCAAAAGTGTTTCCCTTTCTCCACATCCTCGCCAGCACTTGTTACTTGTTGATTCATTGATGACAGCCATTCTGACAGGTGTAAGATGGTACCTCACTGTGGTTTTAATTTGTATTTCTCTGATGATTAGTGACATTGAACATCTTTTCATATGTCTATTGGCCATCTGTATGTCCTCTTTGGAGAAATGTCTATTCAGGTATTTTGTCCATTCTTGTTTGTAAGTACTTTATGCATTTTGGATAGTAACCCCTTATCAGATGTATTGGCAAATATGTTTTCCCATTCTGTGGGTGATCTTTTTATTTTATTGACTATTTCCTCTGCTGTGCAAAAACTTCTTAGTTTGATGTAGTCCCATTTGTTTATGTTTTTTCTTTTGTTTCCCTTGTCTGGAGAGATATATCTGATAAAAATTTGCTATGAGCAATGTCCAAGATTTTGCTGCCTATGTTTTCTTATAGCATTTTTATGGATTTGAGTCTAACACTGAAATCTTTGATCCATTTTGAATTTATTCTTGTGTGTGGTATAAGAAGGTGGTCTAGTTTTCATTTTTCTGCATGTATCTGTCCAATTTTCCCACCACCATTTATTGAATAAATTATCTTTAATCCATTGTATGTGCTTGCTTCCTCTGTCAAATATTAATTGTAAAGGTATTGGTTTATTTCTGGGCTCTCTGTTCTGTTCCATTGATCTATGTGTCTATTTTTATGCCTGTACCAAGCTGTTTTGATGACAATGGCCTTGTAGTATAGTTTGATATTAGGTAACATGATTCCTCCAACTTTGTTCTTCTTTCTCAGGATTGCTGTTGCTATGTGGGGCTTTCTGTGGTTCCATATAAATTTTTGAAATATTTGTTCTAGTTCTGTGAAATATTTCATTAGAATCTTGATAGGAATTATGTTTAATCTATAGGTTGTTTGGGGTTGTATGGATATTTTAATGATGTTAATTCTTCCTATCCATGAACACAGCATGTGCTTCCATTTATATGCGTCTTCTTCAAGTTCTTTCTTCAGTGTCTTTCAACTTCCCATGTACAGGTCTTTTATATCCTTGGTTAGGTTTATTACTAGGTATTTTATTTTTTTGAAGCAATTGTGAAGGGATTGTTTCCTTAATTTCTCTTTCTGTAAATTTGTTATTGGCATATAAAAATGCAACTGATTTCTGAATATTAATTTTGTATCCTGCTACATTGCTGAATTCATTTACAAGTTCTTATAGTTTCTTGGTGGAATCTTTGGGGTTGTCTATGCACAGTATCATGTCATCTGCAAATAAAGACAGTTTTACTTCTTTTCCAACTTGGATGCCTTTTATATCTTCTTCTTGTCTGATTGCTGTGGCTAGAACTTCCAGTACTATGTTGAATAAAAGTGGTGAAATTGGATATCTGTGTTATATTCCTGATGTTAAGGGGAACACTTATAGTTTTGCCCACTGAGTTTGATGCTGGCAGTGGTTTTGTTATACATGATCTTTATTATATTTAGGTACATTCCCTCTATTCCTACTTTGCTGAGAGTTTTTATCATAAATGGGTGCTAGATTTTATCAAAAGCTTTTTCTGCATCTATGGATATGATCATGTGGTTTTTAGCCTAATTTTGTTTATGTGGTAAATCACATTTATTGATTTGTGAATGTTTACTAACCTTGCATTCCTGGAATAAATCCCACTTGTTCATGGTGTATTATCTTTTTAATGCATTGCTGTATTCAGTTTGCTAATATTTTGTTGAGGATTTTAGCATTTATGTTCATTAGGGATGCTGGCCTATAATTTTCTTTCTTTGTAGTATCTTTATCTGGTTTTGGAATTAGGATAATGCTGGCCTCATAAAATGAGTTTGGGAGCTTTTTTTCCTCTTGAATTTTATGAAATAGTTTGAGAAGGAGAGGTCTTAGTTCTTCTTGGAATGTTTGGTAAAATTTACCTGTGAAGTCATCTGGTCCAGGGCATTTGTTTGTTGGGAGTTTTTTGATGACTTTTTCAGTTTCACTAGGTGTAATCTGTCTATTCAGATTCTCCAATTCTTCCTGATTTATTTTTGGAAGATTGTATGTTTCTAGGAATTTGTCCATTTCATCTAGGTTGTCCAGTTTTTTGGCATATAATTTTTCATGATATTTTCTTATATTACTTTGTATTTATTTGGTGTCAGTTGTTGTTTCTCCTCTTTCATTTCTGATTTTGTTTATTTGGGTCCTCTCTCTTTTTTTCTTGATGAGTCTGTTAGAGGTTTGTCAATCTTGTTTATCTTTTCAAAGAACCAGTCTTGGATTCATTGATCTTTTGTATCTTTTTTTAGACCCTCTTTCATTAATTTCTACTCTGATCTTTATTATTTCCTTCCTTCTACCCACTTCGGGCTTTGTTTGTTGTTCTTTTTCAAATTCCTTTATGTGTGAAGTTAGATTGTTATTTAAGCTTTTTCTTATTTTTTGAGATAGGCTTGTAATGCTATGAATTTCCCTCTTGTGATTGCTTTCCTGGTCTCCCACAGATTTGGGATTATTGTGTCCTCATTTTCATTTGTTTCAATGTATCCTTTGGTTTATTCCTTGATCTCATTGACCTATTCATTGTTTAATAACATGTTATTTAACTTCCATGTCTTTGCATGTTTTTCAGTGTTCTTCTTGTGATTAATTTCTAGTTTCATAGCATTGTGGTCAGAGAAGATGCTTGTTGTGATTTCAGTCTTCTTAGATTTGTTGAGATTTGTTTTGTGTCCTAACATGTGGTCTATCCTAGAAAACGATCCAGGTCCTCTTGAAAAATGTGTATCTTCTGCTGCTTTGGGGTGTAATGCTCTAAAGATATCAATTAAATCCATTTGACCTAGTGTGACATTTAAGGCTGCTGTCTCCTTGTTAATTTTCTGCCTGGAAGATCTATCCATTGAAGTGAATGGGGTGTTAAAATCCCCAACTATGACTGTGTTTCTGTCGATCTCTCCTCTTATGCCCATCGAGAGTTGCTTTACGTATTCAGGTGCTCCTATGTTGGGTGTGTAAGAGTTTCCTAGGGTTATGTCCTCTTGTTGGATTGTTCCCTTTATCATCATGTGGTGTCCTTCATTGTCTCTTACTATAGCCTTGGTTTTAAAGTCCATTTTACTGGATATAAGTACAGCAACCGCAGCTTTTTTTCTTTTCCATTTGCATAAAATATCTTTTTCCAACTCCTTTGGTCTGTGTGTATCTTTTGCTTTGAGATGGGTCTCCTAGAAACAGCATATATATATGTGGGTCTTGTTTTCTTATCCATTCAGCTACCCTATGTCTTTTGGTCAGAGCAGTAAGCCATTTACATTTAAGATGATTATTGATAGATATGTATGTAGTACCATTTTATTGTCAGACTGTTTTCCTCTGTTTTTTTTCCTTTCCCTCCTCCTCCTCTTCCTCCTTCTTCTCCTTCTTCTTCTCCTTCTCCTTCTTCTTCTTCTTCTTCTTCTTCTTATTATTATTATTATTAAAGCAAGTCCTTTAACATTTGTTGCAGTACTGGTTTAGTGTTAACAAATTCCTTTAGCTTTTTCTTGTCTGGGAAGCTCCTTATTTCTCTTTTGATTTTAAATGATAGCCTTGCTGGGTAAAGTAGCCTTGGTTGCAGGTCCTTGCTTTTCATCACCTTGAATATTTCACACCACTCCCTTCTGGCCTGAAATGTTTCTGTTGAGTAATCAGATACCAGTCTAATTGGTGCTCCCTTGTAGGTAATTACCTGCTTTTCTCTTAAGGCTTTAGGATTCTCTCCTTGTCTTTAAGCCTTGTCATTTTAATTATGATGTGTCTCAGTGTAGGTCTCTCTGGATCCAACTTGTTTGGGACTCTCTGAGCTTCCTGGACTTGTGTGACTTTTTCCTTCACCAGATTAGGCAAGTTTTTGGTCATTATTTCTTCAAATAGGTTCTTGATCCCTTGCTCACTCTCTTCTCCTACTAGTATTCCCATGGTGTGGATGTTGTTATGTTTCATATTGTCCAAAATGTTTCTTAAGCTCTCTCATTTTTTTAATTTATTTTTCTTTTTGCTCCCCTGCCTGGGTGTTTTTTCTACATTGTCTTCCAAAACATGGATTCTATCCTCTGCTTCATCTAATCTACTGTTTATTTCTTCCAGTGTGTTATTTATTTCAGATATTGCATTCTTCATTTCTGATTGGTCCTTTTTTATGGTTTCTTTGTCTTTTTTTTTTTTAATGCTGTTGAGTATCCTAATAATCATTACTCTAAACTCTCTATCTGATAAATCGCTTGCCTCCACTTCATCTAGTTCTTCTGGAGAATTCTCTTATTCATTCATTTGGGGTCTATTTCTTTGTCTTCCCACTTGGCTGCTTCTTTTTACTTTCTGCCTTAGATGTTAAACTAATCAGGTGTCAAACCGATCACTTGTTGATCTAATCAAGCTGTAATCAGCAGTCCCACTTAAGCACCACAGGGTGGGACAGAGTAATTCCTGTGGGTGGGTCTATTGCTTCCCTCAGGCTGATGTCACTTGGGGAGAGTGCTGTACCTGAGAAAGATGGCTTCTGCAGTATGGGGCATGCTTCATCATAGGGATCCTGGTAGCTGTTCCTTCAGTTCTCTCCCCAGGGCCACCAGCCCCAGACTCTCCTCCAGTGTCTCTAGTCCACTCTGCCCTGTCTCTGCTGGAGCCCAGGGTAAGTGGCTGCAAATGAAATTTTTTGTCTTGGCCCTTTAAGAAGCTCTCTGTGTCTCCAGCCATCTCTTCCTGGAAGACAGAAACCCTGCTGCTTTTACACAGCTGGATGTTATGCTTTCTGACTGTGGTGCTGTAGGCTGGGGAGACCAGCTTGGGCTGTAGACCCCACACTTCTCAGGCAGAAATCCCTGGCCGCTGAAATATCCCTCTGGAACTTCAGCTGCTTCCCATCGGAGCCCAGCCGGCCCTCTTATATCTCATCTGCATTCCGTACCTGTCATATTGTGGTGAAGTGGCTTCTGCTGTCTATCTGTGGTTATAAGGCTTCTCTCCAGCTAGTGTTTAGTTGGTTATTCTGGATGATTTCTCTACGATTTAGTTGTAATTCCAGATTGGTCCTGGGAGGGGGTTAGTATAGCTTCTACTTACTCCTCTGCCATCTTGGATCTCCTTTGTCTGTTTTTGATATTGGGTTAATACTGACCTCATAGAATGATCTGGGAAGTGTTTCCTCTTGTTTCTTTTTAAGTGACTTATTTTTCATATTGTAAAAATAGGAAAATATAGAAAAGTATAACTAAAATTAAAATTACTCATAATCCCACTATGTAGAGGTAAGCACTACTAATATTTAGGTGAATTTCCTTCCCACTTTTTGTATGCTTATACATGTTAAAATACAAAATTGGCATCATGCTCTATGTGGAGTTTGGTATGCTGTTTTGCTTTTTTTATGTTAAAATTACATTGTGAGCTACAATAAAATATTGTTCAGCTATAAAAAGGAATGAGATACTGATACATTCTACAAAATGGATGAACCTCAAAAACATAATGCTGAGTGAAAAAGCCAAACACAAAGGTTCATATATTTTATGACTTCACGTATATGAAATATCCATAGTAGGTAAATCCATACAAGCAGCATGAAGATTAGTGTTTGCCAGGGGCTGGAGCCTATCTGTGTTTGGAGCTGGGGGCAGGCCAGGGAGAGGCAGGGGGAGGGGTGCAGGGGGAGACTGTGAAATGCTTAATGGGTACAGAGTTTCTTTTTAGGGCGATGGTAATGTTTGGAACTAAAGAGAGGAGGTGGTTGCACAACATTGTAAATATACTAAATGCCACTTACATATTCATTTTAAAAATGGCTATCTTGCCCTGGCTGGCACAGCTCAGTGGATTGAGCATGGGCTGCGAACCAAAGCATCGCAGGTTCAATTCCCAGTCAGGGCACCTGCCTGGGTTGCAGGCCACCGCACATTGATGTTTCTCTCTCTCTCTCTTTCTCCCTCCCCTCCCTCTCTAAAAATAAATAAATAAATAAATAAATAAATAAATAAATAAAAATCTTTAAAAATGGCTATCTTTATGTTGTGCAAATTTTAACTCAATAAAAAATTACATTTGTAAGCATTACTAGGTGTGATTTAAAACTTTTTAAAAGTGTGATTTTAAAATATTAGATTTAAAAAATTAAAATACATATGTGTAAAAAATTAAAACACATATTTGCTTGTGATGAAGTATAGGGATAGTTAAGGTTTATGTGTAAATCTCAGAATACCACAATGACTTCACCATAGCTACAAAATATTTCATTGGAGCTATGCCTTATTTTATTGCATATCTAAGTAATCTAAAAGTTTTATTATTATAGACTATGCTATAATGAATATCCTTATTATTGTTTCTTATTTATTTAATTTTTTTTAGAGAGGAGGAAGGGAGGGAGAAAGAGAGAAAATCAATGTGTGAGAGATACATTGATAAGTTTCCTCTTACATGCCCCCAACTGGGGACCTGGCCTGCTACCCAGGGTTGTGCCCTTACTGGGAATTGAACTGGTGACCCTTCAGTTCACAGGCCAGTGCTCAATCCACTGAGCCACACCAGCCAGGGATGGATTATTTCTTAGAAGTGATTTATTATTTCCTGACCTTTATAAGATACTATATGAGAATATGTTCATGTTTTGGAGGTAGAGAAAAATTTATTAAGCTAAACACTAAAAAAAAGCCATAAAATTAATGCATAAATTGAACTATATTCAAATTAAAATGTTCTGTTCATCAAAGTGTCATTTAAAGAGTGAAACAGCAAGATACGTAGTAAGAGAAAATATTCACAAAACACATACAGTGATCCTTGAACAACATGTATTTGAACAGCATAGTTTCTCTTACATGCAGATATTTCTCAATACACACAGTACTGAAAGTGTATTTCCTCTTCCTTAGGATTTTCTTTTTACTTTAAATAATTTTTATTTTTCAATTACAGTTGACATACAGTATTATATTAGTTTCAGGTGTACAACCCAGTGATTACATATTATATAACTTACTAAGTGATTATCCCAATAAATCTAGTACCTATTTGATACCATACACAGTTATCACAATATTATTGACTATATTCCCTGTGCCATACTTTACATCCCCGTGACTACCCTGTAACTTCCAGTCTGTACTTCTTAATCCCTTCACCTTTTTCACCTATTTCTCCAATCTGCCTCCCATCTAGCAACTGTCAAAATGTTCTCAGTATCTATGAATCTATTTCTGTTCAGCTTGTTCATTTATTTTGTTTTTTAGATTCAATTGTTAATAGATATATATATTTATTGCCATTTTATTATTCACATTTTTTATCTTTTTTCTTCTTAAAAAAGACCTTTGAACATTTCAAGTAATACTGATTTGGCGGTGATGAAGTCCTTTAACTTTTTCTTGCCTGGGAAGCTCTTTATATGTCCTTCAGTTCTAAATGATAGTATTCTTAGTCATAGGTCTTTGCTTTTCATCACTTTGAATATTTTTTGCCAGTCCCTTCTGGCCTGCAAAGTTTCTGTTGAGAAAGCAGCTGACAGTGTTATGGGAGTTCCCTTTTAGGTAAGTAACTGCTTTTCTCTTGCTTCATTTAAGATTCTCTCTTTGTCTTTAACTTTTGGCATTTTAACTATGATGTATCTTGGTGTAGCCCTCTTTGAGTTCATGTTGTTTGGGACTCGCTGTGGTTTCTGAACATCTACGTCTGTTTCCTTCACCAGGTTAGGGAAGTTTTCCATCATTTTTCTTCTTAATATTTCTGTTATTTATTTTAGAGAGAGAGAATGAGAAAGAGAGAGACAAATGTTGATTTGTTATTCCACATATTTATGCATTCATTTGTTGATTCTTGTATGTGCTCTGACTGGGGATTGAACCTGCAACCTTGGTGTATTGGGATGATGCTCAAACCAACTCAGCTACCTGGCCAGGGCCCATCATTATTTTTTCACATGGATTTTCAATTCCTTGCACTCTCTGTTTGCCTTATGGCAACCCCCATGATGCAAATGTTGGTACAATTGAAGTTATCCCAGAGGTTTCTTATATTATTTGCACTTTTTTTAATTCTTTTTTATTTTTGCTGTTTAGATTGGGTGTTTTCTGCTTCCTTATCTTCCAAATCTCTGATTTGATCTCTGCTTCATCTACTCCATTGTTGATTCCCTTTAATGTATTCTTCATTTTTGACTGTTTCTTTTTTATATTTTCTAGTTTTGTTTTTATATTTCCTATCTCTTTGTTGAAGTTCTCACTAAGTTCATCTACTCTTCCCTAAGTTCATCAAGCATCCTTATAACCAGTTTTCAACTCTGCATCTAGTAGATTGCTTATCTCCATTTTGCTTAGTTCTTTTTCTGGAGTTTTGTTCTGTTATTTCATTTGGGAAATGTTTCTTTGCCTCCTAATTTTAGCAGCCTCCCTGTGTTTGTTTCTGCGTATTAGGTAGAGCTGCTACAGCACTCAATCTAGGTAGTGTTCTGATATAGTAGGTGTTCTGTAGGGTCCAGTGGCACAGCCTCCCAATCACCTAAGCTGGGCACTACAGGTACACAACCCCCCCATGTGGGTTGTGTACACTCCCCTATTGTAGTGAGCCTTGATTGCTATTGGTACGTCAATGGGAGAGATTTACCCCCGGGCCAATTGGCTTCAAGGACTGGCTGGGATCTCCTTGGAGGATCAGCTGTGCAGGGTCCCAAATCATGGAGCAGGACTTACCTCAGTGGGGCTCTGGTTTCTGCTGAGTCCATCTCTTGAGTGTGTTGCTTGTGAAGGTGGTTGGTTGGATGCTGCTTGGACATGATTTGAAGCTGTTCACCAGGTGCACTGACTCTGGGAGGTGCAGGCTGAGATCAGCTGCCACCTGTGTTCTGCCCAGGGCTACCGGCATGAGCTACAAAGCAATCTGCGGATGGCTGTGATTTGTACTGGGCTGGGAGGTGCCCAGGAGAGGACAAGCTGAAAACCAAGGCTGGCTTCCACTAGTGTTGGGCTTAGGGCCACTTAGAGAAAGGTACAGGGCATGCCAAGGCCAGATGCTGCTTGTTTGAGAGATTTTAGGAAATTCTGACGCATAAGCCAAGATAGGCCATTTGTATGGAAGAGCCCCTGGAAATCGCTTGGGTGGGGGCCCACAAGTTAAATGGGGCATGGTCTCGGGGAATCACCGGAGTGGGGCAAACAGTGTAAGCCAAGTGGATGGAGACTCAGATATGGTGCTGCTTGCCAGTTCTGTGCAGAGACAGCTCAGAAGAGGAATAAGAACCTCTGCCAGCACTTCTGTCTGAGAGAAAGCTGCCCCTCCAGCTCTCACCCAGATGTGAGAGAACTCAGTCCCAACTCATATGTCCCTGGTGCCTTTTGAGCTGCTGCCTCAGTGTTGGAGCGCAGAGCAAGTGAGTCCAGTGTCCTTATGTAGGCCCTTTAGGAAGAACACCTGGGACTTAAGGGGCCCTTTGTCTCACTCAGCTGTAATCCCTGCTGTTTTTTACAGCTAGATGTTTTGGGGAACTTCTCTTCCTGGCACTAGAATGCTGGGCTTTGGGGCCAGTGTGGAGCTGGGATCCTTCACTCCTGAGGGGGAACCTCTGCAGCCAAGCTATCCCTCCACATTTTTATCTGCCACACGTGAGTGTGGGACTAGCCCATTCTGCACCTCTACCCCTCCTACCAGTTTCCACATGCTTCATTATATCCTTAATTGTAGAACTTCTGTTCAGCTAGATTTCAAGCAGTTCTAAATGTTGGTTGTTCTATGGCAGGGGTGTCAAATTCATTTTCACTGGGGGCCACATCAGCCTCGCGGTTGCCTTCAAAGGGCTGAATGTAATTTCAACTCCTTAACCGTTAAGGAGTAGTTACATTTATACAGTCCTGAAATTATTTTGGCCCTTTGAAGGCATCTGTGAGATTGATGTGGCCCCCAATGAAAATGAGTTTGACACCCCTGTTCTATAGTATAGTTGTAATTTTGATGTCCCTTATAATTTTCTTAATAACATTTTCTTTTCTCTAGCTTACTTTATTGTAAGAACACATTAAGAATACATATAATGCACAAAATATTTGTTAATGGACTGTTTATGTGTTCAGTAAGATTTTCTGTCAACAGGAGACTATTAGTGGTTAATTTTGGATGAGTCAAAAGTTATATGTGGGTCCTGGCTGGTGTGGCTCAGTGGCTTGAGTGCCTGCCTGTGAAGTGGAAGATCACTGGTTCAATTCCCAGTCAGGGCACATGCCTGGATTGCAGGCCAGGTCCTTAGTTGGGGATGTGTGAGAGGTAAGGCAACTAATTGATGTATCTCTCACACATTGATGTTTTTTTCCCTCTCTTTCTCCCTCCCTTCCCCTCTCTCTAAAAATAAATAAATAAAATCTTTTTAAAAAGTTTTATGTGGATTTTTGTGCAGGGGGTTGGTGCACCTAAATGCCATATTATTCAAGGGTTGACTGTGGTTAGTTAATGGCTTGGATCCAGAATATATAAAGATCTTCTATGAATTCATAAGAAACAGAACTGAACAACAGTGAAAATATTATATATAAAAATTTATGAGTGTAACTAAGGTAGCCTAGAGGAAAATTTATAGCATTAAATGTACATATTTAAAAAGAAAAATTGTTGAAAATATGAGCCAATGATGCATTTCAGAATGTTATATTCAAATAAAGTAGAAAAAATACATATAAGAGAATAAATTAATGAAAAAATCAAACATATAATAGAGAGATTTTTAATACTAAATTTCATTCTTTGAAAAGAATAATGAAATTGATAAAACTCTGATGAGACTAATAAAGAAAAAAGAGAATGAACAAAAATTAACAGCGAGAATGAAGAAGGGGACATTACGAGATATCCTGCAGACATCTGAAAGACACAGAAGATATTATGAACAACTTGCTGCCAATAAATGTGAAAAGTTTAGATGAAATGGAAATATCCCAAGAAATAATAATTCACCAAAAGCGATTCATAAAGAAATGGAAATTTTTAATAGTTCCCTAATAATTATAGAAATTGAATCAGTAATTTTAAATCTTCCCACAAAGAAATATTGAATTATATTGAACATTTGAGGAAAATAAGAACCCATTCCTATATAAACTCTTCTAGAAGTTTAGAAGTTTTGACTCCCGAAAAACCAAAGTTATTCTCCTTAACCTATTTCATGAAATCAGTATGTCACCAACCCCCAGATCTGACAGGGTGAATATAGGAAAATTAAAGTCCAATCTTACTTATGAACATAGATATAAAAACTCTAAATCAAGTATTTTTAAATAAAATTTAGCATTCTATAAGGACAGTGCATATGACCAAGTTATAATTAATCCTAGGAATGCAAGTTTGCTTAATATTCAAAATCCAGTTAATGTAATTTATCTTATTAACAGATTGAAGGAGAAAATTCTTATGGTTATCTCAATGGATGCAGGAAAGGCATTTGATAAAATTTAACTCCCATTGAAATAAATGGATAAATAATTTGCCAAACTGAAACTTCCTTTATTTTATAAAGACTGTCTTTTTAAAAAATAGCTAACAGAAGCATCAAACTTATTGGTGAAACATTGTACATTTTCCCTCTGAAAACTGGAACAAAACAAAGATACCCATTACTACTTTTATTCAACATTAAACTGGAGGTCCTGGCCAGCACAGTGAAGAAAGAAAAGAAATAAGGATTGGAAAAAGAAGAAAGAAAAGAAATAACGATTGCCATTAGTTATAGATGACAGAGTACAGAGGAAATAAATAAAAATCTAAAGATAATTAGAATTATTAAGAGAGTTCAGCAAGTTTCCTGTACTTAAAGCAAATCAATAAAGAAAAATCAATGTATTTAACAGCAACAAAGAGAAAATTATATTTTAAAAAGGTAGCATTTGTGATATCATTTAAAAATACTAAATCACTAGGGTAAATCTAATGAAAATTAAGTAAGTCTCTAATGCAAAAATATTTGGAAGCATTATAACAGAAATTAAAGATCTTAGTAAATGAAGATAAGATATTCATGGATTGGTACATTCAATACTATAAAAATTGTCAGTTCTTCCAAAGCAAATTATAGGTTCAGGTTTATTTCTAATAAAAATTCAGACTTTTTTTGTGGAACTTGACAAGATGATTCTTGAATGTATATGGACAAACAAAAGGCCAAGAAGAACTAAGTCACTCTTCCAGGAAGAACGAGGCCGAAGGAACTGCTGCCCCAGAGTTCTCCGAAGCTACAGTAATTCAGAGAGTGTGGCGTTATTTGGGAGCAGACATTTCAATGGGATAGAGATAAGACCACAAAAACAGACCTACACACATCTACACACTTGATTTCAGACCGCGATGGCAATGTAGAGCAGTGGCAAAAAGACCTGATAAACCTGATAAACTTGGTTTGGATAATCAGGTGTCCATATGAGAAAAGAATGAAACTGGACCCCTGCCTCACACCACACATCAGAATGAACCCCAGGGGCGTATGGGACTGTATCTAAAAGGCAACACTGTAAAGTTTTGTAATAATAATATACAAGAGTATCTTCATAATCTTGGGTAAAGAAAATTTTCTTAAAGCTCAAAAAGCAATACCACAAGGGAAAGGTGGATAAAATGAAGAATCTCTATTTATCAAAAGACATTAAGAGAGTGAAAAAGCAGATACACAGCAGCAGCAGATCTTTGCAATAGGTAAAGCTAACAAAGGGCTTTTACCCAGAATATTCACAAAAGTCATAAGAATTAATAATAAAAGACAATCTAATAGAAAAACCGGCAATCCAAAGTCATTAAGTCACATATATTAAATGTTACAGCTTTTTGTATGTCAATCGTACCCCAATAAAGTGGTTTTAAATAAACAAACAAGCAAATAGCCTGGTGATAAGAAAAAGAAAAATGGGCAAGAATAGTTAAAAAAAATAACCCAAAGGACAATAACATAAAAAGTTGTTTGACTTCTTTGGTAACCAGGGAAATATAAGTTAAAAATCACAATGAGAGCATTACACACTTACCAAATTCACTAACATATAAAAGCCCAATACCAGGTATTAGCAAAAATATTTATCCATATAAATTTATACAAACTTTCGCAACTACCTTGAAAAACAGTCCAGCATTGTCCACTTAAGCTGAAAATAACATACTCTGTGAGCCAGCAATCCCATTCCTAGACAAATATTTTACAGAAACGAGTGCTTACGAGACAGAAAGCATGAACAAGAATGGCCGTAAAAGCTTTACTTGCAGCAGCCCTTGTTGTAGGTCAGGTCCCCAGAAACAGGCTGAGATGGAGTTTGGGGTACAAGATATTTATCAGGGATATTAGGGATCGACACCTGTGAAAGGAAGGACGAAGAAGGGTGTTGAGCAGAAGTCGAACTGTGATACAAGTTCGGTGGATTTAGGCCGACTTGGCGGGGAACTCGGGAGCAAATATCGTGCGTTCCCGTCCCGAAGCAGGAATTGTCCCGTTTTGGCTGAAAATGGTCTAGCCTCTAAATTCTTGCTTCGTGCGGTCACGGGGTACAAGCCACTAGGGGGGAGGGCGAGGAAGCTCAGGTGGACCCAGAAGAAGCTCAGCTGCAGGCTCCTTTTGACCACACTGCAGCTGGACAGCTAACCCTTTCCTGAGGGGTCTCTGGGTGGCACATCTTTGCATCTGCCACAAGCACAAACGGGCAACAGCCCAGATTCCTATCAGCCGAAGGACGGTTAAACTCTCCTGTGTTCATAGGACATGCCCACAATTCCCTGCTTCCTCAGGCACCTTTGCGACCTCTCCGACCCAGGGCGACCACGGATCTTGTTAATGCTTGACCTGGACAGGCTTTAAATTCTAGTCCTTCCAGTTGGGTGTGCAGTTTTAATTTTATTTCCCTAGCGACAAATGATGTTGGGCATCTTCTCATGTGTTAGGAGAAGGTATCTAAATATCTTCTTTCATGAAATCTTCAAGTCTTTTGCCAATTTTCAAATTGTACATCATTTTTGCATAACTTTGCATATGTAATTTTGTATATGGCTCATACATATAGGCCTATAGTCCATGTCAAGTTAATTTTTGAGTGCGGCACGTGGTGCAGGAGTCGAAGGTCATTATGGCGTTGCACGTGGCCGTTCAGTAGTTCCAGCACTGTTTGTTGGACAGATTGTTTATCCCCATTGAATTGCCTTGGCACCGTTTGTTGAAAATCAACTGATCATATACGTGTGGATCTGTTTCTATTTTTACACTAATATCACATTTTTTACACTAGCTTTTCAATTCATCTGAATTCATTTAGTATAAGGTCTGGATTTATTTTTTCTCAAATAGGTAACCAGTTGTCCCGGGGGGGGGGTGGGAATCATGCTTTTTATCTCCATTGTTTTGAGAACCGAGCTTATTATAGAGAGATATATTAGGCCATATACCAGGGTCTTTCTGGGCAATCCTCTTTCATTGATGTGTCTGTGGTTTCAGTATCAGTCCTATGGAGAACGTTTGATGAATATTCCTACCTGGGGCTGAAGAGAGGGCCCAGAGCTTCATTTTTTCTGGGAAGACTGCCCCTCCTCGGCCCTCCAGCAGGAGTGAGGAGGGCTCCAGACACCCGCTCTCTCTCTCCCCCCACCGGCCAACAACCAGGCCAGGCCAGCACCCTCTGCCTTGCCCCCCACCCCCTCCCTGGGCTGCTCTCATCAGGCTGGTAATCCCGGTTCAAGTCAGGTCCCATCGGGGCTGCACAGTACTCAGGGTATCCCTCCGCCCCGGCCTCTAGGCCCCGTGTGGCTCTGTATTTCCCTTCTCTGACCTCCTCGTTAAGGCTACACCCATGTCCAGAAATCCTTCCACTGGACTCTGAAACTCAGCGTGTGGCATCATCCATGAACTCCCCCGTAGCCCCAACCGCATTCCAAACGTCCCCTTTGCTCTCTTGCTCCAACAGAACATGGCCTCCCCTGTAAGCACTCCGCTCCCCTGCAGCCTCGCAAATGATGGCTGTTTTCCCTCTCATGTTCCCTTGTATTCCCGGTTTAGGGGTGGGAGGTGCCCATTTTGCTCCCCAGTGCCCCTTGTTTGCACTCCTCCTTACAAACACCCATGGTTGAATGCCATGTGATCGGACATTTTTGCAGTCACTTACGGACCTCCTGTCGCTTGCCCCTACTCATTGAAATTTTAGATCCTGACACACAGTGACGCTCTCCAAGGCCCCTCCTACCTTAGTTTTTTCATTTCATCATTCATGCAGATGAACAGGCCTCTCCGCCCCTTGGCCTCTCCTTCGGGATCTTGGCTTCTGCAGTCTTTCGGCCTCCAGCTCCCATAGCTGGACATTGACCTGTGTAGTTGTTACCGGTCAATGCAATTCCTTCCTCACCTCAACGTCTGGATTTCGCTCTCCAAAGAGCACTGCCTCTCCCTCCAGCCCCCTCCTTTCACTCCACTCCACTCCAACAGTTCTTCCTGGAACCTACTGATCTGAAAAAAAATCACCATCCCCAGCTCCGTCGCACCCCACTTCCCTCTTTACTCAGCTCAGAATACAGTCACCTGGCAAAACCACAGCCCAGGTTTAAGTCAACCCTCTACCCATTCTACACCTGCACCCACAGGCTGCCTGGGGTGGACGAAAAACCCGCCACGGCTGACCAGTTTTGCTCCACTGAAATCTCTCCCTAGTTTGCTAAAAACATAGAAGAGCAAGTCCCAGGGCCTCTGCCACGCCTCCCCCACCCACCAGCACCTGTGCCCCTGAGCTCCACCCTCCCGGTCCCCCTGGTGAACTGCTGTGCTCCTATTCAAGGACAGCCCCCTCTTTCATGCACAGATGCCATCCCCATTCGTCTACGCAAGGACTGCCCTCCAATATTTACCCCCATTCTCACCCATGTCATCAAAATTTCCCTCTCTGGGAGTATTCTCATTAACACATAAAAATGCCATAATTTTTCCATCTTAGAGAGAACCCCCTTTTGACTTTATGTTCCCACAGGCCCCCACCCAGTTTCTGTGGTCCTCTTTAAGGCACAGCTTGTGGAAGGGATGGACTCTCCTTGCCACCTTTGTGCCCTGTCCTCCCTTCCTTTCTCCCTTCCACTCTCACCAGGCTGTAGCTCCCACAACTACAGCAAAACCACCTTGGCCAAGGACTTCCCAGGCTGTTACATCTTAGACCTCACCTTCCTTGCCTCTCCATAGCCTCTAACAGTTCATCCCTCCTTCCTGGGCACCCGGATCCCCGCCACCCTTTCCTGGTCCCCCTTCCACCTGTCTGGTTGCTCCTACTCTTTCTCTGTTGCTGGCGCCTCCTCTTCTCCAAGGCTCAGCCCTGGGACCTCTTTTCGCCTCTGTCTGCACTCACTCCCTTGGCCATCTCCTCCAGAGTCCTGCCTTTAAATGCCATTCAGTTGCTGGTGACTTCTGAAGTCCTATGCTGGCCTAAGCCTTTTCCTGAATTCCAGCGCACTGTCTCTAGGCAGTCTCTTGGAGCTGAATCATGGCCACACCACTTCAGTCAGGCCCACACCGCCCACTCTTCCCAGTCCATCCCTGGTCCGCTTCCCTGTAGAGATCCCACACTTGAACCCCAGTCGAGGGGATGAAAAGTAAGACTTTCCCTCTGTACAGAGCATGGTGCAGGGGTGGCTGGAGTGGGGGCCCGAGGCTCAGAGAATGTTGCAGGCTGGTAGATCCACTATCCACTCTGGGCAGCACAGTGGGAAGCTCTCCTGGCTGGGTCAATGTGGCCACCTCAGCTGCATCTCACAGGCACACAGGTGCCTGCCCCTGTGCCCTCTGCCAGTGCTGTGTCCTCTCTCCGCCTTCCTCCCCAGGTTCAGGGCACCGCCCATCCAGCTTGTGGCCTCCGTGCCAAACTCATGATGCAGTCTCCCCTCTGGGCCTCATAGCTCTCCGGGACCCCGCAGGGGTCAGGTCAAGTGGGGAGCTCCGTAAAAGCCCTCCAAGTCACTCTCCCACATTCTCTGGACTCACTGCTCTGGAACCATATGTAGGGAACCCACATAGGCTTTCACGGTGGGTCACATCACCCAGCCCGGCACACACAGATAGGAAGCTGAGGGTCCTGCTCGCTGCAGCAGGGGACACTGAAGCCTCCTGAGGGGGCTTCTCAGCAGCAGATGTGACATAGGGTAGTCTTCTCCCCACACCACTCAAGGCTGCAATTTTGCAAACCAAGAATTAAAGCCTGGAACACTCAACACCCTGCGGTCCCACAAAGTGGGAGGATCCTAAAGCAGGACCAGCTTCCCTTAGAAGCCAGGCACATTGGCAGGAGGTACCCAGGTAAACAAGCACCCTCTGGGCAATGCCAGTCTGCTTCTTGCCTCTTCTTTGGAGCTTCTGGCTACATCTGAATGGAGTTATTAACCCCGTCCTGTGCTCCCGTGTCACTTTCCCAGACGACCAGTTTATTCATGGCTCACCCACTATCAATTTCAACATGCAATTTGCAATGAAATTTGACTGATCAGCAATATCATAATTAGTTGCACTTGTCTGTGCTTGTATTTGTTTGGTGTAGGGTCTTTTTCATTAGAGTGATAGAGGCCAGTAAACGCCATGACCTTGCTCTGGGGCATCGACTAGCAGCAGTTGTATCTTGGGGCAGGGGCAGGCAGGCTGGTGAAGAGATTGTGGGGACTTGAAGCTGTGGCACGTGGCGCTGTTTTTCACCTTAACACTTTTGTGTTCACAAAGAGTAATCTAGTGGGGCAGGTGATAACACTTGTCCGTGAGGAAGAAGCCAGCTGGCGTTCCCTCCCCTGGTCTCACCCTCCAGTCTCCCCAGGTCTGCTTGCATACCTCCAGGAACAGGAGGCTTCTGACCTGATGGGACAGCTCTACTTGTGAGAAAGTTCTTCTTTGCCTAGGCTCTCACCTGCCAGTTGTAGGTCTGTCCTACCCAGTCCAGGGTCCTGGTCTCAACTCAGAAGTTGCCACATTGCTTGAGCTTGGGCCAGTCCCGAAGCCCCAGTTTATCCACCTGCAGAAAGGGAACCTGGTTGTCCTGTCTCAAGGATTATAACAGAGTTTCCAGCTGGAAGCAACAGAAATTGACTCCTAGTTTAAATAGATTGACTTAATCGACTTGGCAAGAAAATAATGATACTGAGTGGCTCAGAGACTCTCTGGGCAGAGCAGAGAAGCAGCCCCAGAGCCTGCACAGCCACAAGCAAGGCCCCAGGCCCTGCTGTGGAACTGGCTCCGGCAGGACCTGGCTGCCATCACTGTCACTGCCACCACCCTGCCCTGGGCCCCGCTGGCCCGGCTGCAGCATCCCATCCTTGCCCTTGAGTGCCACCAGTTCCCTGGGCCCTGCCCCTTCAGGCCACTAGCTCCCAGGTCACACTCTGGAGCCATATATCTGACTGTCAGAACCTAGGTCATGTGACCCTCCCTGGCCAGCCACAGGGAGGCTGGGAAAAGCGTGCACGTGGTACTTTCAGCCTCTACAGTGGAAGTGGTTCTGCCTCAGAATGCGGGGAATTCCCCACCACAGGAAGAGGGCTCAGATCCTGGGTAGCCAAAAAGAAGAACAGAGAATCAAATAAGGTAATAGATGTTAAAGAGGTTTGAAAACCTATCAAGTTCTACCCACCTGCCAAAGATTATTCATTCTGTAACTATTCTGCAGATACAGAGCAGAGAATGTTGCAGTCCCTGAACTCAAAGACAGCACAGTACTGCCAGGGAGTGAGGAGGCTGGGTTGGATGACCCCTGTTCCCAGCAGGGGCTGGTGGCCTTCGTGGATTTCAGGGTGCCTAGGTTATATGCTGATTCGCTATGAAGCACCAAGTCCCAGAGGAATGGCAGGCAACCCAGGGCTTGCTTAGAGGTGGGTGATGTCTCATATTCACACTGTATCTGGGGCTGTGTATCAGGCCCCTGATGTCTTATACAGATGCAGGGCTAAGGAATCCTCTCCGTACACCCTCTCCCCTGTTGAGAACTTTTGTGGTTTCCCTGCTGAGTATCCATCCCCACCCTCCTTCAGGTAATAGTACTGCAATTTTCACCTGAGGAACTACTCCTCTTGTCATGTTCAGCTCAGGTACTGAGATGGAGGTGGCCTCTGGCTGGAGAGTCCCGTGGGGAGCAGGGCTGTGCAGCACAAGTGCATTAAGCACTGCGCAGAGTCGCACAGTGGTTGGTTTAGGGACGGGCATGTGACCCAGGCCAAGCCATCAGATCTGGTCAGAGTCGATACCAGGTATTTGAGTGGCTCAGAAAGAGACGTCCTTTCACCTGGACTTGGAGATGTGAGAGTGTCAGCCTGGAGCTGCTGGGCTCTCAGAAGACCTAAAACCTGAGGTCAGTGAGCAGACCTGTGGGGACATGGGCAGAGAGAGAGGTAGCCTAACAGGAGACTGTGCCCAGGAGGCAACTGAGTCTGAAGAGTGCACAGGAGGCCTCTGAGGGCTCGCTCAGCCTCATTCGAGCAAACGGAGCAGCCCACTGTGGGCCCAGAGCTGGGGCTTCTGGAGGTCCCCACGGAGGTCAGCTCCCTACAAACCTTCCAAGAACTGTGCTGCTCAGTTAATAACTGCCCCCCCCCCTCCACCAGCACCCTGGCTCTCTGGAAGAAAGAGAAGAGTGCATCCTATTGTAGGGCTAGGTAGGGCAGGGAAGGGGCAGAGGGGCCAAGTTAAAGCCCACCGTGGACTTGGCATTGGGTCCCAATTTCACTGGAGTCTTTTTACATTGTTCAAGCTCTTCTAGGTTGTTGGCTGCCTGCACGCTCAGCTCGACAGCACGTAGGCCCTGGCCTGGTGCCATAGAGACTTCTAGCCATGTTCACCCAAGGAGCAGGTGTCCAGGGCCTAACAGCCCCACTGCGCCTTCCCTCAGGGAGGAGAGCCTCCCACTTCAAATGTCTGGATGAAAGGAAAGGAGCGGACCATCAAACCATTCCAATGTTAGGTGGCCCTAAGTGTCTTGCACACAGTAGGTGATTTTTGACCTGTGTTGAAAAGCTGGATAGCATAGAGTTTCCAGTCCTAGGAGCAGGATCTGAGTCTGCCTTAAAGCCAGATAAGGACCCATTCTGTGGGATGCAAAAGCCTCAGGGTTGGGACCCAAGGGAGCAGGACCTGCCCTAGGCCACACAGAAGTCCCTGAAGTGGCTGATTGGAGAGGACAATGTCAGCTTGGAAGACTAGGCACTGAAGTCCAAGAAAAGCAGAGCCTGCCTACCTTCACCCCGGGAGTACAGATAGGCAAACTGAGTCTTAAAAAAAAATTGGTCCTGGCTGGCGTGGCTCGGTGGATTGAGCGCAGGCCTGTGACTCAAAGAGTCACCAGTTTGATGCCCAGTCAGGGCACATGCCTGGGTTGCAGGCCAGGTCCCCAGCGTTGGGGGGAGGTACAAAAGGCAACACCACAAATAGATGTTTCTCTCCCTCTCTTTCTCCCTCCCCCTCTCTCTAAAAACAAATAAATAAAATCTTTTTTTAAAGGATAATTTACAAAAACCAGTGCCTTGTGCCCCCCTCAGAGCTCATCTGCTCTCATGACCGTCCTTTCATTTCTCCCTCAGTTTCCAGCTCTGAAAAGCAGCACAGCCACACCTGGCCCGGGTCAGGCACCCTGCCATCTGCCTGCCTCTAGAACGCGGCCGGCAGACTTTGTGAAGGGTCAGAGAGTGAGTGTCCCAGACTCCGTGGTCCACAGACCCGCACAGCTCTCTGCTGCAGCTCCTCGACTCTGCCTTCTACGAGAAAGCTGCCAGAGACTGTATGTAAATGAGTGGGCGTGGCCATGGTCCTTTGTTTACGATCACTGAAATTTGAATTTCATATAATTTCCGCATGTCATGAAATATGACTCTTCTTTAATTTTGTTTTCAACCATTAGAAAATGTAAGAAACTATTCTTAGCTTGAAGGCTGTACAAACACAGGCAAAGAGCCAGATTGGGCCCTCAGGCCACAGTTTGCCAACGTCCTGTTCTAGAATGTGCTGTCTGGGGACCCAGACTTCCAGAGCCACCGAGGCAGTAAGTCCTGTCACATGAAAATAAGGGTGGTAATAGAGTGACAAACCCCTGTGGTTTCCCAGGACTGAGGGGTTTTCTGGGATGTGGGATTTTTGGTGCTATAACCAGGACAGCCCCAGGCAAACCAGGACGCTTGGTCACCCCAGGGGATAATCATTAACCCAAGGAGACAGGCTTCAAGCCTGATTCTAGCGTGGCCCCTGGGAGGCCTGCCCCACGCACTTGTGGTTTGTGGCAGGGCCTGTCCCACTGGGCCTGGCCCTCAGCAGGGACATGCCCCCTCCTCCCAGCGAGAAAACCTCTGTGGTCTGGGTGCTCTTAAAAGGCAGGAAGTTGAATCATCAGCTCCGGTAACATCTCCGTCAGCCCGTGGGTCTGTCCCCAGGAGCTGGCTCTACACTTTGTTTGCTGCTTTCTCTGGCCAGGAAAGCTCCAGAGGGAGGCTTCCCGTGAGGCTTCTGAAGGAAGGAGAGCTGTTGAGACAGGTGGGGAGGAGAGCAGCATGGCAGGGCCACCCTCGCTGTCCCCCAGCTCTGTCCTGAGCTCGCTGTGTGGCCTCCAGTGACTCCCTCACCCGCTCTGTTTCTCGGCTTTGGTTTCTGCCACAGAAATGCTGATTCTTGAAATCCCCTTGAATGAAGAGTGTGCATGGTGACCAAAGTGAGAGCATCCTGGGTCCCTGCAGGATTCTGTCGGCTTTACGACCAGGGATGCAGGGTGCTCAGACACACATCCCTGTCTCCCATTCTCCAGGGAGCAGGACCTGACCAGGCACCCAGGTTCAGGCCACCGAGGCTCCAGAAGGCCAGCGAGTCTGGATTCCGAGGGCTGAAGGAGAGGGGTAGCAGGGAGAAGCCAGTTAAAGAGGGATGCTCATAACGATGAGAATCGGGCCATCTGTTGTTCATCCAGCACTCATATGTGCCAGCCTTTGGATGACCTCAGCTGATGCTCAGGATCACCCTTTAAGACCATTTAAGATAAGAACCGTTACTTCTGTTGTATAAGTAAGGGGGGTAAAGCCCAGAGAGGTTAAGGACCTTTCCAATGCTCACACAGCCACCAAATAGTGGAGCAGGCATTAACCATTTGTTAGACTGCAGCTTTGAGACCTGGGGGGATGTGGCCCACAGGCGGCACAGGGGAGGGATGAGCTTCCCAGCAAAGTCAAGGACAGGGTCAGGGGAAAGTGTTCTTCCCTCCTGGTGCTGCACGGGGACCTCTGGAAAATCCTTCGAGGTCTAGGGTTTGCTGGGCTTGGGGACCGGACCCCTGATGAAGCAGATCACACCTCACACACTCTCCAGGTTGTCTCTGGGGGCCTGGTGAGGACACCGAACACACAGCAGGATTTTGCTGCAGAGCAGGAGCTGGGCATTTGCTTTTTGGTTCTCAGGCAGGCACTCCATCCACTGAGCCACGCCAGCCAGGGCAGCATTTACTTCTTGAGCAAAGGCAAGCCAGCCCGGCTCCAAAGGTGCCCCCAGTGTCTCTGTGCTCCCTCCTGCCCCAGCGTTGGTGCCACACTCAGGGGTCAGACCATGGGCCACAAGGCCCATGCCATGTCCTATAAGGGAGTGGACAATGAGAGCTCTATAGGCTTAACCACACTTAGCAGAGGACCAAGCCCATGAGGGGCCTGTGGAGTCACTAATAGGGTGTGGTCCCTGGAGTGGAGGCAGCCCCCAACTTAGCTGTCCTCAGTAACCAAGCAGGGGGGCCACTCTGGGGAAAGAGGCCAACCCAGCTACCCAGGCCACTGCTCCCTTGTGAGCAGCAAGTTCAAAGCCAGACTTAGGCAAACTCCTCAGCATTTCTTACCTTCTCTGGGGCACCATGAAATTCTGCACAAAGCTCTCAAACTAAGAAGGGCTTTGTTTATGTCTGCTCTGTGGCCGAGGATCGGTAGATAAGAATGGGGGTTTTAGAGGCTTCGTTAGCCTGAAGACCTACTAGGAGCCAGGCCTAGACTGAAGCCTTGAGCTAGAGGTAGGAGGCCTGGAACCTGGGTGCAGTGGCTAAGGCCACCCTCCTGGCCCCCACCTGGGCCTGCACTGGAACCCCAGGCCTCAGGAGCCAAACCTTCCTTGCAGACACTTAGATTCCATAACCTGGCTATTTTGGTCAGATCCAAGCTAGACTTGACTATGGCAAATCTGAAATAGTTCCTTATTAGATGTGGCTGGCTCTCCCTTCCAAATGAACTTTCTGGGGACCCTTGGGGTTTTGTGGTGAGCACATCTCACATCCTACTGTCCAGTCCCTCTGGCAGGAAAGCAAGAGCAGTCCAGGAGCCCAGCCTCACCTGGGCCTGTGCACAGGGTGTGAGCTCCACGGGCACCCGTGGGGCTGAGGGCAGGGCGGCACCATGCCCCTGGCCAGGCGTGGGCTCTGTCTCTTCCCTGCCTGCAGTGCCTTCATACTCAAGAAAAGGCTGAATGGGACTGGCCAGTTGAGGACACTGTGGGACTGTGCACAACAAATGACAGTTCTGGGCCTCTCCCTACTCCCTGTGAGGGTCAGCCTGGGTGTGGGGCCTGGGAGGCCCCGTCTTTCCCTGGTCCAAAGTCCACTAACAGCCCAGTGGCTTGGGAGCATGTGGAGGGGGCACTCTTCAGCCAGGGAGGTGCAGGACAAAGGAGGGCAGGTGGGAGAGAAGGAAGAGGCTGAGCTTCGTGTAGACCCTGGGGCCTGAGTGCATCTCTGTCTGGGAGGGGCTGGGCCCCCCGGGCTGCCCCAGCTTTCCCTACCACACAGACTGTGCCTCTGAAAGAGGCTCTGCAGGACAGCCTGCCCCTTCAACCCCTCCTGCTCCTGGGGGGCTGGTTTCCAATAGGACTTGACTGAGATATCACCAGGCTGCCAAACTCTGGAGACAAACCCGGCCCAGCTACGCCTGGCAGCGTCTCTGCTCTGGAGTGTTTGCCCTTATCAGGGGTGGATGCCGGCCGACTTGCCAGTGGTGGAATTTCTGACCCAGGGCAGGTGGGTGAGGGGGTCTTGTGGGTCAGAGGGCCCTTTGCAAGCCCCTCAAATTGCATCAGGTGGGCAGGGCTCCACCGTAGCCCTGGTTACTGGTGGGGCCAAGTGGGCTCAAGGGGCCCCCAAGTGGTGGGAGCTCCTAGGATATAGAGTATGGCCAGAGCAAGGGAGAACACCCAGCAGTCAGGGCGGTTGGTGTGGGAGGGGTCTGCCATGGAGGTGCGAGCACGTGCCTGTCGTGGGGACACCCAGGCTGCATGAGAAGGCTGGACAGGGTGGTGAGGAGGGAACCGACACATAGGTGAGGGGCTGGACTCCAGGCCTCCCTGATCCTGTGCTTGGCGTAGAACAGGGAGGAGGCTGACGGGGGACAGGTAAAGAGGTGCCCCCCACCCTACCGGGCACCGTGCTGCAGACTCAGTGAGCCCTTGGGCTGCAAGTGTCTCAGAAACCAGAGGAAGGCACCAGCACTACCAGTCAGTGTCTGAGAGCGAGTGCCCGAGAGGTGGGCCCGCTGACTGAGAGAGAAAAGGTATCAAGACAAGGGGAGTGTGGGAGCAGGAGTTTGGGGGCACCACGCCAGGCAGAGAGGAGGACCAGCGAGCCCCCAGGAACCCTGTGTGAAGGTGGCGAGGGAGGAGGTGGCCAACATGGAGAGCTCTGGCCCTGAGCTTCAGGCCCTTCCGGGCCTTTGCCAACTGTTACCGGTTGAACTGTGTCCCCACAAAAGATATATCTCAGTCCTCATCCCCCTTATTTAAATGTGACCTTTTTTGGAAATAGGGTCTTTGCAGGTTTAATTGAGCTGAGATGAGGTCATTAGGGCGGGCCCTAATCCAATAGGACGGATGTCCTTGTAAGGCAGGGGTGTCAAACTCATTTTCACCAGGGGTTCACCGGGGGCCACATGAGCCTGGAAGTTGCCTTCAAAGGGCAGAATGTAATGTTAGACTGTATAAATGTAACTACTTAGGCAGATCGTGTAAATGTAACTACTCCTTAACTAGGGGCAAGGAGCTCCACATTTGGCCCTTTGAAGGCCACCACGAGGCTGATGTGGCCCCGGTGAAAATGAGTTTGATGCCCCTGCTGCAAGGAGAGGGAAATCTCAACACCAGCACAGGTGCCCAGGGCAAAAACCACGTGAGGGCAGAGGAAGAGGCTGGAGGGAGGCTGCCGCAGCGCTGAGTGCCTGGCATCACTGGAAGCTGGGAGAGGCCAGAAAGGCTTGTCCCCTAGAGGCTTTGGGGGAGCACGGCCCTGCCGACACCTTGATTTCTAAATTCCAGCCTCCACTGATGTGAGAGAATGCATTTCTGTTGTCTGAAGCTATCCAGGATGCAGTGCCCCCTTTGTTGTGGGAGCCCCGGGAGACTGCCGCACCAGGCTGGTTCTTTTTTGAAAAAATATTTTATTTCCTTATTTTTAGAGAGAGGGGAAGGGAGGGAGAAAGGGACAGAAACTTTGGCTGCCTGTCACATACCCATAACTGGAGACCTGGCCTGGAACGCTGGCATGTGCCCTGACTGGGAATCAAACCAGTGACATTTTGGTTCTCAGGCCAGTGCTCAATCCACTGAGCCACACCAGCCAGGGCCCTACCAGGCTGGTTCTGCTGCCTGGAATACCCTTCCACCCTGTCCCTTCCAGCTAGGCCTCTCGCCACCTTCCAGGTCCATCACCTGCTCCTCGCAGGCAGAGTTGAGTGTGACTTCTCTGTATAACCCCATGCAGAGGCTCCCTTATCCAGCAGACCCATAAGGTCTGCTGGCCAGCCTGCATCCCCCACTAGACGGTAAGGTCCCCAGGGCAGGGCCTGCTGACTGTAGCAGAGCAGCATGGACCCGGTGTTCAGTGGGTGCTCAGTCAGTGTGGGGTGAATGGAGGCATAGTTGAGGGGTGCCAAACCCCTCTCGGACTGGGATGAGCCTTCCACAGCCTGGCCTATCTGGGGTGGGCACTGGACTCACCAAAGAGAGGTACCGGCATCATCCACACAGGCCACCCCAGCTTCCCCACTCCCCTGTCCCCTCCCAGCCCTGCGTGAGGCTGAGTGACTTGGGGAAATTCCTAACCTCCCTTCTCAGGGGGCCACTGGCCCTATTAATTTGCCACAAGATAACTGCGCAGGTCCCTCCAACAAGGGGACTGTGTCTGTGGCTCGATGACTCATGCACACTGCTCCATCCCGCAGCCTTGGGCGGGACCCAGGGCTGGGGACAGTGCCAGCCGGCGCAGGCTAGGAGCTTGGACATCCCTTTGCCCCAACCCAGTCCCCAGGAACAGAGTGTACTCACAGCTTCGGGACAAAAGTCTGGAAGCAGGGAGGCCACTCTCATTTGAACTGAGATCTGAGTGATGAAGGGAGCAGACAGAAGAAACAGTTCAAAGGCCCTGAGGTAGGAACGAGCTTGGTATGATCCAGAATGGAGAAGAAGGCAGGGAGGTGGGAGCAGGATGAAAACGAGGCCAGCGGTAGGACGTGTGGCTGGATGGGGCCCACTGGGTAACCAGGATGGTCCCTCCATCTCACCATCCTTGAATTGGCTATACCTGCGAAGCCGCTTTGCCGTGTGTAAGTGTAACGCAGTCCGTGTTCTGCGCCGCACAGCACAGACACCTTGAGGGAAGGGATGGTCCTCTGCCTACTGGCGTCTTTCTCTCACACAGTCGCTGAGTTTCTGTTTCCCCATCTGCCTACTTACGTGGGTCTGTTGACCTTTTCCTCTGGCCACAGTTTCTCTCCCTACCTCTTTCTCAAGTATGAACAAGTTGTTGATCCATCTACCATTCTTCCTGGCTTTAATCTTTCAGTCTGATCATTGCATCGCCCTTCGGTCTTCTCATAAACTGACTTGGAAACGCAGCCTGTCATTCGGTTGTCCCCTGTCCGTGACGACTTATTGATCACCTGGCTCCACATTTGTACGTGTGCCACACATGGACATTGTTCCTCAACATACAAATAAATTAAATAAATACTCCTTGAGTGCTTGCCACATGCCTGATTCTGTGTCCTGCGTGGTGAGATAGATGAAGGGCCAACGGCCGCCCTGGAGCCAGAGTGGGTCCTTTTTCATCATCACCACCACCACCACTGCCATCACTGCCAATCCGTGCACACTGTCCAGTCTGGTTATCCACATGGGGACTGTTCCTATATGGACTTTCCTGCCCAATCCAGGCTGTTCTGCGTATGCATAAATAATGCAGACTTATTTTAACTTGGTTTTAGATAAAGTGTGGGTAGAAAAATATATCTGCTGGCAACCATCTTATGCATCAAGTAACAAACCCTAAATTTAAATGGAAATTATTTTTAGGTTGTCTGGGCAGATAGCACGAAAGATGGGGACTCCAGAGATGTGACATCAGGCATGTGTGGGCACATGCAGACACACAACACACACGTGGGCACACACAGGCACACGTGTGCCCTCTCTTCTTCTCTCTTCCTCCACATAGTGGCTCCTTCCTGGCCTCTCCTTTTCTCCCCCACCCCCCATGCCCCACCAGGGCCAAAGCAGACACTTCAGCACTGACTCATGACCTACCTCACCTTGTTTCCAGCCTAGGAATCTCACCTCCCCACCTGGGCTGTGAGGTCTTCTGGGGCAAGCATGGTGCCTGCTCTTTCTTGGACACACCATCCCCCGCAGCCTGGCCAGCCAGAGGAATGGACACCTAAGAGCTGCTGGCCTTTCCTTGAACTCTGAGGGCAGTTGGGAACAGGGAGGTGAGAAGTTAGATGCCCAGTAACAGAGGCTCTCCAGAGAAGCTCCCACCCCCACCCCCCAAGGAGCCTGCCTCTCTTGTCCAGCTGGATGCCAGGGTAACGCAGGGCTTGCTGCGGTAGAACTCTCCTGGAGGAGCTGCACCAGCTGGTTGAGCTGCCTGGAGGTGGCCTCGCTGGGGATCAGCTGGATGAGAATTCCCGTGTTTCCAAGCATCCCCACTGCACAGGCCTCCAGCACCAGTTCCTGTCCGAGCCTCTCCCCAGGGCCCTGGCTGGAGATCCAGCACATCAGGAAGCAGCTTACCGCCTGCCAGAGCCACAGGTCCAGCAGTTGCAATGCCCAAGACTAACCCAGGTTCACAAGTCACTTTGGCCACGGCCCTAAGGGAGGAATGGCTTGCTCACTCGTGCCTGCAGGAGGCTCCCAAGGCAAACACCTTGTACCCTGGACACGCCCCAGCAGTGGAGGCTGGTCAAGGCCAGGACAGCACTGAGGAAGCCTTGACTGGGGTGAGGCATTTCAGGGCCAGCTGGACTTGCCGCTTCTGGTTCCATACTGTGCCTGTGTCCCTATCCGTATACGTGATCCCATGCACAACCAAGGTGCACCCCTCTCCCAGACAGTGGTATCCTGCGGGCAGAGGTCTCATCCAACGCATCTCTGCAGCCTGAAGCTAGCCCGGAGCAACCGCGGGAGTAGCGTGCAGAGCACATCTGTACTGGTACACAGCCCACACCAATATCCTCGGCCCAGGGCTCTGGCCTCACACAGTCTCCAGCCCCGTCAGCCAGCCCAGGGCCCTTGCTCGGTAGTTTCATGAACTGTGTGGGGCCCACCAGGTGATGAATTATCCCCACACTTGCTGCCTGAAGGAGCCAGGCTGGGCCAGAGATCCTCAAGCCAAATGTGCTGGGAGGAAACGACACTCACCTGTCGGAGGAGGGTGCCGCACTGGAGGCTGGGCTACTGGGAAACTTCTCTCTTCCCGCACTGGCTCCCACCCGGACCGGGCCCACACCCAAGTCCCAGCGACAGAAGGCCCAGTGGGGGTCTCCATGCCCTGCCGGATCTCAGCCTCCCTGGGAAGGCTCCATTGCAGACTTGCAATCTCAGGCTGGGCCAGCTACAGAAGCCCCGAGGACTTTTCCATGGGCGCTCAAAGAGGGCCAAATGGGCTCCAGGCTACCCCACCCCGGAGTCAGCACTGGGGCTCGATCAGACTGCAGGCTTCTCACCTGTGCCCTCCAGGGTGACACTCTGTCCTACCCCTGGGTTGGAGAGCACATCCTTCCACCCCATCGATGCTCCTGTCTGCAGAATTCAAGCACCTGTGGGGCAACCAGCACTGCTCAACTGCAAAGGGCTTTAGGGGCCCCACTGCTCCCCCATCTCCATGGCCCCTACCCCACCCCCTCAGCCCTCCCATCACAGGCAGCCAGTCATCAGCTTGAAGGTGATCTTCCCACACACTTTGTTTTTTTTTTTGTAACATTACATATAGCTGTGTGTCTGTCTCGGGATAAAAATGTAGACTTTTGTAAGTCTTTTTTAATGCGAATGAGATCATACTGTGTGTATTCTCCTGAAACTCGCTTTATTTTCAGGTGCACAGTACAGTGGTTCAGTACTTGTATATCCTGAAACTCGCTTTGCGATGGAGTTCTTCGTGCATCAGACACACAGACGCACGATGATTCTCCTTTGTGTTGTCTTCTTTTTGCACCGTGGTGGACATTCAACCTCTTTCCAGGTTTTCACTGCTACCACCATTGCTGCAGTGACGACGTTCCGTTCCGGAACAGACCTTCTTGGGCCTCCGTCAGAGGGTCTGTTGGGTGCAGATCCCTGAGAGCGGACTGAACGCCACTGTCTCCTCCTTCGACTTGGGGCAGCGGCAGGGGCTCAGTTTCCAGCCTCCCGCAGCTTACTAGTGTACTTGTCTGTCCAGAGGGCGGTCCCCTCCGGAGGAAGAGCCCTAGAAGCAGTCAGGAGCGGCAGGCTCTACGGCGCCCTGCACTGCTGTGGCCCAGCAGGCCCCGCCCACCTCCTGGAACATCCTCCACCTCCCCTAGCACTTGAATTGCCATCTGTCTGCAGGTCCATCCAGACGCGTTTTCAAGAAACCCTCTGGACCATTCCACCCCACAGGCTCCCAAGATGGTTTGTTTGACCTTGACTACCCCGCACAGGCTTAAGGACTCATCTTCCTAAAGGGGCCGAAGTCCCTCGAAGACAGACTGCCCTAGACAGAGCCTTGCTCGTACGGGAGCTTGTTACATGCATGCTATTTTTAATAAAACCACGTTTCCCCCGTGTCACTACGAACTCAGCAAACGAAGGCGAGGGTCATTGTACACTGTCAGACGGGGGGGGGGGGGATTTGCTTTGATTCATCAGAAACCCCGGGAAAGGGTTAAGAGGGTTTTGCTTGAACTATTCAACTTGACTTGGAGCCACGGCCTTCAGTTCTTGGTGGTTCTTGGATGCGGTCAGGCCCCTCAGCTCCGAGTGGGGCGTCTCACACTTTAAGTCTCGCCAAGCTGGCCTCTGACTTGGCTGGAGTTACCGTCTGCTGCCAGTTTCCGGGGAGGCATTTGGAGGCCCCAGGGATCTGCACTGCCTTTTGCCATCTGTGGCCACTGGGCCGGGTCTGAGACTCTGAGGAGGGACAGGTGGCCTGGCTGGCACATCGTCCAGACATCTCCTGAGGCTGGTCAGCACCACCTCTAAACCAGTTGGCACGGGCTCCGGAGGGGCGCCTCTCCCAGGCGTGCATTTAGAGTGCGCACAGAGGGAACCAAGGCTGGGTCTTGCTAGGGCAGTGTCTGCAGCCACAGACACGGCCCTGGGCAGCTCTCCTCTCTATCCCAAACCCTCACTGCTGCCCCTGCCTGGAGGCTAGGAGGCAGAAGTGGATGGACTTGCCCTCTCTTGAATGTTAAATTATGTGCTTTGCATGGAATAGGCAGCCAGCAAATACTTACTGAACGACCAACAGAAAGAATATTCTCCCTTTCTCAGAAGAGGCCACCTAAAGCCACAGACCGTATGTGGGAGACAGAAGAGAGTGTGACAAGCCACACCTGCTGCAATCTCCCAGGTTCCGTTCTCTCCCTTTGGGACTCCCCCGGTTTCTCCGGGAGCTCTAACGTTAGGGCAAGTGACCCAATGTTCATAGGGTGACCCATGGACCAGCAGCTTCAACAGCACATGGGAGCTTGTCAGAAATGCAGGTTCTCATGCCCACCCTAGGCCTAATGAATCAGAATCTGCACTTGAACGAGACGCCAGGTGACCGTGGGCATGTTGTCATTGGATAGCCATGGTCCTAAGCAACTCGTGATTGAGCAGAGACTGGCTGTTAGAAAGTGTGGCAAACTACATTTGTCCACCTTGGTGATTCAGACAAATTACTCAGTCACATATTTTCTGTCTCTCCAGCCCTTGAATACTCTCTAGAACATAATAGGCACACAGTCAATATTCAATGAATACATGTTGGATGAGTTTTGTGCTATTTTCTCAATTTAGCATGCTGGACTTCTGCTTCTGGACACAAATTACAAGTTATGGAAAGAATTTTTGTTGCCAATAGGGACCCCTAGAAGAAAAACTGTTGTTTTTGTTTTTAATTATTTATTTTTATAGAGAGGGGAAGAGAAGGAGAGAGGGAGAGAAGCATCAATGTGTGGTTATATCTTGCACATCCCCTGCTGGGGACCTGGCCCACAGCCCAGGCATGTGCCCTGACTGGGAATCAAACTAGCAACCCTTTGGTTCGCAGGCTGGTGCTCAATCCACTGAGCTACACCAGCCAGGGCAGAACAACTATTGTTAAATGAGCAATTACTGAGTGCAGGCCAATGATGTACTGCGTGGATAAGCTCTCAGTCTTTTACAGAGTGTGGTTCAAGGCCAAGGGCATCAAGCATGAACAGGTGCTTGTTAAAAAATGTATATCCCTGGGCCCTGCTCCAGTCCTGCTCATTGAGAACCTTTGGAGGTTTGGCTCAGAAATTTGCTTTTTTTGTTGCTGTTATTGTTTTTAAAAGATTTTGTTTATTTGTTTTTAGAGAGAGGGGAAAGGAGGGAGGGAGGGAGGGAGAGAAACATCAATGTGTGGTTGCCTCTCATGCGGCCCCAACTGGGGACCCGACCTGCAACCCAGGCATGTACCCTGACTAGGAATCGAACCAGCGACCCTTTGGTTCATAGGCCAGCACTCAGTCCACTGACCCACACCAGGCAGGGCAGAAATTTGCATTTTTAACACACATCCCAGGCACACTGAAGTTTGGAAATTATTTCATTCCCAGTTTACAGAGGAAAGTAAGCCACAGGTTTACTGACATGCAAATTTACAGAGCTGGTAAATGGTGGAGATAGGACTCAGACCCAAAACACAAAACTGCCCAATACCAGATCCACGGTTTTGTGGGATTTCTTAAAGGTTTTTATTTATTTATTTATTTTTAGGCAGAGGGGAAGGGAGGGAGAAAGAGAGAGAGAGAAACATCAGTGTGTGAGAGATGTTTCCATCAGTTGCCTCTCACCATGCCCCCAGCTAAGGACCTGGTCTGAACCCAGGCACGTACCCTGACTGGGAACTGAACCAGCGACCCTTTGGTTCGCAGGCTGGTGCCCGGTCCACTGAGCCACAGCAGCCAGGGCCGGCTCCACAGTTTTAACCACATTGTCTCCGACAGTGGAAAAACTGATGCCAGGGCTGACTGTGTATTTGTGTGAATCTCACGTGTCCACCAAGTTTGCTACATTGTGAACTCTTGTGAACTTTTGGAAAGCAGCAAATGTGTTTCATTCTTCTCAGTATCTGTAGCATCCATCACCACGCCTAGCACCTGGAAGGTCCTCAACACAAATCATGTGAATTGAATTTCTACAAATACATGATTATCCATCTCTATTAACATAAACGCACAGAGGACATCTCATGTCCAGGTAGACTCTTGGAACAGGCTGTGACACTGTCAACCTCCCTCCTTTCTCTTGAACCCACTTAGTCAGACTTGTGATCACATCAGTCCATCGACAAAGCCACTGTCAGCATCACCAGTGACCTCAGCCTGGCTGAACCTGATGATCCGCGGTCAGCCCTTACCTCACCTGACCCCTTGGCAGCATGGGACACAGCACTCTCCTTTTCCCTGCAATTCCCTTCACCTGGCTTCCAGCACATTCGTCCCATCTCTCTGGATGCTGCTGCTTCCTTTTTATCTCCCCCGTCCCCCAATTTTGTTACTGTGGTAAAATATACAGAACGTAAAGTTTATTATTGTAACTATTTTGAAGTGTGCAGTTGCGTGGCATTAAGCACACTCACACTGCTGTGCAGCCATCACCACCGCCCCCCTCTTGAACTCTTTCATCTGGCAAAACTGAGACCCTCCCCATGGAACAGTAACTCCTCATCACCCCCCGCCCCCAGTCCCTGGCAACCACCACTCTGCTTGCTGTTTCTATGAATGTCACCACCCTAGATAGCTCATACAAGGGGGATCGGACGGTATTTATCTTTCCGGGACTGACATTTCACTTAGCACGGGGACCTCGAGGCTCCTCAGTGCTGTAGCATACTGCAGCGTTTCCTTCCCTTTCAAAGATGAATCATACCCCACTGTATGTATCTACCACATGTGGCTTATCCATTTGTCCATCGGCGCACGCCTGCGTTGCTTCCAGGCTTTAGCTGTTGTGAACGATGCTGCCATGAACACGAGTGTGGAGATACGTCTTCAAGACTCTGCTTCCAATTTTGGGGGAATGCTCCCAGACATGGAATTGCTGGGAGATATGGTTATTCTGTTTTTTAATTTTTTGAGGAATGGCTGTTTTACTTTACATTCCCACCAACAATGCACAAGGGCTCTGATTTTTCCACATCCTCACCGACACTTGTTCTGTTGGTCTGTTTTTTCGCCGCAGCGATCCTGGTGAGTGTGAGGTGGTACCTCACTGTAGTGTTGATTGGCATCTCCCTGTGATTAGTGACGTCGAGCATCTTTTTTTGCGTGCTTATTGGCCATTCCTATCTCTTCTCTGGAGGGATGTCAGGATACTTCTTTTTCAACATCACGCTGATTCCTCCTCCCCTGGCGGCGCCCTAGGGCACCATCCTTGGACCTTGGACCACTCCCCTTTCTCCTCTCACGTCCTCAGTGACCTCAGACAGCCATGCATCTTTAAGTCGCAACCCCCGCTGACCGCTCTCAAATGATACCTCCAGTCCAGACCTGGCCCCTGAGCTGAGGCTGCCATTTCTAGCTGCCTGCAGGACAGCCGCCCTTCGACGTTCAATGGGCATCTCGAGCTTACCACGTCCAGCACTGAGCTCCTTATCTCCTTCCCTCAAAACCTGCTTCTCCCACAACTTCCCCATCTCAGTGCATCGGCCCAGGCCGATGGAAACCCTTGTCCTCATCCTTGACTTCTGGTTTTCTCACACCCCATCCAGAAACCCTATCAGAGCTCTCCTCGGAATGCACGCAGGTAGCTGGCGCTGCTACCACTGTGGTCCGAGTTAATGCCACACCTTACCTGGCTCCTTTCGGTGGCTGCTCACTGGTTGTCTCGCTTCAGCCCATCCCCCATCTCGCGCCGGAGTAACCACAAACTCCGGCAACGGATCACACCACGCTTCTGCTCTAAACTCTCCATGTAACTCCTCACAAAAGCCAAATTTCTAATCATCGGGCTAATAATGCCTTATACAACTCTTCCTTGTACAGGCACATGTTAAGGACCTTCTTGCCTCAGGGCCTTTGCACCTGCTGGTCCCTCTGTAGACACGGTGGCTCTCAGCCTCTCGTTGTGCGCCGTGGGCCCCGTGGCAGTCCGTGGTGTTTGTGGGCTCCTTCTGAATACTATGTCTTCAAACCCATAAAAACGACTTACATAAATAATAAAGGAAACAAATTATATTGAACTACAACTCTCAAAATATTTTAAAATGTGTAATTAGCAATATATGTTTCTTATTAACTCATTAAATTACAAGAGCTAGCAGCATTTTGAAGCACCATAATGATATTTTAAGATATTTTCAACAACTGTAATGTGGCATGAAAATATCTGTGATTTCTGCTAGCAACAATGTCACAGGTGCTGCTAACATCACTGTGATTTGCGGTCTGCATTTATAATCGAAGAACATGCTGAATTTTCATTAGTGAAAATATTTTTTTTCCCTTCTAAGATCACCACCCCCTGCATTCTATCCACAGATCCCTGGAGGGGGTGTGTGTGGACTCCAGGTTAAGAACCTGGGCTTAGGATGCTCTTACCCCGTCAGCCCTCACAGCTCGCCCCTTCACATCCTTTACTCAAAAGCCACCTTCCCGGGGAGCTCTTCCCCGAGGACTGTATTGAAATTGCATCCCCACAGTCCCTCATCGCCCTTTCCCACTTAATTTTTCTCCATAGCAATTATCCTCAAATATAATATATATATTTTTTTACTTTCTAAAAAAAAATGTGTAGCTCCCTGCACTAGAAAGTGGACCGCATGAAAGCGGGCACTTTCGTATGGCACCTGTGTGCCGCATCCCCAGCACACGAATGACCCCAGGCACACTGGAAGCGCTCAATAAATATTTGTTGAAAAAAAAAAAGACTGATTATATCTCTAAGAACTCTATGCTTTCCATTTTTTTTCTGTGAAAAGTTAATGATTTGTGAGACTTTTAATAAACATTAAAGAGTTATAATTAGCTTTATGATTATCGTTCTGTTAACATTTCCAAGGTTAACCTTAAACAGTAGCAGAGAGCTGTAAAAAGCCAAGGATTTTAATGGAGCTTCCAGTCCTAAACAAGAAGCATCTTCCAAGGACTTTGTAGGGGACATGGGTCGTACCCGGACGCAGGGAAGCGCCTCAGAAGCAAAGTGCTGCCCATAAAATTCTTTCTTACCTATATAGCAACCAGGCTCCCATCCGCAATCAAGCCAACGGGACGGATACTTTTTATTTCTGGCAGTGTGGTAAAATGGAAAACACATGGGTTTCAAGGTCAGTTGGGCTAGGTGCCAGTTCTGTACCACTGGCTAGCTGTGTGACTGAGGGTGAGTTACTAGACCACTCTGAATAGTAAGAGGGTGAAATGGGACGGCTTGCACAGGGCACAGCTAGGAGCAGGCACTCTTCGACCGGCGTTCCCTCCCTCTCCTGTCTCTCTGGGACACCTTTTCACTGCTTGCCAGGGTTCGTGGGGTCCTGATGGCGAAGAGCAGCCTGTCCAGTCCGCTCCTTGCACATAAACACTCTGCAACTAGCCCTAACAAGAGTGGTGTCCTTGGACTGCACCCCTAAACTGGTACCCTCATTCCCATCTCAGACGTGTGGCTGAGGCTGACGTCTGGACCATGACCAGGAAGCCCACCATCTGTCATTTTCTTCTCCCACCTTTTCCTTTTGCCCACACTGGGAGATCTTGTGTTTGTTCTCAGAGACAGTGAGGCAGAAATCACTGACCCCCAGTTTTCCAGGGTGAAGAGCTTGCACATTCTCTCCTCCAAAATGTGGGCACTGGGGAAGGTACTAATGTGCACCGTGCACCCTGAGCCGGGCCTTGTTTTACACATATAGCATGCATGTGTACATGTGGTACATACATGTGCACACACACACATGGCCTGGAGAACCCAGCCACCACTCCGTTCCACAGACGAGGAAAAAGGGAGCCAGAGAGGAATTTACTACTGATGTCCACATCAGCAGCTGCTGAACTGAAGGGTCAGGATTAGAACCCAAGTATTTAACCATTTTGTTACTCGGTCAAGGCCTGCCACCTCTGTCTCTAACCACTGAGCTTGGGGCTGGGCAGATCCTGCCAACTGGCTACAGAGAGCCGGAGTGAGGTCTACCCCAGAGGTGATACTCAACCCCTTCCTCATGCCAGACAAGCCTTCCCAGACTGTGAGTGAAGGCCAGGGAAAAGTTGCACTGACATCCTTTGAAAGCTCCTATTTTTTTCTTGTTGCAAAATGTGCTATTTCAGACCCATCATGCCCCTCTTTGTTGTGTAGACAACCCCATCAGAAGATGTGTGCTATTCTGAGTTTATTATTAGATTTACTTCTCCTATAAGCAAATGTGTTCACGACATCAGGAATCTTCTTAATTGTGACATAAATGTCACCTTATGTAAATTGAATATTTATCTTCCCATGGAAGGGGGTGGAGGGCAATGAAAGAATAAACAACCTTCAGTCTTGGAGAGGGGAGGTGGTTGCTGGTCCAGTTCGTAACTCAACAAATGTGCCTTCAGAGTCAACAGTGAGCTGAAAAAATTATTGAATCATCTTTGAGGGCTGCAAAAGGTAGGGGGGAGAAAAAGTTGGCAATGACACCTGCAGACGTTGGGCCAGGCTCCCAGGTCTCCCCCACCCCCAAACCCCACCTGAGGCCAGACCACCTCCTGCCCAGCAGGGAGCATCCGGACAAAGCTGCAGTTGCCTCTCACTCCTCCCCATCCAGGAGGCCAGCCCTGCTCCTTCCTCGAGAGAAGGTGAGCGCGGCGGGCACAACGGGTTGAGTGGGTGTGGCCCGCGGCTCCGGGAACAGACCCAAGGTCCCGCCACCGCCCGCGAGCCGCCCCACAGTCCGCCTGCTGGGCGAGCGCAAGCTCTTCTTCCAGAAACTGCAAGGATCCGAGCGCACTGTTTGTGCACCACAAGGTCAAGTCGGGAAGTGGAGCCGGAGGAGGAGGGGCGAGGAGGCAAAGGGTGGGGAAGAGGGGCGCCCCACTTCCTCGCCTAGTGCCAGCCTTTGGAAGTTGCCCCTCGGTTTTTAACCCTTTAGGGGGAGTGGGAAGGACAACCAAGGGGGAAGCTCCTCTGGGGCCAGGACGTGCAGCCAGCTAGCCACCCACCCATCACTGCGTTCCCCACCCCCCGGAAATGCGGGGCAGAGCTGGGTGCCAGGAGGCACCCGGGCGGGAGGAGGGGGCGACGAACCCGAGAGGGACCCTCCCCATGGACCGCCCCTCCTTTCTCGAGGTCGCCCACAATTTCGAGTTTTCCTTGCCCGAGATGTTAGTTTCCAGCTGCTGGAGGGGGGGAGGGGGAGGGCCGCGCCCCCTCCCCCAGACTCGCGCGCGCCCCTCCCCTCCGCTCCTGCCAGCACTTTCTTCTCACTTCTGGCACTGTAAAACGCCACGCGATTTATTTGATTCCCATTTTTAAACCAGCGATTCAGGAGCAGGGCCTAGGGCGAGGGTCTTCCAGCGCTGGAGCCCCGAGAGGCGGGTGCTCAGTGCAAACCTCGTTCCCTCCGCGAGTGTCGCCTTCAGGCTATTTGCAAAGAAACGTCTTTTTGACGCAGGGAAAAAATGGCAAATTTTAAGTACGTCATTAATATGGCGCCAAAAGATTTTTTTAAGTATAAGCTTGCTTTTTTTTTTTAAGGTTGCGGGGGGCGCCGCCCGGGTCTGAGGCGAGAAGGGGGCGGGGTGTGAGCAGAAAGTGTGAGTGAGAGAGTGGAGGGGCGGGGTGTGTGTGTGTGTGAAGTGTGAGCAGACCTGATGGGACTTGCACGGGCTCAGCCGCCGCTCGGGCCCGGCCCTGGGGACAGGGCGGGCTGGGGGCGCCCCAGAGCCCGTGGGAAGTCCGGGCTCGAGGTGCAGGCAGGCGAGCGGCCCGGCAGGGCACCCTCCCTCCGGAGGCCTGCAACGCTACCTGGACCCGCTGTTGAAGCCAAACAACTGGGCGCGGGGGGGGGGGGGCGGGCGACGGGGGTTGTCAGGAGTGGAGATCCGACTGAATAAGAAAAAAGTGGCTACTCCCCCTCCCTTGCTCCTCCCGCCTGCCCCCACCCCCACCCCAACACATTTTTTTTTCCCCTCTAAAGAGATCACAAGGAAGTCTTGGTTTAAAAAGAAACAGAAACATACACAGGGGTTTGGTGAATGGTGTGGACCGCGGCCATCGCAGTTGGAGGCTATTTGGGGGGGGGAGGGGGAGTAAGGTCCATGGAGTTACTTTGCACCCACTCCTAGGTGGCAAGGGCTTGGGTCCCGTGGGCTGAACTGTCCCCGGCAGGGGTGCGGGAGCGGGGACGCCGCGGGCCCCGCCGCCTCCTTCGCCGCGACCCCGGATGGATGCGCGCCCCCCGCCCGCCCGCGCCGGCCCCTGGAGCTCCGGATTTCGGGAGCATCCTTCCCGCGCCGGCCCCTGCCGCGGCGCGTAGCCGAGGGCAGCGCCCCTCGGAAGGGCGCCACGGAGCAAGGTAAGATCCATCCCCCGGCTACGGGCCCTGCGCATCTCCACAGCGTTATTTTGTGTTTTTGCAACAGATCTGCCAGCGCTCCTCGCTCTCTCTCTCTCGCTCTCTCTCTAGCTCGCTCGCTCCCTCTCTCTCCTGCTGGCTGCCTGTTCTAGGAAGCCAGCGCGCGGGGGGAGGGGGGATGCACAGCACAGGAGAGAGAGATTGCGCATGTTGGTCAGTCGTGTTTTAAAGAGTACATTGCGGGGAGGCTGAGAGGGGCGCATGCAACAACAACTTTTGGAAGGGTGAGTTTGGCGACCTTCTTTATTAATGACTGCGGCAAAGCGCCCCCGGGCCGGCAAGGGGGCGCGGGCGGGCGGGGGCGCGCCGGGGCTGCAACTTGCCCCGCGGCTCCAGCCGGGCAGAGGGGCTGCGGCGGGAGACCAGTGCTAAGGGGAGGTCGCGTGGCCGGGGACGAGGGTTCGGAGGAACCGGAGCTAACTGCCCTCCTGTCGCCCCGAGTTTCATTTTGTTGATACGCAGCACGTCCGGGCGCCGAACCGGGCTGAGCCGGTGCACATGACCCGCGCTGGGCTCACGTGCAGCCGGCCGGGTCCCAGACACCTTCCGGGGGCCACCGCCTCCGCCCTGTCGCCCCCTCTCTGGGCTGGGTGCACGCGGGCGCTGCACGCGGGGGCAGCATGCTCAGCTCCCGGGCGCGGAGGCTCTGCACAAATTAAACAGTTTTTTGTAGGGGTGGGGGACGCCCTTTCCAGGTAAGTATGTAGGGTGTGCAGCCCCGGCCCGGGGGATGCGGGCTGGGTCAGGGGCAGCTCCCCCCTCCGGGGCTGCGCGGGAGTCCGGCGGGGGAGAAGCGCTGGGAGAGTGGAAATGTACCCGCGGCGGCCGGAGCGGCGGGTGCGCGCCCGCGGGGCGACGGCAGGGGGCGTGGCCCTTGTTTACCTTCTCCCAACTGAGCCGGTTCGCGTCCCGCTCCGGGGATGGTTCTGCAGTCCCTGGCCCTCCGCCTCCGCCCCTGCGCCCTGGGTGGTACCGGGAAGACGTAGGCAAGTGGCAGCCCCAGCCTGGACTTAACACACCCGACCCCCAAATGAGTGACACTGCAGCCCCCGCCCCCACCAAGCACCGCTGCAGTCCCTCTCCCGGATCCCCGGCCCGGCCCCGCCCCCGGCAGTGGCATCTTCCCGGCCTCACCTCCTTCCTCTCTTCCTCTCTCCCTCCCTCCTTCCCACCCACTCGCCTGCGCCTGCGGAGCGGCTCCCGCCCGCCTCCTCCCGCTTGTGTGCAGACTTGTGGCTCCCGTCGGTCCCTTCCCGCCCATCCTGGGCCCTAACACACCCTCTTCTGCAGGCCAAGGGATGAGAGGGGGTCAGCCTGACAATTAGTAGCTCTTCTGTCTGAAGATGGGGATGTCTGTGAGGCAGGCAGGAAGGCTTCACTGTACCTTCCAGAGGCCCAGAACACCCCCCCCCCACACACACACCCAGTTCCCTATCATACACAGCTGTCCACCCCCCAAGGGGCGCGGGGCCCTTACCCGCTTCACCTAAACCCCTTCCCCTGCCCCAGGCGTCCAGTCCACCTCCCAGCGCTGCCTTCGGCCCCAGCCACCTCTTGCCCTTCCTTGGCCTGGGCCAGCGCCCCCCGCAGCCACCTCCGGCTCCTCCTCCCGGCTCCCGCGGTCGGAATCACGCCGGCGCGCCTCCAGCCTGCCATCCCGCGGACTGCCTCCAGGGGCAGGCTGGAGGCGCATGCCATCCTTCCCCCCGCCCCCCTTCCAACCCCGTAGCCTCTGCCACCCGCCGGGGCAGTTGACTTTTCTTTTTCTTTTTTCTTTCTTTTTTTTTTTTTATTACCATCTTCGCTGCAAGTCTGGTGCCCAGCGCTGGTGGGGGCGGGAAGGGCCATGTTTCCCTTTGCCCGGTGCCAAGGGCACACTGCAGCCGGAAACTGTTCTCTGCAGATTTCCAACCCTTGCCCCTGCACTCAGCACACCCCCTCCCCAACCCCTTCTCGTGTGCAGGATTCTGAGACAGAGTTTCACCCAGAGGCTGAAACTCTGCAGGGGGGTCATCAGGGGGCACCGTATTTGCACTCAGCATTGCCGAAGGGGGTGGGGAAGCGCTGAGTAGGCGTGCCTGGCTTCCCCTCTTACCTTTGCTGAAAGGGGAGGATCCCTGACCTTTGAACCCAGGCCAGCTGTCAGGAGGCCCCCTTCGCAGTTCTGCTTGCAAACTGAGTCCCCGGGCTCCGGTGGTGGTAGGGCCACCTGGCCCCTCTTCCCAGGGTGGCATTAACTTCCTTTACTGGTAAAATTCCCAGTAGGACATTTGGCAAAAGGACCTGACAGGGAGCTGCCAACCAGGGCTGGCCCTGTTTCCTGGGTTCTCAGGGTGCTGGCTTCTCCCCTACCATGACTTCCTCTCTCACCTCAGGGCCCCAAGTGAACGCACCATCCCTCTAGTCCCATCTTCCTGGGGCAGGTTGGGACCCGCCAGCAGAGGAGGGAAATAACAACAGAATAACTGTAAGGGGAAGGAATGAGTAATGAAGCCGACCCAGGCAGGGAGGAGGGCTTTCATGTTTAAGAGATGCTATTTGCTTTTTAGGTCACAGGCTGCAAAAACAGGCTTTGATCCGAAGTGGGCGAATAATTTATTGAGAAAGTTTGCATGGTAGAAAAAAAAAGGGCTGTTTGTTTGATCTGGAGCCCTCTTAGTTGTCCGAAGTGCTGTTGGCCGTTGTTGAGAGTGGAAAAGCATTTGGTTCCACAGCAAATGCCTCGCAGAGGGAAGTCCTCGCCTCAGGCAGCAAGCAGGACTTGCAGGGAATGTTGGATGGGAAACTGTTTGGCCAAGGGTCTCCCCAGCACTTTTGGAGATGAAGTGTTTAAGGATAAAGTTGTTTGGGCTTGAGATGCAGCAAATGTTTCCAGAGCGTTTCCCATCCAACAGGCTTTTCCTTTCCCTAAATTGCCTGGCTGAACAGCCAGTAACACCGATCCAAGGGGCTGTCAGAAATCTCACTTAGCTTTTATGACAGGTGAGGTGGGATGGCTGGTCCCCAGCCCCCAGTCGCAACCCAGAGTGGAGGTCAGGCCTTTGACTCCGACTTCCACATCCTGGAGGTTGGGGGCAGGGTGTTCTGGTTAAATGATGTTCCAGTTAAGAGGGCAATGGCTGTCTTATGCCTGAGACCCAGGTCGGAGGCCTCCAGTCCATATTCGCTCCAGTCCATGCAGCAGGCTCTCGGTGGGCCTCAGACTTCTGCCTTTAGGTTCTTTGAGGGAGGGCCAGGTCAGAGCTGTGAGGAGGGGAGTACAGCTCACTTTCCCTGCTCTCCACCTAGGACCCTTCCCAAGTGGCTCAAAGCCTAGGACTCCAGGAGGGTTCTCCAGGGGATCCTGGAGTAGTGGCCGCACTCAGGAGGGGTTGTCCTGTGCACGGTCACCCAGTGGGATGGGGTACCCCATCTGGGGTCAGACCGCTTAGCTTTGAATACTGGCTCTGCAGTCACCAGCATGCCAATTAATCTGTGCCTCAGTTTCTTCATCTGCAGATAGGGTTAGTAACAGTACCTACCATAAAGAAGACTAAACCCAAAGCCAGGCCTGTGGTAAGCGCTTGATTAGTATTAGTTATTCTAACTACTATTATTAATGACCTGGAGAGGGTCCAGATGCAGCTTTGACCTTTGATCTCTCCCCTTTAGGCTTGGCCGAAGAGCCAACCCCCTTCTCTGAAGAAGGGGTCAGAAGGACCCTGCAGTCGCAGTGGGCAGCCGTCTGTGGGAGCAAGCGGACGGAGCTCTGCCCTCTCTGAGGTGGAGAGTAGGGTGAGAGGTGCCGAAGGACAAAGTAGACAAAGCCCCTTTCGCTCTCCCAGGATCCCCTTGGTATGTCCCCAGAACTGGGCCTGGCGGGCGGGCGCGGGCCGCATGCTCCAGGGGAGCTGGGTGCACTGTGGGACACTTGGAACTGCAGGTGGGCGAGGATGGGTGTCGGAGGAGAGGTCGGGTCCCCGGTGCTCGGAGAAGCCAGTGTGAGGACCTGTGTGTGCACAATCATTTCTGCAGCGGCAGTTACTGCCCCTGAGAAGGCATTAACGTTAATGAGAGATAGGAAGGAGCGGGCCCCTGACCCCGGTTTAAAGCCGTTTAAGACTAGCAGTTCTTGTTTTCTGAATGTCTGGCCTTCCCGACACAAGGAGGCTCTGAGGACAGGTTTTCCAGCCGAAATATCATTAAATTGTATTAGCATCTTATTACACACACGCCTTAGTGGTCTGCCTCAGACAGGGAGAGTTTTTGTTTCTCTTTGAAAGATTGTGTCTGGAATGGTAAATTGCCTGCCTGAGAGCCTCCCCCACTCCCCTTTTTTGAAGGAGGAAGACGAAATCCTGCTGTGTGTGGTGGCGGTCAGGGCAGGCCTGGTGGCCCCCAGAGAGGAGCGGCCGGAGGCCAGGTTGGGGTGTTTTAACTGCCCAGGGAGCGGCTGCAGTAGCAAGCCTGAAAGGCCCACTGTTCCCGGGGTCAGCTGGAAGGGCGTTAATGGAGGCCCGGGGTGTTTATTTGAGTTTATTTGCAGAGAGGTCTTTAAAGGGGGCTGGCACTGGGCATTGGTGTTTCAAGTCCAGACCCGAGGCCCCCACTAAGACCAGTGACCAGGGCTGCCAAAAAAACATCTGCCACCAAATTGCTGCCCTATTACTGAGTTGGCACTGATCGTTAGCCAAGAGCCTGACCAAATAAAGAGCCCTGGAAAATGTGTGAGGTTAGAATGGGGAAGAGGGCTGTGAAAACGGTGAAATCCCGGGCCGGGGTGTTTGTTCCTGAGAGCTCCAGGCAGGCCCGCTGGGCTGTGTGGTCCCTGCACTTCAAGAGGGAGGGGATGAGAATATCCTTGGCACTCTGCATGCATTGAGCCCCTGTCACGTGCTGGGTGCTGTGCGAGGAGAGCTCACTCCCGGTGACCATCCGTTCTGGGGGAGGAGGAGGTTTAACAAGTAGATTAGCAAACAAACTGGGGTGGGTGCCCCGAAGACGCTGAATAACGGGCACTCTGAGTAGAGCCCGGGATGTTTCAGTGGAAGCCTGAGAAATGGAAAGTCAGACGTACCCTGGCCGCCGAGACCATTACAAGCAGAGGGCACACGGGCTGCGTAGGGGTCCCAGAGTGTGGACGGTGGGGCTCGGATGGCGGGGCTCCTGTTAGGAGATGCAGGAGGCAGGTGTAGCTGGAAAGTGGGGGGGAGGGGCTGCTGAGTGGCGTGCACTTGTGAAGGTTAGGGGCAGACTCGGGGTCAGGGGCTTGAGTGTTATCCTTTGGTCAGCAGGAAACCTCTGAAAGATTTTAAGTAGGGGCATCACATGGTCCGATTTATACTTTTTGAAGACCGTTCTGGCTGCTGCATGGGTCCTGGGCTGTGAGGGAGCGGTAGTGGAAGCTGGGAGGTCAATGAGGAGCCCAGGCGGGAGGCAGGACTGCTTGGACCCGCGTGGTGGCAGGGGAAGTGGGGGAAGGCGGTGAGTTCACGGTGTGTTCTTCAGGGAGAGCCCGCTGGACTTGCCAGGGGGTGACTCTGGGGTAGAGGACTCACAGAGAGGCTGTGGGGATGCTGCTGCTTTGGGGTGACCTTTTGACACCCACACTCCCAAAGGAGAGCTTCCTATCTGTGTCTCAGAGCTGGGGATGGTGTGGGAGGTGCCAGCGATAGGAAAGGGAGCTTTCATTCCTTGAGTCTTCCTTGTAGGTGCAAGGAACGTGCCTTGTGGCACACCTCCGGGAGCAGACCTGGCTTGGGGAGAACTTGGAGGGGCCAGTGGAGAGGGAAAACCCAGAGGCCAAGATCAAGTCTCAGCATCCCCAGCCCCTACCTGTATTTTCAGTCTGTGCCGTCTACCTTGGTGAAGGAGTCCTCCCTGTCCCTCTTGCTAGGGTGGACGGTGGGGGGTTCATGGGGCAAAAGGCTGTCCCGCAGGGGGGCCCAGGCCTCATCTGGGGCTTCATTAGCTACCAACCGCGGAGGCTTGCCTGAGGCAGGGAGGCCTTTGGAGCAGACTTGGTTCAAAGGTGAGAAGCTTCACTCACTGACAGTGACTTTCCTCTGAAGCCTAGTTATTGTTTCAATCAGGCCACCACCAGATCTGCTCCCTTAATAACTCCGGCACAGGAGAACTCTGGGCTGTGTGACAGAGGGCAGGGTGGACGGGCACTGGCTGAGGGTGGGGTGCAGGTCTGACCCTGGCAAGTCCCAGGCAGCAGGGCACAGCATTACAAGAAGAGTGTTGGGGGTCAGAAGGCCTCGTCTAGAGGACCTTCCCTACTATGCAGCGCCCCCCAGCCTCTGAGGAGCCCCCCAGGGGGGCACCGGTAGGAGGTCTCTCCCTGGCCCAGGGCCGCCATGGTATTCATAACTGACACCTATGTGGAGAGCCCACCACTGTGCTCAGGGCTTTCTGCTGCTCTCATTGACTCTCACCAGCTGATTCTGGCCCAGAGATGTGTTTAGTTTGGCCCTCTCCAAGTGTTTTTAAAGTTCTGAGTCAGTTGCCAACATTTTAAGTTCAGGAGATTTATGTAAAAATCCAGATCCAGTGTGTGTCCTTAGGGAGGTATGCCTTTCCCGTGGTCCCTGGTCTGGTGAGGGGTGGTGGCTTGTACAAAGTGAGAGCCAGGCTTGGAAGTGCCCTCTTTGCTAGAATTGAAGAGAAATGCAGTTCCTGGACAGCCCACTGCAGGGGAAGGCGAGTGGGTGCCTTGGTAGTGCCTCTCCCTGACTCCTGCCCGACCAGTAGGGTAGGCAAGGTGTAAGTTAGAGTCAGGGCTTTGTGCAAACTCATTCTCAGGCACCAGAGGACATCGAGGACGGGCGGCTGTGTGGGGTTGGGCATCACTGCCTCCACGAGCTCCGCTGCATGGTCAAGAGCGTGGCCTCTCAAATCAGATTTCTTAAAAGCACTGCGATCTTGAGCAAGTCACTTCACCTCTTTGCTTCGTTTTCCTCATCTGCAAAAGGGAAGCAGCCCTCATGTCCGCCTGTACCCAGAGTCTGTTCTGGGGGCTTTGTGAGGTCCCCGTGTACCACGGCATCCTCCACCCGGGGCACAGTTGTCCCCACCTCCCGGCCACCTGTGCAGCTCATGCTGCGGGGCATCCCTCTGTACCTGCACCCCTTCTGCAGAGCCCTCATCTGTACCTTCAGAGTAGGGCCACACACAGCCCCAGGGAACCTTCCTGTTATCCCGATCTCGCTGTTGAGCGACGTGGTGGCAGGTCTAGTCCGAGGTAGGTGGGCCCCTCTGGTCAGCTCAGAGGTCTGCAGGGCTGCATGCAGTAGAAGGGGAACCCCAGGCCTGGCACGTACAGACTTGGGGTGTTGGCAGGTAGCAGATAGGATCATAGGCGGGGCTGGGAGCCTGATAGGCCTGAGGCTGGGTGGGGCAGTGGGGCTTTTCCCTGCTGACACCCGCTCCTTGTCATTTGCCATGAGCAGGGAGGCGGCCCGGGTTCCAGACTGGAACGGGGTGGAAAGTGCTCTGGGCCTGAGACCCAGGGCGGGTTAACCAGCCACTCGGGGTGCTCCCCTCCGAGAGGGCACAGGAGCAGACTCAGCCACCCAGGTCTCTGCAGGATTAGAGGAAATAGTGGGGGTGGGGGGTAGGGGGGTGGGGGGACCACTGCCAGTAGTCGGGAGCTGATGAGGGCAACTTGGTGTGGCCTTTTAGGGATCAGGCCAAGTGGATTCAAATCCCAGTTCAGCCAGTTACTAGCCGGACAAGGCACTGAGCCTCCCCAGTAAACGGAGCTAATAGCTCACAACTCAGCAAGTTGCTAGAAACTGGAGGCAGCTGAGAGAGCGTGGGGAGAGGAGTGAGCTGAGTGTGGGAGACCTGCCCCTCTTAGCTTGAAGTTAAATACCGCAGTCGCCATACAGTTGGTTTGTACTTTTACCTGGAGAAGGGCCCTGGAGGCGAGCGGGTGCCCAGAACCAGTCACCCCGGGCCTGGTGTGTCTCAGGGACCCAGCTTGGAGCCACCCTATCCCCACCGCCTTCTCCACCCTCTGGGTCACCCCTTGCAGGACGTGTCCTCGGTGCTGACTGGGATGGCTTGTCCATAAACTCAGGCAGCATGGTCTTTCTGGAAGAATCCATCTCATTTCCTCTGCCGTCCCCTCCTCGGCACCCAGCGAGGCACCAGTCGAAGCTTTTGGATGGGGTGGGTTCTCTGATGGGCCTGGGTTTCCTCGAGAGGAAGCTGGTTCTGGACAAGTCCTGTCGTCCTAGACTCCTGCTCCTCTGAGGCTCCAGGCTCAGGAGATGGGAGGTGCAGCCTCCTCTCCCCTCCCCTACCCCAGGGGGGTGGGGAGGCGGTGGGGCTGGCTGGGGCAGGGTGAGTGTGGGGAGGTGGGTTTCTGGTGATTTTCAGGGGGATTGAGGGTTTCCCGAGCTGCCTCTGAGTACAATGGTGTCTGCCTTTCGTTACAGATGGAAGAGAAGAGGCGAAAATACTCCATCAGCAGCGACAACTCTGACACCACTGACAGTAAGGCCTGCCATTTGGGGCTCCTCCGGGGAAGCCCGTGAGCAGTCACCGGGCCCACAGCCCGGATGGGGAGAGGCTGCTGCAGACTCAGTGGGGATGAGAGCGTACATTGGACCAGGTCCCCCTGCTCCTGGGACAGTGCCCACACCCTGGCCCCCGGGGCCTCGTGGTCCTCTCCGTGCCACCCCCTCTGCCCTGGCGGTCTCAGCCGCACCTGCTTGGCTCTGTGGCTCCCCCGCCCTGTGGCCCTCCTGTCGAGTCAGGGCCCTAGAGGAGGCCTCTGTACAGCCCATGGAGAACCTGTCTCTGTCACAGTTCCCTGATAAGTATGGTTACCTAACAACTGGTAAGCTCCTTGTTCAGAGATGGGTCATGTCTTGCTCACTCCTCATCCCCAGCTCCATCCGGTGCGTTGCAGGTGCCCAGAGAGTGTTTGCTGAAGAAATGAGTGAAGGGGTCTGACCTTCACGGGGTCTCTGTGATAGGCTCTCCGAGGTAGGCTAGTGTATGGGCTGAGGGTGTCCTTGGGATGTCTAGTGGTGGGGGGACATTGTCGGGGAGAAAATAGGGCTCTCTTCTGAGATTGGGGGGGCGGTATAAGGTGAGAGCGTTTCTCTAGAAGTAGCAGGCAGCTCTTCTCGGCTGCCCCGGGAGCGAGGAGTTCCACACCGCCCTGTGTAGGAGAGACTCGCTGCCAGGAGGACCCGCCTAGCAGTGGGGGCTGGTGGAAGCCCAGGCTGAGGAAGAAGCTGCGTGGCCAGGGAGACGGGGCCTGGAACCCCACCGCCCCAGACCTCAGTTTGTTCACATATGTGGTGAGCCCCCGGGATTAAGGAGACTGCTGAGGACCCTTAGAACTCCCAAGATCCACACCTTTCCCCTAAGGGCCTAAGGCAGGTGCACTAGTTTGGCAAGTGTGGTCCCAGTCCCTGCCCCCTGCCCAGGTCTCACTCACTGTCCTCTGGGGACTGTTGGCTCAGCTTGGCTCTGGTGTCAAACCTGGCCAGCCCTTCCTCCCTGTGGCGGGAGATCGCAGCATCCCTCCCTCTGCGGCTGTGACCACATTGCCTGTGGCCTGGCTCAGCAGAGCCAAGAAGAGCAGCATCCTCTCAACTTTGCTGCCTGCAGAGGAACCCTTGAGGGCTGCGCACGTGCAAGGGGGGGCGTCTGGGCCACTGAGCCCCGTAGCCACATTAGATCTGGGCCAGGCTGGTGCACACTCTCTTCTCAGCAGCCCCCCACCACAGTGCCCGCCCACGGCTGCTGCCCCTTTGACCCACAGGATGGGGGCCACAGCCCTGTCGTTCAGCAAGGGCCTTAGGTCCTCGTGACAGTAGCTGATGTAGCATTGTGTGCTGAGACTGCAGGCATGATAGCCTCTGATTCTCACGACCACCCTTCGAAGGCAGGCGGTCATTTTCTGCCCCCCATTTTATAGAACAGCACACTGAAGCTCAGAGAAGCTGTTACTTGCCCAGGGTGACAAGCTAGGAGGTGGCTCAGCCAGGGCTCAGGCCTGGTCTGTGGGTCTGTGGCTCCACGCTGCCTCTGTCCACTGGGCATCACACCCAGGAGGACGACGAGGGACTTGTCTCAGGTCACAAAGGAAGCTAATACTGAGTACCGGTCACTGCCTTGTATTTCCCTAGCCCCTTGTGGTTGGGGAGCGGAGGGGAGGTTACATCCTCGTGGATCATTGGAGAGGCCCAGGGTGGGGACAGGCCACCAGACGCTCACAGCTGTGCCACCTCCTGCACCTTCAAGGACAGGCTTACTGGCCTTGGGAGTGGGTGGGTGGTGTTCCTGGCCTTCCTGGGGCCCCTAATGGGCTGTGTTCTCTCTGCAGGTCACACTACATCCACCTCAAGATGCTCCAAACTGCCCAGCAGCACCAAACCGGGCTGGTCCCGGCAGAACGAGAAGAAGCCCTCGGAGGTGGGTAGTGACGGGTGTCCTAGAGGAAGGTGAAGCAGGGATGGGGAGGCCGAGGAGCCAAGACCTGGGGAGAGCGAGCTCCGCGAACGAGTCGGGGAAGCACTCCTGGCAGAGGGCACAGCCGTCGCCGGCCAGGCCAGTGCGGCTGAGTGGAATAAATGGGGGAGTGTGGTGCCTTGCAAGTTGTAAAGATGTTTCTATTGATCTGAGCAAGAGACGAAGCCTTTCCAGGATCATCAGCAGGGGAATGACATAGTCTGGTGTTCTAATGAAAGGGAAGTCCCACTGGCTGCCGGGAGAAGGGTTTCTGGGGACACGGGTGGCAGCAGAAAGGATTCTGTTGCAGTTGACCAGCAGTTGGACAACAGTGGCTTCGAGCCCAGCGGGGGCCGTGGAGTTAGAAGCAGTAGGAGTCAGGACACTTTGGAGGCTGATCAAGGGTGACGGGATTGCAGATGAAGGGCGAAGGATGGATCCTGAGAATCACCCAGTTATCTGCTCCTTATTCGGCCCAGTTCACGTGCGTTTTCATTTAAAGCCTTCCTTACTTAGACCTGTGGCTGGTAGAGTGGCTTCGGGAGCAGCCAAGCGGTGGGGGTGGGGTGGGGGGTCCTAGAATTCCACCTAGGGCCTCATCGCTCCCTCCTAGGTCTTCAGTGTCTGTCTTTCTCTGGGCACAGAAGAGGCCGCGGGAGCACTGAGTCTCTGAGAAGGTGGGGGTTTTGAATTGGGCTTTTAAGAGAGGCATTGTCTGCAGCCTACATACAGGTAGCTGGGCACTGGACTGGAGGCTTTAGTTTTTTAATCCTTAAAGGTGCTGGCCCAGAGTTCTCAGTCCTGTTATAATGGGGTAATTGAGGTTCCCAAAATTACATAGCCAAGACCTGAAGTTTGGGGGGCCCGACAGTGCCCAGGGTGGGAAGGCCTTTGGCTTGGGGGCAGGGGCAGGGTATCTGTATTCTGAGCCTGGGCTCTCCTCTCCCCTCCCTCCGCCCCAGGAACGGTCTTGGTGCAAAGGGTCATTAGCCAGCCCCTGCAGGGAGTCTTCTGCAGAAACTTGCATTCAAAAAAGGACTTGCGCCTCCTGGAGTTGGCGGACCCTGGGACTCTTCCTTTGTGGGGAGTGGGGAGCCTTTGAGGCCTCATGCCTCCCACACCCATCCCCCAACCTGCTGTCCTCTTGGCCCGGTGTAGGAGGGGTGGGGATGGAAAGAGGTACCTCCAGGAATGCAGTCAGGACTGGACCGGAAGCTGGGAGGAGGGTTCTATTCTTGAGGTTTAGTGTCCTCCTGGACTAGCCCCCTGGGAGGACCCCTCCTCAACTCTATTGTCCCCCTCTTCCTCCTGCCCCCCATCTGGAGACCTGCAGGGGCTCTCCTATTGTTATGGTTGAAACAGTAAAACAATATCTACCTTTGTGTGCCCCACTGGTCCTGGGAGGCAGTGATTGTCATGCCCTTTTTGGAGAAGAAGAATCTGCCCGCTGCTTTCAGTGGCTATTCAGGTTGGAGAAAGGCGGTGAAGTTCTGGGGAGCTCCGGGGAGCTCCATCCTCCCTCCAGCACCAGTAGGAGGAGGGGCCGGCTGTCAGACATCCCTGGGGCTGGGTTGTCCCCGACACCCAGGATGGGCTGGTGGCAGGGAGGAAACAGGTGTCAATGCAGGTCGAAGAGAAAGAGTGATTTGCATGGGGCTGAAAATTCCCCTGCCTCTCAGGTTTTCCAGCTCAGAGCCTTTGAACCTTTCTCCACCTAAAAATAGATCCAGGCTGTCGTGAGGGTGTTGGTGCCAGCCCTTTCTGGGGGTTGGCTGCACGTGCCCCTGCGTTGGAGCACAGAAGGCCCCACCCTCAGGTCCTGGGCTCCGGGAGGGCCGAGGAAGTCCTCCCCGCCTTGAACGATGGCCAAGGACAGGCTTCCCTCCCACAGAGGCTGGAGAGCAGCCTTTGAGGTTTCCCTTGTCCCCTAAGTGAGGAGGCTGAGCCATCGCCACCATAAATTCCAAGCTATCTCGGGGCGGAGAGGAAACCGTCAATGAAAGCTTCCAAATTATTTGGCTCACGAGAAAGCAGAGATGAAAGCGAGGATTTGGCGCGGCAGAGAACGTTTGCACTAAATCTCGCTGGGCTGTAACCTTCTCCTTCTGTGACTGGTGTGGAGAGGAGGGCCCTTCCAGTCTGCCGGGCCTGGGGGCTGAGGGCCGTCCCCGAGAGAGTGAGAGGCCCGTGGATGGGGTGGCCGTCAGGCTGGTCACGGGGTCTGCTCCCAGTCTGGCCCAAGTTCCCAGCCAGAATGTTTGCAGAGTGATGCGGGTGGTGCAGGACCCCCTCCCTGGTAGCCACATGGTTCACTTCCTCTCCTCACTTCTGAATGGGGAGGGGTGGGCTGAGGACTGGCAGTACTCAGTGCAGCTGTGACACCGGCCCACAGTGAAGTCAGCAGCTACGGAGAGGGCTGGGGTTGGGTTTCCCTGAGACCTGAGGGGCTGCCCCTGTGGTGGTGACCTGCCAAGGCCCTCCCTTCCCAGTGCACCCCGAGGGTGCAGATCAAGGGACACCCTCCATGCCAGAGCAAGGGGACCAGGCTGGACAAAGTGCTCGGACCAGGAGTCAGGACCCTGGACAGGGCTGAGGCCTTGAGGCCCAGAATGTCATCCACCCTTAGCCCCAGTGGGTGGCCTTCCTCAGCTGGAGTGAAAGGGGGGTGCAGGCCTCAGGCCCCAGGAGCTGTCAGGACGGGCCCTGGGGGCCTGGGAACCCCGGGCCAGGGTTTCTGATGGAAGTCCACCAAGTTTGAGGCCGACCCCGAGGACACAGGCAGCTGCCTTCCTCTGCTTTGCCTGCCAGCAGCATCCCAACAAAGGCGAGCTCTCTTGCTCGGGGATTAAGTCGGCCAGGCCAGGCCTGAAGTAGGAAACAGGATTGATTATTAGCCTGCCCCAGAGAGGCATCAGTGTAGAAATCGTGCTGAGGCTTTGGGTTTCTGACTTGGCATGTCTCACCAAATGGCAACACCATTTGGTTGTTGGTACTTAACACTTTGTGGGTCGCATCTGTCTGAATCTGATGGAGATCACAGACCACCCCCAGGAATTCTGACTTAAACGGTCTGGAGTGGGGCCCAGGTACCTGTGCTTTTTAAGACCTTTTCTTCTGGAAGCCAGGATTAAGAACTACTGCCATAGAACTTTCTCCTTAATTTGCTAAGACAGGAGTAGCAGCCTGGTTGGGCCTTCCTGGAAGATCCTGAGGTTGCAGGGAGGAGGGGAGGCTTTCTAGCCTGTTGCAATGACCTAAACAAAGGCAGAGAGTGTGAGTGGGGGCAGTTCCCCAGCTCACCCCAACCCCCCTGGAGGCTAGGGGACTGACAGGTTGCTGCCAAGCCCTCCTCCTGGCTTGGCAGTTCAAGAAGAGACCTGCAACCCTGGCTGGTATTGCTCAGTGGATTGAGCGCCAGTCTGCGGACCAGAGGGTCTCTGGTTAGATTCCTGGTCAGGGCACATGCCTGGGGGGCGCACAAGAGGCAACCACATGTTGATGTTTCTCTCCCTCTTTTTTTCCCTCCTACTCCCTCTCTCTCAAAGTAAATAAATAAAATCTTTTAAAACAGAGAGGGAGACTTGGAAGCTGCTGTGGCGCTGTCTTCCTTGGGCTAGGGCAGAGCGGCAGGTGGGGGGGCCAGCCACGTGGTGGAGGTTTCCTCCAGGGAGGCTGCTTGAAGTAGAAGGCTGTGTTTTCAGGAAGTCAGAGGCTCAGAACTCATCCAGTGGGCAGGCCCATGGATCTTCAGGGCCCAAGGGCTCCTGGCGCTGCTTAAACTCAGCACGCGCGCAGGGGCATCTCATAGACCCTGCCTGGCGCTAGGGGCTGAGGCAGTGGCCCCGTCCCCGGGGAGCTCGTCCTCCAGCTGCAGCAGGATGCAGGTGTCCACACAGGAAAGTGTCTGTTATGAGGGGTGCAGCCAGCTTGGCCACTGAGGATCTCTGTGACGTTGGGCGAATGTTTCTTTCTGAGCCTCAGCATTGTCATCAGTAGAGTGATGCTCCCACCTACCCTGCAGCCTGTATGGACTTTCTGGTCTGTAGATGTGACGGTCCTTTCCAGGGACCTGCGGAGCTGTGGGCGGGGGCGGAGTGAGCAGAGGTGACGCTGGCCTCCCTGGGACAGAGTCCTGGGTGGTCCCAGTGGGGGTAGGTGGGAGCTGGGATCTAACTCTCAGCTCCTGTGTTGTTGTTGTTTTTTAAAGTTGATCTTATTTTTTATGTATATTTTTATTGTATTTTTCCATTACCATTTTAACCCCCTTGTACTTCCTCCCCGCCACGCAATCACCACACTGTTGTCTGTGTCCATGAGCCCTTTTTCCTTTTTGCGCAATCCCTCCACCGCCTAACCCCACCCCACTAGCTGTCATCTGCTCTCCATCTATGAGTCTGTCTCTGTTTTGCTTGTTAGTTGAGTGTGTTCATTAGATTCCACATATGAGTGAAATCATATGGTGTTTGTTTTTCTCTGACTGGCTTATTTCACTTAGCATAATGTTCTCCAGGTCCACCCATGCTGTCACAAAGGGTAAACTTTTCTTTTTTACAGCTGAGTAGTATTCTATTGTGTAAATGTCCTATGGTTGTTTTATCCACTCATCTGCTGATGGACACTTGGGCTGCTTCCATATCTTAGCGATTGTAAATAATGCTGCAATGAACATAGGGATGCTTATGTTCTCTCAAATCAGTGTTTTGGGTTCCTTCGGATATATTCCTGAAAGTTGAATGACTCGCTAGGTCAAAAGGCAGATAGGTCCCTTTTTAATTTTTTGAGGTATCTCCATACTGCTTCCCACAGTGGCTGCACCAGTCTGCATTCCCACTAACAGTGCAAAAGTGTTCCCCTTCCTCCACATCCTCACTAGCACTTGTTGTTTGTTGATTTATTGATGGCAGCCATTCTGACAAGTGTGAGGTGGTACCTCACTGTGGTATTAATTTGCATTTCTCTGATGAATAGTGAGGTTGAGCATCTTTTTGTATGTCTACTGGCCGTCTCTATGTCCTCCTTGGAGAAGTGTCTCATCAGCTCCTCTGTAGGCCCTGGTGACAAACTAGTACATCTCTGAATGAGGGAATGGGACCTCTTTGCAGGTTCACCAGTGCTCAGCCTCTGCCCCTGGGGGCCGAGCCTGGGAGAAAGAGGTGACCTTTATGGACAGCCTCTGCCCTTACTGGGGTGTCTACAAGACCCCCAGTGTTGGGGAAAGTTCAGCAAGTGAAGGGTGAGAATGCAGGTCATTAGCTTGACCTTTGCTTTTAAAATGAGACCCTCCTGGCTTGGGGGAAGGCAGGGGTGGCCCGATGGTGTTGGGGCACAAGACCACAGGATCAGTACGATGCTTTCCTGAAGGAGCAGAGTTGGTGTCCAGATGCTGGATGTAACCTATTTCATGTTAAAACAATGACAGTGTATGTTGTGCTGACACGCCAGGTGCCCACCAACTTGGGAGAGAAGACAGGAGAATGTCCAGAAAAGTTTTTGGCTTCCCCCGTGGTTTCGAGCTCTGTTTGCAGCCGAAGCCCCTGTGTTGCCCGGAGCAGGCGCCAGGGAGGGGAGAGCCTGGCCGCCGAGCTCAGTGCCTGCTCCGAGCCTCCCGCTGCCTTCCTCTGGGTCTCCTGTAGTCGGAAACGGTGCTGCTCCCGCCAGCTGGAAAGGCTTCTGGCCTCTGGGACTTGTCTCGCAAAAGAAATGTGTGTAATAAATTCTCTTTTAAGAGCAGAAGTGCTGTTATCCTTGTGAGAGAGAAGGAGATGTTGAGAGAGAGAGAATGTGTATTTGTGTCTGTGTTTAGCGTGTGACCAAATGTGGTACCTTGGATGAGACTGAGCCTTTCTTTTGCTGGTGTTTTATGCCTCATTTTTAAGTATCTTAACTTTGCTCTTGGCTGAGACACTCATTATCAGGCTCCAGCCCAGGAAAGAGATTTTTTTAAAGAGCGAATACCTGGCGGTTTTGCAGGTAGCATCACGGTGGCTAAAGCACAGTGCAGACCTGGAACCAGCATTAACCTCCCTCGGCGAGTCTCAGCGCGCATGTCTGTGGGAGGGGCGCTGTGAGTTAGGTGAGATTGCCAAGCAAGGCACAGGGTGTAGGGCTTGCTCTGTCACCGCAGGGTGACTACTCCTTGTCATTAACCATTGTTTCTGGTGAGACAGGTGCTCAGAAAAAAATTGATGAAAATGAGGTATCTGGTAAGAATTTCGCTCGACTTTTCAGGACAGACCCTCAGATATCCTCAGGAGGGCAGGGGGAGGGTGCGATTCCCAACTCTGCACTGGGGCTCCGTTTACCTTGGCTTTGGGACAGTGACCAAGACCCGTTCCTGAAGCCCACCGAAGAATCTTCGGGGCCAGCCCATCTGCCAGGCAGGACAGGAAGTTTCCAAGTGTAGCCACACTTCAGGTAGATCCAGGTTAGTCCGTCAATTGTGTCACTGGTGCCACAGGCATTTCTCCAACCCCTGCAGCATGCCCGGCCCGTGCCACCGATGGCACCCTGATCAACCGGGTACAGGTGGAGGCTCTGCCTCTCCCAACTTGGCCTTCAGAGCAGACAGACACCAAACAAATACTGACACAATCATATTTAGTGATTGTGGTAAGTGCCGGGGCCTTTCCACAAGTAACTGACTTCCTGTTGGTCTGAATACTGTGGTACAGTAAGTAATTCACCCGTAGAAAAGGAAGCAGAGTCCAAGGTCCCAGGATGAAGTATTCAAATAATATCCACAAGTCTTGTGGTCATAGTCGAGAGCTCACCACATGGCACGGTGAACACTGCCCGTTGTCATTGTCTTTATTTGCTTTTGGAGGTCATGTCAGACTCCACTGGTGTTTTGGGGCAGAGTCTGCTTTGGGTTCTCCCTGCAGAAATGGGGGCAGAAGGCTAGACAGACTCCGGTGGTTGCGAAGGGCCAGGCCGTGAACTGTGCCCTCACTCCAGGCGGAGCAGGGTCCACAGCTTCCTCCAGAGCTGCACCGGCCCCTCTGGCACTCAGATGGGTTATTACATTAGAATTTTAGACCTTTGAATGTTCTTCCCACCGTTTGAAGAAGCTACAATTAACATCTCCTAAGCAGCTTAGCAGAACTTTGTTGCTAGGCAACAGGCCTTTAACGACAATTTGTCCATTTCTGCCAAAAAGAGAAAAATAGTAAACACATACATTCTTAGAAAATTGCTTGTTTTCCAGCTTCTAACTTTTTTGCCACAGCAAGGCCTCCAGTTCGTCGGTGTCCATTTTGTTCTTTATTTAGTTTTCATAAATCATTTAGAGGCATATTAGGAAAATAATCAAGCCTGTTTTCCGAGCCTAACTTCTGGCAACTCAAAACAGACATCTGGGTTACAGTGAGTTGCCATATCTGTGGGCAGGTTTGACGTGGATGGACAGAGGCTCCTGTAAAGGGTGGCATGCCCGGCAGTGGCCCCGCTGCACCCCAGGAAGGCGGTGCAGATCCCCGGGAGGCTCCTGAGTCCCTCAGCCTGTGTTGGCACCTAGCACCTGCCAAGCTCTGTGCACACCGCTGTGCTCCAGCCTGCTGCCAGGCCAGACCTCACTGAGGTGGCCTTCTCGGGGGGAGATGTGGCCAGAAACCAGGAGATTCCACACCAGGGCTGTGGGAGTTCCGAGGAAACCTAGAACCCAGCCTGGCATTGGGGAAGTCTACCCAGAGCAGATGGGGGCTGGACTGAGACCTTGAGACTGAGGCAGGCCCCGCTTTGGCAAGGGGCAGTGTCCCAGCAGGCCCCTCCCCTGTGCCAGCAGACAAAAGTGCTCTGAGTACTGCACAAGAGAGGGCTGGGGGCTGGCGAGGTATGCTGTGCAGCTCCCCTGCAGCTCTGCTTGAGGGCAGTTGCAACTTGCAAAGCCTCTGTCTGATTTGCATAGTACAGCTCTTGCAGAAGCCACCTGATTTGACTTTGGGTTAACTCAAGGGAATTGACAGAAGTGACAGTGAGCCCTGTGGCCAAAAGGGGCAAAGGGGCTATGGGTTGGTCGCAGCCTGGGTTCCTTTGCCACTTCTGACATGTGGGACCTTGTGTAGGTTATTTAACACAACTGAGTCCCAGGGTTTTCAAAAGTAACATAGGGATATGGCAGCCCCTCCCTCAGAGCTGGTGTAGAGACTAATAATAAATTAACCCAAGAGCAGCTGGTACTGGGCATGCAGCATCCATTAAGTGTTGCCTGGCACCAGGCGATAGTGCTGCCCTACTGTGCTTCGGCGAGTCCTCACTTGAGAGGGCACTGGTGTCCTATCTGCCACCTGTTCCCTCAGCGGCCCAGGACGAAACTTGGAACTGTCTTGAGACCACACTCCTCTCGCTCCTGGATCCCCCTGGCCAAGTTGAGCCCAGAGACCCTTTCTGTTCTGAGTCCTCTGTGCCAAGCCTGTCCGTAGGTCAGGGTCGCTTCTCCCAGCTGGTGTGGTTGGCACTCTGCTCTCTCCAACTCCAGCATGAACGGCACCCTGGTCCTTAGGCTTTGAACCCTACACGCCAGACGCTGCGTGTTGCTTGCTTTGGATCCATGTGCTTGGGAATTTCAGCTTTGGGTGTATCTACAAGGTGTCTTGCCCTGTTGAGGGGCATTCAAAAAGTACTCCCAAGAGCCGGCTGGGGGCCTCAAGTTCATCAGAGAAGCCCTTTCACTCATTTGCTGCTCAGCCACTGTTTACTGAGCACCTACTATGTGCCAGTCCCTGTTCACTGAGAATGCAGCAGAGAACAGGACAAGTGTGGCCAGGAGAGGATGTGACACAAGCAGCATGAGGACACCAGTTAATCATCAGAACTGAGAGTGCCTGGAGGCGGGCAGGACGATGGGCTGGGAAGTGGCTCCATCCGGCTGTCAGTGCTCCCTGGGTTGGGTGATCAGAGAAGGAATCCCGAAGGAGATGGCAGTTAAGCTGCAGCCCAGGGTGAGGGAACAGTGAGAGGTTTTGCACTCACCCATGCCTCCCTGGAGGGGTGCAGAGTGACACTGGGCTCTTGAAGGGTTGATTCCTGGGGTGGGGAGATGGGCTGACAGGATGGGCGGCTCCCCATGGTGGCAGAGCCTCAGGGCTTGATGGGCGTGCCCCTTGGCCTGCCTAGGCTGGGAGAACTTGGAGGCAGTGATGAGTCCCCTGTGGGCTGCGATCGCCCGCTGGGCTTGGCCCAGGCCACAGCTGGGAAAGGCCCGCACAAAAGCACCGAGTGCCTGAGTTTGTGTTCTTGTGTCTGCAGCTCACTGCTTGCTAATAAGATATGCAAATTATTGGGGCGGTAAAATCTCTACCACATTCCATCTTCTGTTTAATTAGCATTTAATTGTAATCTCATTTTAATTTTTTCACACTGGCACCCTAATTAAATGTTAGGGTATTCGTCTTAACGATTAAATTATATTGGCAAATAGAGTCTTCAAGAAACTTGACCTTTTTTAAGCCAGGGTTCTCTCTAGCTAGGTGCAGCTGTTAATTAGATTTCTGCAAGATGCTGCCCCCAACCCCCTTGGTGCAGCCATTTCAGTTGTTTTCTTGCTGTTCTGGCGCTAGATTCAAATGAGACAGGCACAGCCAATGCGCTGGGCCCCGTCAGGCCGAGGTTACTGTAAGTGAGTTTGTCATGAGCCTCTGGAGGGAGCAGATGCTGGCTTTTCCAGAGAGGGGCGGGTTTGGAGTTTGCTCCGAGTCTAGCGCGCTCCTTGAACTGGTTTCTCTGGTCTCAGTGATGCTGCCTTGTCTTTACCTTGTGATTCTCACGGAGGATCACTGGGGACATTGGTACCTAAGCAAGGTATGTAGCCTGGAGCTGCCACCGAGTCCCACAGCGGCCCTTCCTGGGAGGCCACAGTGGGGTCAAGCAACAGGGCACAAGAGTCACTGATGGTGGCTCAGGGGCTGGGCTTGGAGGTTGTTCTGGGGAGAGCCTTGGGGGGCAGCAGACAGAACGTTGGGAAGAACAGTTTCCTGAGTGACCAGAAGAATACCAAGCTCTAGGGTGCGCCCACTCCTTGGCCCAGCTCTGGGGGCACTTGGATGGGATTGACTGAGAAGGAACTCCACCCCGCCCTCCTACCCATCACACACAGAGGGCAGAGTGGTGAGACCCCTGCTGAGCAGGCCTTGCAGACCCTGACCTGTGGGGAAGCCTTCCTCCAGGCTGCACCAAGCCCTGCCCCCCTCCACTGTTTGCACGAGGTCCCTGCAGTTCGTGGCCTGGGGTGGGTGCCCTGCCCTCTTTACCTCGCCACTGGGCCTGCAGCGCTGTGTTGTGACTACCAAATACAATTCGAAGCCTTTGAGGGGAATTGCCGAACAGTCACTCAGTGGTGGTGTTGCGTTCACAGAGGCCTTTCTGCTGTCTGATTTGTTTCTTCTGTGCCTTTCCCAGCCTTTCTTCTTCCCTCCAAGGCCCACTCCCCTCCTTACTCTGGCCTGTAACAAGTCAGAGCACGTGCGAATTCAGTTCAGCACGTTTTCTGAACATCTGCTATGTGCCAAAAGCCCTGTGCGGGGTTCAGAGAAGATGCGTTATTATGCTTATCGCGTTTGATTTTGGGGGGCAGAAAGCCCACCCGAGTTGCTCCTGCCATGCTCTCCCCAGCCTGTGGAGCAGACTGCCCTCCCAGAGGTGGTCTGAAGTCACCCTCCCTGCCCTTGCTCCCGACAGGTTTTCCGGACCGACTTGATCACAGCCATGAAGATCCCAGACTCACACCAGCTCAGCCCGGATGACTACTACATCCTGGCCGACCCGTGGCGCCAGGAGTGGGAGAAAGGTGTGCAGGTGCCCGCCGGGGCAGAGGCCATCCCGGAGCCCGTGGTGAGGTGAGCTGGGCAGCCCAGGCTAGGGGCCAGGGCAGGGGGTATGGGGAGGCCAAGACGCAGCAGGGGACCTTCCGGTCCTGGGATTCCTCTCTAGCCTAGCTTCCTTTTGTTTGTTTTTTTGGCCCATAAACCATTGAGATGTTCCAGAAATACTGGCAGTTTACCTTTGAGGCTAAGCCCTTAGGCTCGGGCTCAGCGATTGACCAGGTGGCCTGGATTCCGATGCCTGTTCACATTCATTGTGATTTTGGGCCAGAAGTGTAATCTCCCTGGGCCTCAGCTGCCTCGTCTGTGAAGTGGGAATGATGATAACGACACCTCCCTCCGACAGCGGTCCAGACGACGTAGGGAAATGGTGTGTGATGGGCAGTTGGCACGGGGCCTGGCGCTCGAGTGTTCAGTGGAAACTTGCCGTGGATTAGGCTCGGTGTCGATCCAGACTGGGTCCCACAAGCCCATCTTAATCGGGGAAGTCTTCAGACTTTTGGCGAGTCCTTAAGACAGGGATAAGCCATGCTCTTGACTTCTTAAACCTTTTAAAGAAGTTCTTAGTGGGAGGGAGTCGTGTGCACACAGCAGGTGCTCAGGAAGCGGCTGCTGTGACCGGCCTCCTAGGAAGCCCCCTGCCAGGGCCAGGTCAGGGCCGGGTCCCCTCTGGGCTTGCAGGTCAGAGAGAGACCCCTGGTGCTCTCAACAGGAGGTGGCCTCGTGGCCATGGGCCTCACCTCCAGCAGCAGAGTTCAGCCAAGTGCTTGTCTCTGCATCCTGGGAAACCGTCCAAGTCACGTCTCGGGGCAGAGGGGCCTGCTGTCCTGGCCACCCCTGCCTACCAGCTCGCCAGGGCTGGGCAGCCTGTGTTATTAGCAGCCCACTCCTGTCCTTGGCAGTCCCGTGGTTCTTGCTTAGACCCATAGGACCAGTCCTCGGGCAGAGATCACGACTGTCACCTCCCGTGACATTGGCACTGTTGTTTCCTGGCAGCCACGCCCATGACTGGCTCGCAGACACTCAGGGCCCTCTTGGTGCCAGGCCTGGGCTGGGCCTGGGATTACAGAGGCAAAGCAGGCTAATCCCTCCTCAGGTTCTCCGTCAGGATTGGGTGCTGGGTAGGGCTCATCTCCCTTAGCTGCCGAGGGCTGAGTACCTACCATTGCAGGTCGTAGGCCTTGTGAGAACCAGAGAGCCCCAGATTTCTGGAAGGGAGCACATGTGGCATTTGGAGAAGGAATTTATACTCCGCACCCCCTGCACAGGGCCAGACGTGAGAGTCGGGCTCCTAGCCAGCTTCATACCCTTGCCGCTGCAGACTGAAGCGCTGTCTGCCCTCTTGGAGCCTGTTTCCCCCCTACGAACGGTACCTGCCTGATGGCATGGTGCTAAGGACTGAGTGACAAAACATGGGCCGAGGGCCCAGAGTGATGGAGAGGAGGGTCTGGCCGCCAGCTGGGCAGAGAGAGGTGAGCCCTAATTAAGCCTGGCCCAGAAGTCTGCCCCTCTCCTTGATGTCAATGTCAGGTGGTTCCGGAAACATCCGCTGGCCTGGGCAATTGATTGCAGATGCTTCCACACCAGTAGCTTGGCTTCAGTTGGCTTTATCTGTTGACATCAGGAGGGGGGCACGTGTTCAGACTGCTCTGGCTTTGCTAGGTGCCTTCACCGAGTGTGCGCAGCTGCTGGGAGCTGGTGGGAGCCAGGCAGCCTGGCTGGCCCGCTCTGGGAGAGGAGAGGAGAGGCTGCAGGTGGGCAGGGTGCTCTCTTGGAGAGATCTGCATGCCCCGCCCAGCCTCTCTGTCCTCAGTGCCCCCACGGCCCTCGCCTGGAGCCCGAACAGTGGCTACTGCAGTCTGCACTGTGACAGGAACTCTCTTCCTGAGAACTCGCTGTGCTCAGCTGTTATGTTCATCTTCTCCTTTCGTGACCCTGTTGGCCCTATAACATGAGCACATATTACTGCCCTCATTGTATAGATGAGGAAGTCGGGAAGTTCTGGGGAATTCCCTCCACTACCCACTGGCGGGGCATAGTGGGCGGGGCCAGGAAATCACAGGCCCTGGGAACACCCCTGGTTCACCCCTGTGAGGCCCAGAGAGGGCCTGGTGCCCTCCTCACTCAGTGTTGCCCTGCAGCCCTGGCCCTGGACAGGTCCCCCACCTCATGGTCTGAAATTTATCTAGGTAATGAGAATGTGTCTTGCCCCGAGATCATGAATTGAGTGAGGGCCTGCACTCCTCCCTCAGTGAGGCCAGAAGACTCAGCCCACGACTGAGCCAGCTTCTGGCATCTGTCTGGTCTTTTGGAGTAGAGACCCCTCGGCTCCCCAGCTCCCAGCCCGGCCACCCGCCTCCTCCCAGCTGACCTCAGCACAGCTGGCTGCCGCTGAGACTGAGGCCTTGGCCTAGGGTCGGGGTGGTCCCTGCCTGGTGCGAGAGCTTCCTCCGGAGCCAGAGCCAGAGAGGCCAGGCGGCTGGAGGGGAGAGGCCCTGGAAGCCCAGGAAGCGCCTTTTCTGGTGTGAGCCCTTAGCCCCAGCCTCCCAGAGAAGGGAATGTGGAATCGGCCGAGAGCTCCGGCCGGGTGGCAGCTGCCTGAGCTCGCAGGCCGGGGTAGCTAGGCCAGTAGGTGGGGGGCATTTGGACAAGGTCATCCAGACCCCGACTACGCACATACTGGGGGCACAGGCAGAGCAGGGTCGTGACAAAAATCAGTCTGTATCTTTAAAAGAATGTATTCAAGTAAGAGCCTTGTGAGGAAAGGCAGGATTTTGTAGGAGTAAGCATGTTGGTGTTGCTTCTATTGGAAATGACCTGAGGAAATGCGAGGAGCCCATTATCATTGGCATTACTTCAGGTCTTCCTTAGCCTGGGCATCTGGGGGGGCCCCAAGCCCTTTCCCTTTCTCCTTGCCCCCATGCCCCGAAACTGCCTCTGGGCCTTCCTCCCCGCCTGGAGGCCATTCTGTCTCCTCTCTTGCTGACGCCTAGGGCATTTCCTGGAGTCCAGGGCTCTGCCCTCCTCTCCCCAGTCTGGCTGAGTCACAGCCCCTGGCAGCCCTGCCTCCGACCCCAGGAGGCCTCTCGGGCCAGTGAGGGGCCTCTCAGCCCCAGCAGGGCTGGCCAGATGGAGGCCAGGCTCCACAGCAATAACCATGGCAACCAGTGAGGGGGTTGGGGAGCTGGCATTTTGAACTGGTATCGGGAACTGAGGGGTAGCACACCGCTGAACCGAGAGGGGAAACTGGCCTCCCAGGACCACAAGCCGTTGTGTTCTGTGTCAGAGGGAGCAGAGTGACACCCAGAGGTCTCACAGTACACACTCACACATACAGGGTGTGCCACGCTGTCCTGAGAGTTTGCGTTTCCCCCTCATGCCAACTGTAGAAGGTGAGCACTGTCTTGTGAGCCCACTGGGGCATGAGAAGTTCGGTGGCCTGCCCAGAGGCACACGGTCATTGGTGGAGCTGAGCTCTGAGGCCTCGTCCTGCAGCCTGGGCCCTTCCAGCTGCCTCGGAGGCAGAGCCATGGCCTGAGGGAGGGTGTTCCCGGCCTGCAATCCTGGGACTACAGTGGGTGCTTCTTCGTTTCCAAGGGAGGTGGTTTCCATCTCGGGGTGGGGGGAACGCTGCAGACAGACTCCCTGCTCGGGTAGCATTCTTTCTGGGGAAAGGACAAGGTGTGTGGACGACACGGGTCTCTGTGACAGTTGACCTTCTTTATGTGGAAAGGGCCACCCTGGGCTGCAGTGATGTAGCTGGGGAGGACTCCTCTCACCCCAGAGGAGACCTGGCCTCAGTTCTTCTCAGGCTGTTGGTAAGGAGGGGCCAGGGCCTGCAAGGGCATGGAGACAATCCCCGGCCTCGGGGGGTGTGCTGAAGGACCTGGAGCCCACCTGGCTTTGTGCCACTTGTCTGGAGTGGCTGGTACTGGAAACTGCCTAGGACAGAACTTGGAACACCCCCTGCAGGCCGAGCAGATCCAGGTCCCGAGGCTTTGGCCAAGGCCTGTGTGTCCTGATTGCCGGGGGTGGGGGGCAGGTAAGGTGTGCTCTGAGCAGAATGGGTGTTTGTGGATGGATGTGCGAGAGCTGTGGGTCAGCCCCACTCCCATCCGCCACGCTGCCCCACAGCCCTTTGCTCCCCTGTCCTGCATGCTCATGGTCATGTGAGACTGCAAGGCGGGTAGGTGGGGGGAGGGGGACACAAAAAGACAGTGAAAGGAGGTAGGCCCTGCATGGGTCAGAGTGTCACGCCTCACTTGCCCACTAGGTCTTCAGCTGGGCCGGCCAACTCACTGGATGCCCCCAGACCCAGCAAGGATAGCAGGCTGAGGGTCCCTCCCCTCATGACACTCCCTCTTGATTTCCTAGGATCCTCCCGCCTCTGGAAGGCCCCCCTACCCAGGTGTCCCCCAGCAGCTCCGAACTTGGCGAGGGCTCCCAGCCTGATTGGCCAGGTGGCAGCCGCTATGACCTGGACGAGATTGACGCCTACTGGCTGGAGCTCATCAACTCGGAGCTCAAGGAGATGGGTAGGTGCCCTGCCAGGCTGAGAAGGGGGTCCGGGGCAGGCCAGGCAGGGCGCTTCAGGACTTCAGCATCCTCACGCTCAGGCAGCAGCCACGGCCGGGCTTTGGCACTGAGTGGCCCGGGGTGGCAGTCCCTGCAGCATTTGCTATGCCTCAGTTTCTGTGGTTGTCAGGTGAGGGCAGTGACAGCACGTGACTGACGGTCCTTGGGGGTAGGCCGGTGAGCAAGACCATCCTGTGAGGAGTGAGGGCGCACACAGGCGGGTGGAAGATGACACGTGCGGCTGGCGTCGGAGGGCATGGGCCTCCCAACCAGCCTGAGTGCAGACCTATCGCAGGAAGGTCCAGCTCTGTCGTACTCAGCCCCCTTCAGAAGTCCCCCTGCAGGATTCCCCACGGAGCCCACCACATCCCAGAGCTATGTCCGCGTTATTGGCATGTACACGTAATGCGTATGTAGTCACGGGCAGGCCGTCCAATGTCAGGGCGCGGCGACGGGCCGTAGGGCCTTTGGGGTCGGACGGCCCAGCCCATTCGGTTTTGACAGCGGAGCTGAGGCCTGTGACAGTCGGCCTGGGTTCCCAGGAAATCCTGCCGCCCATCTGCCCCCAAAAGCCAGGCTGCTCACGCCCCCCGTTGTGCTCACAGACAGGCCAGAGCTGGACGAGCTCACGCTGGAGCGCGTGCTGGAGGAGATGGAGACGCTGTGTCACCAGAACATGGCGAGGGCCATCGAGACGCAGGAGGGGCTGGGCATCGAGTACGACGAGGACGTCGTCTGTGACGTGTGCCGCTCCCCCGAGGGCGAAGACGGCAACGAGATGGTGTTCTGTGACAAGTGCAACGTCTGTGTGCACCAGGTGGCCAGCCCCCCGAGTGCCCTCTTCCACATAGTGCCCTCGCCCACAGCCCTCCGGGCCCTGCCCGGGCGGGGCTCCCTGCCGCGGGACCTCAGCAGTGCTGCAGGCACTGGCCCCCAAGGAGGAGGGCGGGGTGGGAGGGAGGGACCGGCCTGAGTGCCCCTCCGTGCCAGGGACCCATAGGGCCCCTCAACTCAGCACCGTCAGCCAGACCTGGGTAAACACCCACTGGGTGGTCCTTCTGTCCTCGCCTGTCACCTCCCTATGGGACACCGGCCCCCCGCCCTCCTCCTCTGCTCCTCACTGTCCTGAACTCACAAAGAGGCAACACAGTGTCATGACAGAGAGCAAAGCCTGGAGCCGGGCTGCCTAGTTTCAAACTGTGGCTCTGCCCTTTATGAGCTCTGTGGCTTTGGGCAAGTTTTTTAACCTCTGTAGACCTCTTGTTTCCTCAACTGCACAGAAAAGTAAGTTGTAAGGTCCGAGTTATTTGCTTCGAATGATATCATAAGAGCTCTAAGTATTTGTTACCGTTATTGATATTATAAACATGGCCTGACCTGACCAGGCCCACCCTCCCACCTTGATCTTGGGCCCAGGAGTCTAGGTCTCTGGCATCCCTGGGCCTCATTTGCAGAAGACTTGACTGGACACAGTGCACCCACTCTGGCCTTGACTTTGGTGCCCCCCCACACCGCTGCTGGAATGTCTCCTGGGGAGCTCCGAGGGGCTCTCCCAGCTGGGTGGTTATACAGTACCCCCATATTCATCCTTATCCTTATACCCGGCAGCTCTTAGGCCTGCCTGGGAAGAACCTCCTCCACACGTGCCTGTGAGGAAAGGTGAAAGGTCACTCCTTGCCCTCAGGCAGTAGGCACACCAAAAACTGTTCTCAGCTGGAGGCACTTCCGAGGCCCCTTGCCAATCAGGACCCTCTGGCTAGAGTGTCGTCCCGGCAGAGGGCGGACCTAAGCCCTTCCACAGAGGTCTGTGATGCGGCTCGGAGGAGCCCTGTGTTCCAGCCCCTCAGGAGGTCTCCTGGCAGCTCCGGCCCGGCTGGGCTGGCAGCACCTGCTACTGGCTGCTGACCAGATGCACACGGAGCAACACCTCTGACAGTGGCCACCCTGCTCTCCTCCCAGGCCTGCTACGGGATCCTCAAGGTGCCCACCGGCAGCTGGCTGTGCCGGACGTGTGCCCTGGGCGTCCAGCCAAAGTGCCTGCTCTGCCCCAAGCGAGGAGGAGCCTTGAAGCCCACCAGAAGTGGGACCAAGTGGGTGCATGTCAGCTGTGCCCTGTGGATTCCTGAGGTGGGCAGGCATGGGGGTGGGTGGCCCTGGGGATCAGCCATGGGGAAGTGGGTCTGCAGGGGACTCGGTGCTCGGGGAGCAGAGCACTGGGGTGGGGGCGGCACCTGCACAAGATGGGCTGTAGGTGTTGGGCCTGGGAAACAGTGCGGGGGCAGTCCCCCGGGAACCTCGCTGTGGACTTGGGCAGAACTCAGGTGGTGGCCTCCAAGGGAAAATGGGATTGTGGGCTCCTGGGGGGCCCAGTGGTAGGTCTGAGAGCCAGACGAACATCCCCCAGCTGACTTGGGGGAAAAGCAGGTTGTGTGTCCACCCCTATCTAGGCAGTGGCTCCGGCCAAAGTCAGGCTGCCCTTTTAAAATAAAAGTCAGCGAGCTGACCTGAAAGGAAATCAGGTGGCAAGCCTAATTAAAAGTCAGATGGTGGGCCTGCTACTGGGGCTAGGGCTAGGTGGGGAGGGCCCACAGGTTGTAGGCTTGGCCCACAGTGAGGGAGCAGAGGCCCTGGGTTCCCGTTTTGTTTGAAATGGGAAATGCTGGACTCACTGAAGTGTCAGCCCAGCTCTGCTGTGTGCCAGGACCCAGAATGAAGCCTCACCCCAGTGCTGCCTGTGGCCGGAAACAAGCCAGGTGGGCCTGTCAGCAGGTGGCCCAGGGCTCCCAGCCTGAAGTTCCTTACTGGGACCCATGTTACAGGTTCTGTAATGATAGAGGTGGTCTCGGCAGTTGTCTCTTGCTCCTAGATCAGCATCTGGAAGGCAGGGACTCCCACTGACTATACCCCGGGCCGGACACAGCAGGGACAGAGAGGACCAACAAGGACCCCACTGCAGGAGCCCTTCCTCCGTCCGGAGGCACACACTGTGGAGAGGCACGGGCTTTGCCCAGGAGACGTGGACGTAGGCCTCTGTGCCCATAGGAGGGACGGGGGGGCTAAACAAACGCTCGTCCCCATTGGCCAGGAAAGCCCCTGGTAGCCTCCAAGAAGAGGTGCTACCCTGAGGCCATTATTTTGATGCCCAGAAAAATTAATAAATAAATACAAGTTACGAAAAGAACTCTGAAGAAGCTATTGACAAAGGCCTCAGGTACAGAAGAGGGGGGACCTGGCATGTACTCATCTGGACCCACACACACTCGGAAACATCTGTCTCGAGGGCCACACAACCATAGGCACACACACTCAGTTACACCTGATGGGCACGGTCCCACGCAGTCACAGACAGTGGCAGGCTTGTCACAGGTGAGCCTGCGCTCATCCAGCAGTCAGCTTGGGACAGATGGGCAGGACTCATGATTCAGGGGCTCTCCTGCCGCCCTGTCTGCCCGCTCCCCCGCCTGGTTTCAGCAGACAGCGTTCCATTTGGGGACTTGGGGATTTGGAGAAGAGGCCTGACGCAGCCCCCTGTGTCCTGCCCAGGTGAGCATCGGCTGCCCCGAGAAGATGGAGCCCATCACCAAGATCTCGCACATCCCCGCCAGCCGCTGGGCCCTGTCCTGCAGCCTGTGCAAGGAGTGCACGGGCACCTGCATCCAGGTGCGTGCCCGTCTCACCCGAGGCTGCCTGGGAGCCCAGACAGGAGCCAGGTGTTGGCTGTGCGCACGCCGCACCCCCACCCCATCCCTATGGTGCTTTGGGTGAATCCACTGGTGGGCCCCAGACGCCTGGGACTGGGACTGGAGTCAGAACGCCGCCTGGGGGGCATTCCTCCATCCCAGTTCCTCTAAGCACAGGGCACAGGCCCAGGGAACCAAGGCTCTCCACCCGGCACGGGGCAGGGCTGCCCCGGCCACAGCAGTGGCTCCCACATCCTAGAGTGATTGTTGTTGCCCAAGGGCCTGATCTAGCATCTCTGGAGTGGAGCCAAGAATTTGCATTTCTAGCAAGTTCCCAGGTGATACTGCTGCTCCTGGTCCGGAGGTGGGAGGTGGGGGTACTCTTTCTTTCCCCCGGCTCTCTGGGAGTGATTGTCATTGCGAACACCAGCTCTGCCTCCGCCTGTTTGTAAGGCTGGCAGAATGGCTTGTAAGCACAGAGCGCAGCAAAAACGGTCACTACTAGTTGGGTGGGTTGTTGCTGACTCAGTTATCAGCTACCCACAGCCATCATCCGAGGCTGGGAGGGAGAGGCGGGCCCCGAGTTGGCCCTAGCTGCCCAGGCAAGGGGAGAAGGAAGAGGTCCGAGTCCAGCACCCCCTTCCCAGAGGACACAGGCAGGGGGCAGCTCCCAGTCTGACATATGGTTGCGGGGCAGAGGTGGCAGTGACCTATCACCAGCCTCTTCTAGTGCCTCTGATTCCAAAGTCATTTTGACCACGCAGACATGCAGCTTTGTTCCCAGAGTAGTAGGTGCTGAACCCTATTTCCTTTCCAGTGCCCTCTTCCTACCTGATCTAGCTCACCCCATACCCTGCGGGATGTTAGCAGCCCATGCCATTGTATCTGGGGGTCCTGGGGGTTGCCCACCTCCTTATCTCCAGTCAGGACTCCCTTCGTGCCTGACACTGCCCTTCCTGTCCCCTCAGTGTTCCATGCCTTCCTGCATCACGGCATTTCATGTCACATGCGCCTTTGACCACGGCCTAGAAATGCGGACTATATTAGCAGACAATGATGAGGTCAAGTTCAAGTCATTCTGCCAGGAGCACAGTGATGGGGGCCCAAGGGCTGAGCCCACATCCGAGCCAGTGGAGCCCAGCCCAGCTGCAGAGGACTTGGAGAAGGTGACCCTCCGCAAGCAGCGGCTACAGCAGCTGGAGGAAGACTTCTATGAGCTGGTGGAGCCGGCCGAGGTGGCCGAGCGCCTGGACTTGGCCGAGGCGCTGGTCGACTTCATCTATCAGTACTGGAAGCTGAAGAGGAAAGCCAACGCCAACCAGCCGCTGCTGACCCCCAAGACCGACGAGGTGGACAACCTGGCGCAGCAGGAGCAGGATGTCCTCTACCGCCGACTGAAGCTCTTCACCCACCTGCGGCAGGACTTGGAGAGGGTGAGTGTTGCTGTTGCCCTCCGGCCCTGCCGGCAGCCATCCCAGGGGCCGAGGGCCTCCAGGTCTCAGACAGGGTGGAGGTTACTGCTACTTTGCAGCCCTTTCAAAGGCCGGTGAAGGATGGGGCCTTGCTAGGGTCTTGAGGCTGGGAGATACCAGAGCTGGGGCCAGGGCCCAGACTTCCAGCTCCTTGTGGCTTCCTGCTCCACTGGGGGCTCTGTGGGCTCTGCCTGGTCCCCGCACAAAAGCTGCTGCTTTAAGTCAGAGGCGGGGGCAGGGAGGGGGACTGGGAATGACCAGTGAGCTGAATCAGTGCGAATGCTTGTGCTGGGCCTGGGCAGGGAAGACAGGTGTGAATCGGGCTCCCCGGGGCACTGGTCAGAGGAAGTGATGTGAGCAGAGGGGAGAGGGGGGCTGGAGACCCGCAACAGCCTGTGTAAAGAAGAAGCTCCCAGAGCTGGGGGTGGGAGGGTGGACCAAAGCGGCCTAGAAACTGCCGTGACTGCCACTTCCAGACACACCCCGGAGGAGTCACAGGGCCTGGAGGGAGAGGGCGGCAGGTTAGCCAGAACCCCCAGCTGTGACTTGAGAGACGGGGGATGTTGGCTTGGTCTGGGGTGGCAGCTTTGGGGCTGAATGAGATGAGGAAGGGGTGAGCTGTGGAGGCTGGGGGGCAGGAAGAGTGGCTTTCCTGGAGCAATGGGGCATCCAAAACTTCTAATCTCTTCTGCTCCCCCCAGAAAGGTGAGGGGGCCCTGCCTTCTGTGGGCTGTGCTCTCGAACTTGGCTTTTCGGGCACCCCTCCCCTGCCACCTCGGGCTGATAAAGTACCACCCCAAGTTGAGGGCAGCCCAAGGAGGAGACAGGATGTGCTGGGTCCTTGGTTCAGTCCTCTGAACCCCAGGTGCTGGTCTGGCCTCTCTTCTGTGGGATATTCAGTTCTCGGGTGCCAGAGCCCGTGGGATCTGTCAGTGTCATCCATAGGTACAGACACACCTGCCCCCTCTCCCCAGGCCACGTTAGGAAACAGCCCAGGATGGAAGCGTCCCGCAGGCATGTGTGACCTAAAGCGGTAGCTTTTTGTTTCGAGAGGCTCAGCTGGCACATCTGCACAGTGAGCAGAGTAACTCGGCCGGCACTGGGCTGTGGGCGAGGCTCTGAGACCACTCGACTTCCTTTACCCCACTCCTCTGCCCTTCCACCTGGTCAAGGGGAGACGACTGTATCGGTCTTGGTGTCTGCCACCTGGGAGGAGTATGCAGGGGATGGCATCAAATGTCCCTGGCTCCAGCAAGGGCCGAGGACCAGGCCACCTACATTGCAGTCATCACTTCCTGGGCAGCCCAGCCTCCTGTCTCGCGTGGCAGAACCCTCAGGTACAAACCTTTCAGAGCGACTGCAGAGTTGTTCTCAGGCCACCCCCAGGTCTCCGGTGCAAGCACCCTGCTTTTACTCCTGCCATTTCCGTCAGCTCCAACCCGCCCTGCCCATCAGCCCTTGTGTCTGGCCCCGCCCAGGCCGTGTAGGGAGGCGGGGGTGGGGGGGCAGGGGTGCTCTGATTCAATCATCACCCTATAAGAAGAGGTGAGAGATGGACACTCACAGCCTCAGTGAGCAGGTGAGGAACCTGGCGCTCAGGGAGGCGAAGTGACAGGAAGCCGTGTGTGTTCTAAGAATTGGGTTTAGATTGAATGGCGGGGAGGGTCTGTCAGAAAGAGGGTTGTTGCCTTATTCTCTATTCAGTCGGTATATCCTGGGCAAAGCATCTTCTTCTCAGTCCCTAAACCTCTCACCCCCTTGCTAGCTCGTATAGGTGCGCCCAAGGTCAAGGCTGCCAAGGGCTAGGATGCCAGCGAGCCTGCTGAGGCTGGCTCTGGGGCAACCAAAGCTGCCACTGAAACCCCTCTGGTCAGGGGACAGAGTCCAAGCCCAATGTGAGCCAGCCCACTCTTCCTCCGGGAAGAAGGGGCAGGGCCAGCTCTAAGTCTGTGCGGCTTCCGGGCTCAGGAGGCCCCGTCCCAGGACTGCGCCTCCGGCCGCACTGATCTGGGCTGGCAGTGCCAGCTGGGAGCGCAGGGAGGGTGTGCACAGCCACATGCCAGGTCGGCCCCTCCAGGCCCAGCCTCAGGGCCTGTCGCAGCCATGTGCTGGCGACTTGAGTAAATGGACAGAGCCCCAGAACTATGCCCCTGCCGGTGGCCTGAGCACCAGGCCCTGACCATGGCCCAGGGCTGATGGCTGGGAGTATCTGGCCTATTGCTGGACACCAGTCCAGTCCTTCCCAGCTCTGTGCCTTCTGACTTTCAGTTTCTGCTTCTCTGGGTTTCACTTTCCTTGTTTGTAGAATGGGAACAAGGACCAAACTAACTTTGGGGTCACAGTGAGGATGGGGACAGAGCTTAGCACAATACCCTCTGCTGTTAGAGGTGGTTGTCATTGCTGCTCTGGCTTGTAGAAGGGTGGCCTGCTCTGGAGGGTGGGCTCCATGGAGAATCGAAAGGCAGGCCCAGTGCCTGGGACCACAGGGCATCCTGCCCGATGGATTTGCCCCCAGGCCAGGCAGGAGTTTTGCTGAGAGACACAGGAGCTGGGGCTGAGCATCGGCCACCAGGGAATCCGGTTTCGTGGCCCACCGAGATGTGCCTTTCTAATCTGTGGCTGTAGGACCTCCGCCCCGTAGGCAGCTTGGGAAGGCGTGGCCACTGCAGCTCCCGGGGTTATTCACAGCTGTCAGAAAAATTGCAGCGCTGACCGGCAGCCCAGGGAGCGCGCTGGTGTCCCCTAGCAACCGGCTGCGAAGGCAGTTCGGGCCACATGGGGCTTCCTGCCTATGGCCCTGGATCTGGTTACCAGGAATTCATTCGAGACCGCGGCCTGGCCTGAGCGGGGCGACAGGGCAGGGGCGGCCTCCGCACGCACACATACCGCGGGCGGAGGAGAGCACTGTAGGGACCCCTCGGGCCTCCCTTCCCTTAACTCTCCCGAGAGGGAGACCCTGCCACTCCCACCCCGCCCCCTGCCCCCACCCCGCTCCTCCCCCCACCCCCAACCAGCATCTCCCCCTCCTCAGTCTGTCAGGCTCCCTTCACTGCGTCTATGGTGCCTGGACTGTGTTCCGCTTGGCCTCCCACTGAAGCGGCCTTGCCCTGGGCAGCCTTGGCCCCCGGTACTCTGGTTCCTCGCTCCCTGCCTTTCCCATCTCTGGGACTTTCCTAACCCCGGTAGGGCCCCCGCCCATTCAAACTCTGCCACCAGGCTCCAATCTCCACATGCCCTGATCCCCAAATCCTTAGCCACAGCCACTTGGTTTTCCTGCTCAGTCGCTCCCCAGACTCCCCACCCTTCGTGTTCCTCATTTTCTTCATTGCCGTTAGCTCGCCCAGGGCCCTTGTCCCGTTTGGAAGCCACGCCCCCGGCAGAGCGTCCCCCAGGAGGAGCCAGTCTCTGCCTACCAGGAGCTGTCTGACAGCAGTGAGGAGGGGAGCCCCATAAGATGCCTGCCCCCAGCCTTGGCAGGACCCAAGCAGCAAGGTTCTGGGCTCCATAACCCACCAACTCTCTCCATGCCTACCCCACCTCGCCCAGGGCCTCTTCTTTCTTAGCTCCTGTCCTGTGCCTCAGAGCAGAGCCCTCCAACTGAGTGCCAGGAGCTCCCTCTGCCCGCTCCCTGGCTTTCCTGGCTTCTCCATCCATGAGGGTCCCTTCCCAGCCCCCACCCTGCAGCACGGGAGTCTGTCTTCCTCTGCTCTTGGTCTCCACGCTTCCACCTGCATTCAAATCTCCTTTACGCTCTGCTATCTTTGGACTCGACCCCTCCCTCCCCGTCTCCCTCTAGTCATGGGTTTCTGCATTCCCATCCCCTACTGTCCTGCCCCATCATCCCTCGCTGCTCTCACTTCCTCGCCTCCCACTCTGGCCAAGCTCCTGCCACCACCACATTCCAGAACTTTCCACCAGGGTGGACAGCCTCCATCTCCCTGGGCCCAGTGGCCACTTCCTGGTCCCCGTCTCCTCACCCTCTCAGCAGTGGCTGTCAGCCATGCCTTGTTCCTGAGCAACGTTTCTTGTTGGCACTCTGACCAGATCCCCCTCAACACCCGAGCTCTCTCTCCCTCTCTGAGTCAGTGCCCATGGGCCAAGCTCAGCCGGCCTCTCCCGGTGGCACCGACCGCCCGAAGGCTGGCCTCACCGGGGTTTTCTCAGCAGGAAGTGCGCTCGTCTTCTGGAGCAGCGACCTCCAGGCATCCTGGTTGTGTAGGGTGCCCTTCTCAGGAAAAAAAGACAGAGCGTTTATCTGTAATGTATCGTATTTCTAATGTCTATTGCCATTGCTTATTGTAAAACAAACATATTCACAATTCCTAGTAGGATCAAAGAACATAGCAGTAGAAGTCCTAATATCCCTTACTGGGCTACGGTGAGCCAACTCAGGAGCCTGGGCAGCTGATTCTGGAGACCCACAGGATCTCCCACTCTGGAGACCCAGGCAGGGGCTCTGACCCCACAGTCGCAGGTGATGTGTGTGTGCTGGAGAGAGTCTGATAGGCCCCCAGGCCTGGGAATCTGTGTTTTTAATCAGCTGCCCAGGGGGCCTGGATGCCAGCAACCATCTGAGCGTGCCTCAGGGACTCTTCCCCTGCAGTTTCACATGGAAGACAAAACCGAGGGAACCGCTTCACGAAGGTTTTAAAAGGAGGTAATTAAATATGATTCTTGGTTCTTTTGGGGAGAAATTTGCCACTCTGGCCTCACCTCATTTGGCTTCTCACAGTTAGAGGTTAAGTTGAGGGTGAGAAACTCCACAGTGGCATGTTCTAGGAAAGTTTTAAAAGCTGGAACCTATCGCTTCTCGGCCTTTTGGCTAAGATCAAGTGCAGCTTCTATTCTTACCAGTTTAACATCCAGTGCGCCCTCTATCCGAGGACAATATGTTAAAAGGGCTTTTAGAACTAGGAGTTGGAATAAAAGCTTGCTCCGTTCACTCCACGCATGATACGGTATTGCAGGACTTCTGGGAACGGTGCACAAGATAAATAAAAATAAAGGCTGGACCTTGACTGATCCATTTTTCAGTTAGACATCTTGGCTGGTTTGTTTTGAGAGCCTCCAAAGTAGCCACAAACCCACTCACTTCTCCTCACCCCCATGGACCCCATGCACACCGGGCCCCCTGGCTGCCAGGAAGGACACGGACCAAGGCTCGGGGAGGGCAGCACGGGGCGGCTGCTGTGGGAGACAGCAACGGCCTCGGGGGGTCATGCTCGAGCCGGGACCCGAGGGACGGGGGCCAGCCCTGGGAAGGGAGGAGTAAAGAGCATCTCAGGCCAGGAGTTGGAGGCACACGGAGGCTCCCAGGAAGAAGTGAACTGGGCGCAGAGGGAAGGCGACAGAGGCAGTGCTGTCCTGGAGGACTGCTGGGATGGGCTGGGAGGTGACAGTGGGCCAGATTGATGGAACAAGGCTTCGGGCTGTGGCTGCGTCTTGTGTTTTGGTTTTTCACTGTGACAGGTAGGACGCCGTCTTTGTTTCCTGAGGCTGCTGTAACGAAATGCTGCAAATGCAGTGGCTTTAAACGCCGGGACTGGCTTCCTCGCAGTTCTGGAGGCTGAAGTCACCCGGGCTGATTCCTTCTGGGGGCTGAGGGTGGGTCCACCCCGCCTTTCCTAGCTTCACCTGGGCAGCCCTTGACCAGTGGGCCTGTAACTCCGGCTCTGCCTGTGGTCACGTGACATCCTCCCCGTATGTTGTCATGGGGCCATTCTTAAGGACATGAGTCAGTGGATTTGGGGCTCACTCACACCAGTGTGACCCCGTCTTAACCGATTACCTCTGAGGCTCCAGAGGGACATGCACACGGGCAGGGCCACTCTTCAGTCTGGTGCAGAGACCGGCGGATTTACATTTGCATGCCAGGAAGACTGCCCTGGGGCAGCAGGGGGTCCGTCTGGATGGCTGGCTGTCCAGCTGAAGATGACGGGGCTGAGTGAGGGGTGCAGGCGGATGGCTAGGAGTCACGTCCCGGGAAGGACTGGTGGACATGCTGGGGGATCAGCCGTGGGGGCAGAGGAGGAGCTGTGTGCATCATGAGGGTTGACTCGGGGTGCTCAGCACCCAGACACCCCCATCAGGAGTCTGTGCAGCGCAGGCGTGGCTGAGCCTGATGCTCTGGCCGCAAGGTTGCATGTGGCCTCGCCCCTGCCTGGCCTATCCCTTCTCTGGGACCAACTCCCTCTCAGCCTGGCGGTCCCTGTTCTCAGGAAGCCTTCTTCATCCCCCAGGTCCAGTTCTGGGTTGCCTGGTCCTGCCAGGGTGTGGTCAGCATCTCTCTGCCTAGCTGGGCGTCAGGTCCTGAGGGGAAAAGGCCCCGGATGGTACTACTTGCTGCCGAGCCCAGGGCCCCACACAGGAATTTGCAGAGCCCCCAGTGCGCCAGAGCAGGGCTCCCAGGCCAGGCCAGGGCTGCCCCCTGGGGGAGGTGCTGGCCCCTCGGGTGGCCTGCTGGTCACATGCCAGCGTGAGTGCCACGGAGAGTCTGTCCTGCGAGGCCAGGCCTGGAGCAGGCGTTCTGGGCTCTCCTTCACAGCCAGGCCCAGGAAGGAGATGAGGATGCGCCTTCGGAGAGTTCTGATCACAGCCCCCCTTCCCCTCCCCCCGGGGCAGGAGGAGTGTGGCTGTGACAACAGGCCAGGGCTCTAAAGCCCGGAGGCCACTCCCAGGCAGCCCAGGGACCTGAAGCCTGAACTCACCCTTGAAGATGGAGCCCATCTGGAGACAGGGAACTAGTTTCAACTAGGACCAAGGCGGCACCTAAGGGTCCAGCCCAGCAGCTGCTGTTCAGCTGTCTGCTGCTGGAGGTTCTGGCTTAAACGGAAGATGACACCAGAACCAGGAAGCATTTCCAGGGAGGAGCCTGGTCTTGGCCCAGGGGGCGGCCAGTGGGGGTGGGCATCCTGGGCAGAGGTGCCACGCACACAGGTGCTCCCAGGCAGCCACAAGGCATGTCTCTCTCTGAGGCCTCAGAGGTGCTTCCCGGCCGACGTCCAGGTGTCAGAGCCCCTACCCTTCCCTGTGAGGAGTTCTGTCTCTGGCTGAGCGTGGCCCTGGGGGCCCTGGGGCCTTGGGGGTGCAGGTGTGGGCTGGATCAGATCCCAGAGTAGGAGGTAGCCCCCAGGTGGCCTGGGGACTGCCTATCTGCTCAAAGTCATTGTCCTAGAGGTCTCTCTCTTCCATGTACGTGGCCTTTGGTGTCTCAGGATAGGAGGTGGTTTTTGCCCCGTGGCTGTAGAGTTTCTTTGATGGGAAGGAGGCCGTGGACGGAGGGCAGAGGGTTAGACTCGGTGACCTCAAGAGGCCCCTAGGGGAGAGCAGCAGTTAGAAGGGCCTCAGGCGGCAGCAGGGCTGACCCAGCCAGGAAGGCAGGAATCCCTGCCTGAGCTCACCTGGCGTGCTCTGCTCACCCTGGCTCAGCCGAGGCGCGGGGGCCGGTGGGCTTGGCCCCCTGGTTTGGATCAGAGAAGCGTGTCCCAGACACTCTGGGTCTGGGAACAGATTCCCGGATGTCCGGGCAGGCTAGGCAGGTGGGGTCAGCCTTGAGTAAGGTGGGCAATCTCTCTTGTGTTTCCCCAGGTTAGAAATCTGTGCTACATGGTGACGAGGCGCGAGAGAACGAAACACACCATCTGCAAACTCCAGGAGCAGATATTCCACCTGCAGATGAAACTTATTGAACAGGATCTGTGTCGAGGTAGGCTCCTTCCCCGCTGGACACCGCCACTGCAGGGTGCACGCTCTCCAGGGGCTGGCTCCCAAGGAGGGCGTGTCCGTGGGGCCTGGTTTGGGGGCATCTGCGTGAGGCCCGGGGCCACTGGCCCCCACCCCTACCCTCCATCATTAGGTCACTGGGCCAAGATGGGGACTTCCCCAGGGTCCCAGGTACATACTGTTAGGCAAGCAGTCAGAGTTTGGACCATGGGCATCAGGCCTGCCCTCAGAGAGCCTTCTGGTGCAGTGGGGACACCCAGATGTGCCGGCGAGTAAATTACATGTGAACGGGCGCAGACTAGACATCCCAGTGGCTCAGTCTGATGCTGGGACAGGAAGGGCCAGAACAGCGAGTGTCCCTGCCCCGTGAGCCTGTGTGTTGATCCTGAGTAAAGCGGCTGCCGCGGTGAGGGGAGAGAGCCCCCTACGCACGCACTTTCAGACCACTTCTGGGATTCAGGCCCTGTGCCGGCAGTTTTTCCATGTGTTTTCTTTTTATTCTCTCGCATCATGTGCCTTTAACAGTCCTGGAAATCAAAGGCCAAAGAAGCTCTGATACCGTTTTTGTCTGTTAGTTGTGTGTGTTACCAGCCTCGGGGGGCCCTTCCTGGAGCGTTCCCATGTTAAGGGGGGCAGTGTGTGGCCCCAACAGCAGTGCTCTCATGTTGAGTTACGTGCATCAGAAAGAGCTGGATGGAGAGAGATTTTGAGCCAGGGGCTGCTCCTGCCCTCTCAGCCTCTGGGCCAGGCCGGGCCTGGAGTGGACAGAGAAGAGGGCTGCCAGGCTGCCGCCAGAGCAGATGGCAGCCGCAGGTCCTGCCCACCCCTGCCTGAGAGCCAGGCTGCCTTGTCTGCACCTGGGGATCACCACCCACTCGGGCCCACAACCCCAGGGATGCCAATTGAGGGCGGTGGGCAGGGTGGATCATGGCAGAGCTCAGAGTTCTGCGTGCACCCCCAAGCCCAGGGCAAGAGGCTTCCTAGCTTCGGGAGCTTCCCCAGGCTCCCCTCACCTGTCGATGCGCGGTGAATACTCACCCAGCTCGGACGGGAGGCCAGGCCCATGCTGGGCACTTCGGGGTGCACTGCTGTTGCCTGAACAACTGAGGGCCCCGCCCTAGAGGGGCTCGCTATCTGAGAAGACAACAGACAGTGGTGTAGTGAGGGGGCAGAGGGTCAGGGGTGGCATCTGTGGCTCACAGTCAAGGCGGCAGAAGGCAAGGCGTGCAGCACCCTGCCACACGGGACTCTAGAACCACATTCAGGAGCCCGGGGGGCCCACAGCCCCAAATTGGGTCCGGGGACACTGGCAGCTCCTAGGCCCGAGTGGCTGCAGCAGGCAGGACACTTGGACAGAAGACTGGTTTGCCTCTGCCTGAAGCTGAGGGCTCTGTGTTTTTGTGCTTGACCCCTGGGGTAGGACATGGGCAATAGGCATATGGCTGAGGCTTGTCTGGTCAGAGGGCTGGAGAGGGCTTCCCGGTGATGGTGATACTTAGCTGTGAACTGAACCAAGTGAAAGACAGGACAAGGAAAGAGCATTTTTGGAACTTGTCTTGTTGGAGAAACTGGAAGGAAGCCAGTGCAGGTGCAGTTAGAGCAGTTGGAAGAAACCTAAAGCGAGGCTGAGGGACTGCCAGGGTTGGAGGTGCGAGGTCTTGGGACTTGCAGAAGGAGCTTGGACTATACTGAGGACAGTGGGGACCTCCAAAGTATCTGCAGTGGTCCTATGTTACAGATGTAGAGACTGAGGCCCAGTGTGAGGTTGCACAGGGAACCAACAGAGCTGGGAAGATTCCAGAGCCTGGGCCACACCCCCAACACTCTTAAACCCTTATTCAGAAAGCCCTCCAGCCAGCAGCTGAGAAGCTGGGAGAATATTCCTGGCCACTGGGCCTCCCCCACACAAGCCCCTCCCTGCTCCCATGTTCTCCATGGCCCCTTGGGCCTGTGTGGCCGTGGGCTGAAGGGATGTCATAGCCATGTGTGCACTGTGCTCCCATCTCTTGTCTGGCCTGAAAAGCAGACCAGGAGGCTGAGACAGGAGACTGGCTAAAGGGGTCTGTGAGCAAAGCCTCTTGATGGTGTTCTGTCCACCTTCACGTCCAGCTTCTTGGCCTGGACTTCAAGGCCCTGTCCTACCCACTCACCTCCAGCCATCCCGCCAACCCCCGGGGCTCTCTCAGGACCTGTGGGCTGTTAGGTTGGGCTGCCTCACAGACCCTGCCGAGTGGTCCTCCACCCTCATGGCCTGTGCCCTCCCCAGACCCTGCCAGAGCAGTGGTTACCACTCTCCCCCACACTGGGTGCCCCTTGACTCCCTGGAGCCCTGGTTACTGCGGGGCCCTGAGTCTCCAAGCCTGGGGTAAGGAGGCAGAGCAAGGTGAACTGGGTGGTGAGGTGCCAGGTGAGGGGGAGCTCCTGGGGTGACATGCTGTGATCATGGTTCTGGCTGGGGCAGTTGGGGATAACCACCTGCTCTCTCTCCCCCGGTGCAGAGCGGTCTGGGAGGAGAACAAAGGGCAAGAAGAGCGACTCGAAAAGGAAAGGCCATGAGGGCCCAAAGGGCAGCCCTGAGAAGAAAGAGAAGATGAAGGCGGGGCCTGACTCCGTCCTGGGGCAGCTGGGTGAGTAGGTAGCCATGTGGCCTGGCCCACCGGCCTGGCTCACAGCATCACTCCGCTTGTAGCCCTGCCCCGTGTCTGGCCAGCAGGGACCACAGTGCCCTCGCTACACAGAGTGGGAGCTCCAGGAGGGTGAATAGGCTCTTCTTTGCCTGGGGACTCACACCTTCCAGGCACAAAGGTGACTAGGGTTTCAGAGCCCAGTGGCCACCCTGAGAAATTCCCGGCCTGTAGACTGGAGGCTGTGCCTGGGAGCTCAGGAGCTGACGTGCCCATCCCATCGGCCAGGGTCTGGGGTAGAAGATTTCCACAGAGGTCCTGAAGGGACCTCCAGGCCATCTGGGCCCTTCTAGGAGTCCCATGCTTGGAAGTAAGGGCCCCAGAATTCTCCACCCTTGTCCCAGTCTGCCGGAACCTTTCCGAATGGGCCACTCTCCAGTACCAGAGGCCTTCATGGGGCCACCCAGCAAGACCCAAAGGAGTGGCCAAAGGCTGGCCCAACCCATCTTCCCTGTCACAGACCTCCTTACCACTGCCCCATTATGCCAAGCAGCCCTCGAGGGGACCCCTGCAGTGGACTTTATCTCCCAGGATGTCCGATGTGTCCCCTAGGGCACTTCTCAGGTCCCAAGGGAGCGCCCTTCTAGTCCTCAGTTGTAGCACAGAAGCTCCAGGTCGTCTTCATTTTCCCCAGTCCGAAGAAGGGGACTGCTTGTGTGTCCAATGGGAGGCCCGGTCTCACCAGCTGTCCCAAGACCTGAGTAGAGAGGAATAGCCCAGGGCTGGAGCAGGCCCTGACATCCAGGAGGGACCTTATACCCTGATACCTTGTCACCCCGTTCATGCCTAATACCTTTATCCCAGTTCCTTGCTTTGGAAGCTCTGAGAGGCAATGCTCATAGGAGCCCAGCGCCCCCTGGTGGCTGGAGGGCATTTTCCTCCACCACCCACTCCCCTCACCCCACCGCACCCCAGGATGGGGGTGGTGGGCAGGGCCCACCTCATGAGTGTGCACCTATGCAGTATCAAAGGCCCTTGCTTGGTTTAATGTTCTACTGTGGCCACCTTGAAATTCTTAGTAACTTTTGAACAGGGAGCCTGCAGGGAGGAAGGTACCCGGTGGCATGCTGGGTCAGGCAGGGCTTCCTGAAAGAGGGTGGGACATACGCCTGCTGGCATCTCACCGTCCTCCTCTCTCTCCGCCGCCAGGCCTGTCCACCTCCTTCCCCATCGATGGCACCTTCTTCAACAGCTGGCTGGCGCAGTCGGTGCAGATCACAGCAGAGAACATGGCCATGAGCGAGTGGTCCCTGAATAACGGGCACCGGGAGGACCCCGCTCCAGGGCTGCTGTCAGAGGAGCTGCTGCAAGACGAGGAGACGCTGCTGAGCTTCATGCGGGACCCCTCGCTGCGGCCCGGCGACCCTGCCAGGAAGGCCCGCTGCCGCGCCACCCGCCTGCCTGCCAAGAAGAAACCGCCACAGGACGGGCTTGGTTCACGGACGACTCCAGACAAACCCCCCAAGAAGCCCTGGGGCCAGGATGTGGGGGGTCAAGGTCAAGGACCACTTGCCAGGAAACCACCACGGCGAATGCCTTCTCACCTGCCATCCAGTCCTACAGCTGGGGACTGTCCCGTCCCAGCAGCCCCCAAGAGCCCAGCGCTGCTGGCCCCTGACACCCCCGACGAGGCAGCCCCGACGGCTGCCGACTCAAGTGTCCAAGTGCCTGGCCCAACGGCGAGCCCCAAGCCCTCCGGCCGGCTGCGGCTGTCCCGCGAGAGCAAGGGGACCCGGAGATCGTCAGGCGCCAGGCCTGATGCTGGGACAGGACCGCCTTCCACTGCGGCTGAGAAGCCAAAGGCCAGCCTGCGCTTTGACACTGAGACAGACGGCTTCTTCTCTGACGGGGAGATGAGTGGCTCCGACGTGGAGGCCCAGGACAGCGGGGTGCAGAGGGGTCCCCGGGAAGCAGGGGCTGAGGAGGTGGTCCGCATGGGAGTTTTGGCCTCCTAAGTCGCCCTGCCCCATCTCAGGCCCTGCCCTGGTTCCCCGAGGAGGCCTCAGCCCAGACACAACTGCCATTTTCAACCTGCTGAGTGTCCCAGACCCTCGAGGCTGCCACTCTGTGGTGGTTTTATTTTTAATATAGAGTTTCGAATCCCACACCGTTGTCTTTCCTCTGTGCTGGCCGAGGACCTTAGGACTCCTTCCGTGGCTCCGGCTGCAAGGGCTGGGCCAGGTCCTGGCAGCGCCCCTGCTGCCACTGTGGCATCCCCACCTGGCCCCTGTGGCCCTGCCAGGCTCCTGGCTAGATGCAGGCAAGGTGAAGGAAGTGCAGGACGCCAGCCCGCCGCCACTGGGGCACACAGACTGTCGTTTGGGCATTATTTCATGGCAGATGGGCCAGGCCAGGGCCTGCCCACCTTGCCCTCGAATCCCACTGGAGTCCATTTGGGGGGTCCTGCTGCACTCCACTGACCCCCAAGGAAGTGTACATGTAAGCGGCACCCAGCAGAGTCTACTCACTGTCACAAGCACAACGAGCTTATACGAGAAAGCACTGAGGGCGCAGAGGGCCCCGCCGGTTCCAGGGGAACCACAGCCGTTCCTGTCGACCCACATCTAAGGCCTGCCCGCCCACCCCGCGACCCTCCACTCCCTTGCTGCTCTGCCCCTGCCAGCGCCCAGCCCTGCAGCTCGGGGAAGGGGCTTCCAGAATCCTTCCCGCGCTGTGCCACTTACTCAGGGGACTCCCAAGCAGCCAGCCGCCAGTGCCAGTGGAGGGCTGCCAGGGAGGGCCAGGGCCCAGACCAGAGCATGGGCTCCGACTCGCCCATTGCAGAGGGTCGCTCCGGGGCTCTGACTTCCTTCCTTCCTTAGCGGCCAGTCCCAGCCAAAGTCTGGTCACTCCCAGACAGCTGCCCAGACCAGACCGGTTGCCTTTTGAAGTTTCCCAGTCCGGCTAAGAGATGAGCTGCTTCCTCGGTTTCCTTTTGGGAACAACTCCTTCCAACTAGCAGTGGGATCCCGGGGCCCAGGCAGCCGTGTTGGCTGCTGGGGCGGTTGAGTCTTGCTGGAGGCTCCTGGTTCCTCTCCCTCCGAGCCTTAACCCCCTTTCCCAGCTGTGCCCTCCCCACCACCCACTTACCTTTCCTACTCAGCACCACCTCCCACCTTCCCCCAACCTCCCAGCCCCAGGTCCCAGGTAGCTGCTCTGAAGAGGTTTAGTGGAGTGGCCCCAGGGTGATAGCTCAGGGAACAAACAAAAAAGGAATTCAGTGAAAACATGTCTTTTTTTTCTTTTGTGAATTACTCCTGGGTCACTTTCCGCCACTGGTCATACGCCAGAAATTCTCCAACAAGAACCTTGCAAAAGTCCAGTGAATCAGTCGAATCATTCTGTGGATGCCAAAGAGTATTTTGACCATAATACAGCACAGCCTGGACCTAACAACTTGTCACTTGGACTTTTTTTTTTAATGGAGTTCTTTAGCAACCAAGGACAGAACCATGTTCATCGCACACACCGAGGAGACAAGCCCGAGCTCTTGGAAAAGGACGCGGTTCTGCCACTCGACTGTGGGAACCGGGAACCGGGTGCTGAGTTCCAGGTCCCGGACTGGGCCCACCGAGAGCTTTCCGGAACTCAGACGCACGGGGGAAGAACACTGGTGGCGAAGCCAGCATGGCCAGGGTCTCGGCCACGAGGTTCCCCCTGCAGACACACTCACCCCCGACTTCAAAACTATCAAGGTACGACAGTGGCGTTGTCATCGATACTCAGTTTCATGTGAATTTTAGCAAAATAGGAAACAAAGATAAGGACTCAGTTCAGGGGATCGGACAGATGTGTCTGATGGGAGCAGACCCGGCGGGCTGCGAGCACTCTGGGCACTGGGATGGCACGAGCCGCTGGGTGGAGTCGAGCCTGCCTGCCACCTCAGTAGTCGTGGCCAGTGCGGCATCAGCAGCAGCATCCCAACCCCATTCTCTGTTTACTGCCTTCGAACAGACCTCCTTCCTCCCCGTGCTTTGGGGCACAGCCTTGCCTGTGCTGGACCGCCCAGTCTGACCTCGCAGGGAGAAAAGGGAAGAGCTTAAAGAACAACCAAACTCTCCCCGGGGCATGAGGGTAGCGGGGCCAGGGATGGCTCGGGTCCAACAGACTCAACACGTCCCCTCCCCTCGACCCCTTCCTCCACCCAGAGGCACAGTCTGGGCTCCCTGGGGGGCGGGAAAGACCAGGGCGGGGGTACGGTGGCCCTGGTGTGGGCAGGATAGCCAGCCCTCTCCAAGGGGCCTCTGCTCAAGTTGGCCTCTGGATGCTGACCCTCTTCTCTGTGGGTTCTCGCTCTGTTTGGACCAGGTTGTCCCTGGGATAGGCCCTAACCTTGCCTCAGCAGGTGGCCATCCACGTGTAGGGTGTCCACCAGGCTGCCAGGAGGACAGGACGCCGGTTTCCACTTCCTTCCACCATCAGCCACGGCCCCTCACTCTATTTCTGGCCCGCTGCCCACTGTGTTCACGGCTCTGCTGCCCCCAAGGTAAAGGCGGGAAGAAGGCAGGAGAGGCCTTTCCAGGCCAGAGGCTGGGGCAGACCTTGCACTTGACCACACCAGCCCTCAGGAAGGGTGAAGCTGCTCTGTGACTCATTCTGGCTGTCATCCCCATTTTCCCGACCCCAGCTGCCCACCACCACCTTCACCCCCATCACAGTGAAAAAGGATAATGTGCAAGGAAAGTATTTTTGTGGATCATAGATGTATTTTACAAGTAAGGAGAAGAGAGGTAGAAGGGTTTATTTTATTAAATGAGCTCTGACCTGGTGACGGTGCGCGAGCATCTGTGAGGGGCTCGGTTTCCTTGGAGAAGCCACCCTGGTTGCCAGACGTGGGGTTGGACTGCAGGTGCATGCATGCGTGCCAGGGCACGTCTCGTATGTCCAGTGCACGCGTGTCACTGTGCGCCGTGGGTGGGCGCACTATGGGACTCAACTGGGGCAATTCCTAGAGAATCAACTGCTTGACTCGGGCACCGGCAGTGGCCGGATTCGGTATTGCTGGGGTGGCCGACCTCTGCCCGGGCCCAGCTCTGTAGAACAGCCTGGACGCCTGCAGCAGGACCCCTGGGGAGGCCACTTCCCATGCCCCTGGCCCATCTGGCCACATTGGCCAAAGAACCAGGGCTGGAGTCTGAGACTCTTGGTTGTTCTTTAGGGCACTTCCTGCCCCCTTGTCCCTCAGATGCGCAGCACTGTGCTCCACGTCAGCTCGGGGTGGGGGCGATATGAATGTCACAGGAGGGGACTCCTTCTGTCTTTGTTTCAAAGAAAGTGATGTGCCATTTGTTAATATACAAGAGAAATATTGAAAATATATTGAAAAGAGCAATTTTAAATTATTTTTGGCTTATGTTGCAATATTTATTTTCTTGTATTAGAAAAGATTCCTTTGTAGAGAAAAAATGTATTTTTCATTAATGCAAAGACCTATTTCTCCTTTTTGTACATTGTCCGTGTTCGCTCCCCTTAACAAGCAATAGAATGTATGGCCGCCCTGGGGTGGCCAGCGCCTGCTGTGCCCTGCATGACTCTGTGTTGCCGCTGCTACGTAGCTCTCAGCCCCATCCTGTCCTGCTCACTCACGGGGTTTCCTGACCTGGCCCCCACCAGGGCCTGTGTCTCGGGGAGCCCTTTGCACTCCTCATGTGTTGGCAAACGCAGTTAATAAAGCAATGTTTTCTGTGCTGGCTGGTGTGAGGCTTCTTCATTGCACTGAGTAGGGCACGAGGTCCGAGGGTCCCGTGCAGCCACCAGATGGTGAGCTCCATGCGACAGCAGTGCCCCCTGGGTGTCCCGCAGGACCCACTGCTGCCTCCTGAGGAGTCGTGAGAGTAATGGCCATAGCGACCATTCTGTACAAGTCACACCAGGGGCTATGCTCACAGGCCAGGTTTCTCTGGCTCCCCACTGTCATCATCCCCCGAACTCGAAACAGATGAGGGATGTCCCTGAAGCCACACCTCTGGTAAGAAGTGAAGCCCTTCGTCTCAGGCAGGACTGCAGGATTCTTGCCACCCCTGTAGACCACCTGCCTGGGACAGTGGGAAGGTTTATAGGGAAGCTTGGGCATCTGTCCCTGCATCAGGGAAGAATTTTGCCCAGGGTTGTTTTTCATTCATAGTTTTCTGAGAACGAACTTCACTCCAGGCTCCAGAAAGTATGGGAAATGTCACTATCTGCCTACAGCAGCTCACAGTCCAGCAGGGACCCGGGCAGGAGGGACCTGGGAGTCATTGTGCTGGTCTGGATCGGGGGACACTCAGGATGCAACACCATTCATTCATTCATTCATTCATCCATTCACTCAACAAGGAATCTGTTGGCTATACACCTGGTGCTGCCAGTGTGTTGGGTCGTCTGCTGTGCACTGCACCGGGACCCTGCTCTCAGAGCTTCCAGGCAATGGGCCCTGAAGAAGAAGCAGTTGCTTGTCCCAGGGGAGCTGGGTGGGGGGAAGAGACCAGAAGCATTCCTGGTAGAGGGTGTGGCTCGGGTAAAGGCCAGGCTACACATGGAGGGGTCTTAAACCTCAGAGCCCAAGTGGAGGCTGTATGGAAAGGGTTGAACAGGGAATCTAGTTTGTGGACCCACTGAGTCCTTTAAGGCAGAGAATTGCCCCATTTCCTCACCAGTGCAGTAAGTGGCAAGTCCCCAAAGGCACCTCTAGAGCCCAAATTCTGTGACTCCACAATGTGGAAAGCATTGAAAGTGAGCCTGGGGGTCCTGGGAGCCAGCCCATCCCACCGGGGTGTGGAGCCGCTCTGGCCAGCTACCCTGGCCGGCACCCCGGCCCCCTCCTCCCCTGGCCAGCCCGATGCCCTGGTGGTCAGAAAAATGAGGCAGGGCCCCCCCAGCCCCCTGAGGGACCTGTGCCTGACAGCGGGCCCAGCTGGGGGCGGGGGGCGCCCTGTGCATCTGAGGCAGCAACATTCAACAGAAGCACAGTGTGAGTGATTCTGGTAGCCACACATTTAAAGAGTAAAAAGTACAGGATAATGATTTTTTTAATCATTTTATTTATTTTTAGAGAGAGAGGAAGGGAGGGAGAAAGAGGGAGAGAAACATCAAATGTGTGGTTGCCTCTCACGTGACCCCCACTGGGGACCTGGCCTGCAACCCAGGCATGTGCCCTGACTGGGAATTGAACTGAAGACCCTTTGGTTCGCAGACCAGCACTCAGTCCACTGAGCCACACCAGCCAGGGCTCAGAAAAATGATTTTAATAATTGCATTTAATCCATTTAAATCCATTGCGATCCCTTAAATGTGTGAGTAATAAAATAATGAACTACTTTACATTATTCTTTGCACTGAGTGTGTGTCTTACACTCACAGCACATCTTGATTCAGACTAGTCACATCTCAAGGTCAACAGCCATGTACTTAATAGCTCTCCATTGGGCAGGATGGCCCTAGGTGTCCTCAGCTGTCCCCTGGATTACCTTGGTCTTGTATCTGATCCTGCTCCTGGGCCTTCACTTCTGTCACTGCCTCTGCTGTCCCTGCCCCTGAGAGACCCCAGGACGGCACAAGTATAGGCTGACCTGGTTGCAGCCGCCCCCCCTACCCCTGCCCTGCGGAGGGCCGGTTCTCTGCCAGCACCTCCCCGGAGGTGACTGTCCGCCCACGATGGCACACTCCAGGGGCGCTGCACTGATTCAGCCCTCCGAGTGCCTGAGCCGTTAGGATGACCACGGACGTCCGTGTAGAAACCAGGCCAGTGTGGGAGCAGACGAACCAGAGCCCCAAGGCTCTGTGCAATTACTCACTGAGACTGTGCTGCCGGTGAGCGTAAGGCCGGGGGTGGGGGGATCTCGGCCCGCCCTGACCTTCCCCTGTTCTCAATTAAACTCCGGTAAGTAGGTTCGGGGGCGCCATCTACCGCCCGCCAGGCCACAGCCCGGATGCCTCCAGCTCCAAGCGCAGAGGCCCACAGGGCTGGGGCCAGCCCCGCATTCCCCTGTCTCAGAACTCCAGCCCCCTCCTCCCGTCCCCTGCACACCAGCGCCTCCCAGTGTAGAGAAGGTCTCCTCTATCAGCTTCTGGAATAGGGAGGCAGTTCACGGACAAGAGGCCCCTGGGAGAACAAGGCGTTGACTAAGGCCTGCTGGGTGCCCACCCTGGGTGGAGTGGGTAGGCCAAGGAGACCCAGGCCCTGACTTCTCGCAGCTGGCAAAGACAGGAAGTCCGCAGCGGTCTGGAGAGGGAGGGCTCCCTGCCCGCAGCATCGGCTTCGGTCCCTTTATTGCACCTGTGTCTGTGCCCAGAGCTGCCAGAGGGGGGCAGCAAAGTCACCCTTTCTTGGAGACGTCTCAGGACTCCTACCGGTGGAACAGCAGGTTGCTCACAGTGATCTCACAGTTGCCTTCCCCTTCACAGGAGACCCCCACGCTTCAGCCTCACCTGGCCAGGCTCTGAAGGGCACCCACGAGGGCCAACTCCTTCGCACTATGACGGCCGAGGCAGTCCCCCACCTTCCCCTGTGTGTGTCTGCCCCAGCCACCTGCTCTTCATGCCCTAGATGAGAGGGAGGCTCAGGCAGAGGCACATGAGGCTTCATGATCACCAGGTGGTGTTGCTCAATTAAAAAAAAAAAAAAACAGGCCCTGGCTGGTGTAGCTCAATGGATTGAGCACGGGCCTGTGAAGCAAAGGGTCACCGGTTCGATTCCCAGACAGGGCACATGCCTGGGTTGCAAGCCAATTCCCCAGTGGGGGGCGCACAAGAGGCAACCACACACTGATGTTTCTCTCCCTCTCTTTCTCCTTCCCTTCCCCTCTCTCAAAAAATAAAATAAAATAAAACTTTAAAAAAAAGAGAGAGAGATCATAAAATATAAATTTTAGCCCTGGCCAGGTAGTTCAGTTGGTTAAAGCATCACCCTGATACACCAAGGTTTAGAGTTCAATTCCCTGTCAGGGCACATACAAGAATCAACCCATGAAATGCATAAATAAGTGGAATAACAAATCCATGTTTCTCTCTCTCTCTCAAAATCAATAAATAAAATCTTTTCAAAAATAAGAATTTTAGCCCTGACTGGTGTGGCTCAGTGGGTTGAGCACCATCCTGCAAACTGAAAGGTTGCCAGCTCCATTCCCGGTCAGGGCACTTGGCTGGGTTGCAGCCAAGTCCCCAGTTGGGGGCATGTGAGAGGCAACTGATCGATGTTTCTCTCAAACATCAATGTTCTCTCCCTCTCTTTCTGCCTCCTTTCCCCTATCTCTAAAAATAAACAAAATCTTTCAAAATATGAATTTTAGGGCAGCCTTGGGGATTCAGGCAGACTCATTTCCAGAAGTCAAAGGAAGAGAGGAAAGGATGAGGGATTCGTCAAGCACGTGACTTAAGGGGCAAGCTGGATGGAGGGAGGGGTACTGCTCCATTCCCAGTGTCCTGAGCCAGGCCTGGAGTTCAGAAGTGTCCACACCATCCATTCTGAGAGAACCTGGGTTGAGAGACAGAGGAGCTGGTGCTGGCTTATAAGGGAGGCCTCCAGTGGGCTAGACGGTAGGGTGGCCTGATTTAGCAAATAAAAATACAGGACACACATGAAGAATGCTTCAGTACAAACATGTTCCAAACACCACATCCTGTATTTTTCCTGGCAATCCCAGTGGGAGGCCTCATGCCCTCTACTACCCTGGGTCCTGGCAGAGGGTTGGTGCTGGCATGGGGTTTACCATCATGTATAAACTGCAGCCGACACAAGACTGTTGCCACAGCCCCAGAAAATGCTCACCCCTGCAGTGTGAGAGACCTGGAAAGGAAGCTACAGCGAAGGCCAAAACAGACAGAGCCCAGCACACACCTGTCTCACTGTGTGTGCTACAGCGCCCACCATGTCTCACTTCCCAATTCGGACAGTCCTGCAAGGGACCCAGCTCCCTGCAGCTCTGTGAGCTCCCCAGCCCATTTATTTGCTGACTCAGGTCAGCCTCTGAAACAGCTCACATTGGCTGCAGCACTGTTCACTACAGCCAAGAGGTAGGAGCAACCCAAGTATCCATCAATAGATAAATGGATAAAGAAAACATGGCAGATGCAGACAACAGAACAGTATTCAGTCTGGAAAGGGAAGGAGATTCTGACACAAACTGCAACATGCATGACATTGAACACACTCCGCTGAGTGAAATCAGCCCGTCGTAAAAAGACACATACTGCACAATTCCACTTCCGTGAGCCATCTACAGTTCCTACGATGTATCAAACTCATAGACACAGGAAGTAGGGTGGTGATTGGCAGGGGCTGGGGCGGAGGCATTGTGAGTTACTCCGTGGGTGCAGCGGCAGGGTGTGGAGTGCTGGGAATCTGGGGCACAGCAGTGTGCTTGTTGTGGACCGTTTCATGCTGTGCACTTGGAAATTGTTGGGAGGATAAATTTTGTTTTATGTTTTTCTGCCACAATTTTTTTTTTAAAGAATACAATACAGGGAAAAAAATTCTGCTACATTCAGTAACATACAACTACTTTGTTGCAACAGCAAACATAATATTAACCAAAAGGCGCTACTCTAAGACACTAGAAAGAAAAAAAGAGTTCACACGTTGGGCCCCTGCCTGTTCTGGGGCTCCCAGGACTCCCCTGCGTCCCCAACTCAAACTCAAATTCAGGCTTCCTTTCATTATTGTTGCTCCGTCCTCAAAGCTTTTTGCAACATGCTGTTGAGAAATACAGCTGACCCAGGAGTGAGGAGACCAGGGTTCGACTCCTCTCTCCGCCATTGACTTAATGTCCCTTCGTTTTCCCATCTGAACAATGGGAGAAGAGGTTGGGGATACTGGGAACCTCTGAAGTCCAGGCCCTGTGGGGAGAGTCCATGGTCTGAGGATGCGGTTAGTGAGGACCAAGTGAGAGCCTGCGGGCCATTTAAGTTAAGGTCCACTGGGTGAGACGGGGTGGTTGGTGGATTGGCTAGGTGAGCCCCAGGCTGGACTTGGGTGGAGGGAGAGCAGTAAGAAGCTTTACCGACTCGGCACCCAATCAGGATGCCATCACTACGGATGCATCTGTCACCAGATTCGGGCAGGAGGCACCTAGAGGTAGCCGTGGGTGGGGCCACGGGTCAAGAGTCCAGGTCTGGCTGGGGCAGTGACGGGGTTCAGCACGCAGCAGGGCCAGGGGCACTGCAAGAAAGGGGAGGCGCGTGTCCTCCAGGGGTGGGGCTGGGGGCCTCTGTGCCCCGAGTCACAGCCATTCCAGGTGGGCTCACCCTGGGTCTAGGGGCTTGTGTTCGGTGGGTGACCCCCGCTTCCCTCCGTCCTCAGCTAACACGAGCTACATGCGGCCATGTGGGTCTAGAGACCGTACGGGTGAATGCACCAGGAAGGGGAAAGGACTGGGAATGGAAGCCCCAGGGGCCTGGGGGTAAAAATGGGAATTCATGGCCTGTGTTCTGGCACTCGCTGGGCCTCAGTGTCCTCACTCGTGAAATGAGGATTCGAGGTGCTGCTGGGCCCACCACGCAGGGTGGCTAAAGGCGCTAAGGGGGCAGGAGTGTGAAGTGGGCAGAATGAGGACCCAGGGAAGGTGTCGGGGTGGCGAGAAGCAGTGTTGGTGAGTGAGGCAGCCGCCCAGAGCAGGAGGCGGAGGAACCCAGGTGCCCACACTTCCTGGAAGCTGAACCCCTGAGCCCTGTTGTTGACAAGTTCTCCTGTGCCTTCCTGCCCTGGCTATAAACAGCTGGTGCTCAGCGGGGCAGCAGCTCACATAATGCCTCTGACCGTCAGCTGCCTGGACCCCAGAACACCCACCTTCCCCGCCCTGGGTTCCTTGCGGCCAGCCTGTACACCTGAACCCTTGTAACCCCAGAGCCTGGGGGAAGCTGAAGAGCACCTCTCTCTTGTCCCCACCCCCTACCCCGTTTTGCAAAGAAGGAGCGTTCCCTTGCTAGGATTGAATGTTGTGATCTGCAGGAAACTCAGAACAGCCAGGATTTGCAGGAGAAGCCAAGGGGGAAGAGTGACTCAGCAAAAGAAAGCTTCCGAGCTGCTATTTTGGGGCTCTGGGTGAGTGCCTGGTTTTGGTGACAGGTGCGTGGTGTACAAAGCCTCACTCCCATGTGCCAGCTGTAATATTCATGCCCGCTGGCTTGCAGAAGGAAGCCCGGGAGGCTTGGCAGGGAGGTCCTGTGGGCGGGCCCGACCGCTGCCTCCTTCGTGTGCAAAACACCCAAGTGGGCTCCCGTCAAAGGGAGGGCAGCGGACGGAGAGTTGGAGTACATGGTCAAATCTTCGGGACCCCGCTCCCCTCCAGAGCACTGCCTTCCAGTCAAGAAAGGGTACTGGGCGCCCGGGCCTGCGCCTCCTCAGTCCTGGGTCCTGGGAGGGGTGGGCAGGGAAGTTTGTGCCCAACTAATTACCTTCTCTAGGACAGCCTCCGAATTCCAGTGGCAGAGAGCCCGTTCTTTTGAAAGCAACCCTGCGCTATGTCATCTGTGCTAAACAAAAACAAAAACAAAAAAAATCTTCCTTAAATTCAACTGCAGCCGTCTCCTTGAAACTTGATATTTTCATTCCTAGTCGTCCTGAGCCCTGGGGCCACAGAGATCACGTCCAATCCGCTTGGGGCTATTGGATGAGTTTGATACTCTGCCCACAGGAGTTTGCGAACTCAGTGCTTTCTCGGGAGCTGAGTCCTCTGTTTCACTGCACTTCTGCTTGCTGGAAGGGACCACCAGGTCCCCACACTGTGCCGGCAGAGCCAGCCCCGGCTCAGAGGTTTGCGGAGAGAAGGGTCAGAGAGGGGACAGCTGCCCTCTGTCCCAGCAGGGTCCGCAGAGAGTCCTCCGCCCCACCCTGGCCTCAGCCAGGTGACAGGAAGGTTGGCAGTCCTGGCTGCTTCAATAGCTTCAGCACGTGTTCCAATTTTAACAGAATCTTCTTCCCTGATAAACAACAAAGTAAAAGCCTTCACAGCTGAAAGCTTTCCTCTGTGAAAGGGTTTATTAAGGCACATGCTAGCCAGAAAACGAAACCGTACCAGAGGCCCTCGGCTTGGGCCCGGGGCTGCAGGCCTGGGCGGAGGAGACGCTGTGGCCACCGTCCTGGGGATGACGGGCTGCTCGCACCCCAAGTCTGAGGGAGAAAGGTGTAAGTTGTTGGGAAGATCTGGCTGCAGATAAAGGGGGTGGGATAAGGGGAAGCAGGGTGAGCTCTGGAGGAGGCTCCGCAGCGGCTGGGGACAGCGGTCTGGAAAGGTTGGTGCCACAAGGCTGGTTGGAGGAGCCTGGTGGTCTGTGGCTCCTCGAGGTCGGCCCCTGGGTTCTTCTCCTTTAGAGAGTCACAGGAGTAGGCGCCGGGAGATGATTCCGAATTCACACACACACACACACACAGGAACATGAGTGGCCTGTGGTTGGTTGTGCCCTGCAGTCATGGACAGACTGACCTCTCCTGTATCTGCCTTCCAGCCCGTGGCTGGCGGCACTGTGGATGAGGACACCTCGGTGTTTTTGTGGTTGGTTTGGATTGGCCGTTCCCTCCCTCAGTGCCACGCTGTCCGGAGCCCCAGCTGCATGGTGGGTGGGGTGTTCTGAGAAGAACGCGTGTCCGGCCGGGGGTCCCGCCCTCGCACAGCAGCCCCTGTCGTCCGGACAGTGGCCCACGAGCAGGCTGCCCGGGCGGCTCCCCAGCTCCCACCTGGCCTCGGGAAACTCGGCTGTGAGTCACAGAATGTTGGTTTTGGAGCCGGTGTGAGCACTGCACGGGAGAAGCTCGCGGGGAAGAGCGCCCGGGCTCTCGGCCTGCTCTCGGTTCAGGCCTGGTGCTGCTCCGCAGGTGCTCCCTGCTCTCGTGCCCCTCCTGCCACGGCCGCTGCCTCTGCGGGCCCTGGGCTCTGCCAGCCGCTGGTGTGGTCGCACCCGGCTCCTTCCGCCGCACCTCTGCTGCTCCCGCTCCTCAGATACCCTCTCTTGCCCCTTCTCCACTTGACCAGTTCATGCTCCTTGAAAATTCAACTCCTTTTTAGAAACCTCCTCAAGAGTTTGGGGCTCTTTCTCGTGGCCTCCAAAAGTGCCTTCAGCAGATCTCTGCCCAGGTTTCATCATGCGATGCCGGGCCCTACATGAGAGAGAGTGTCTGGCCACTGCCCAGCCACAGGGGAGAGGCAGGCAGGCAGGCAGGGAGGCCGAGTGCCCCGACCTGAATCCAGCACCAGCACGACCCTCGGTAAACACTTGGTGATAATGAATGGTCTCCAGTGTGGGTCAGGCTTTGTGTGGGAGAAACGGGGCACCTGGTGAGTGCAGGCCTTACCCCTGTTGTGCCCAGCCCGGCACTGGCCCTTGGAGGGATGGGCAAAGGCGTCAGGTCACTGGGAGCCTTAGGGCACTGCCACAGAGAATCCAGAAGGGACCCACGGCCACCCAACTGCCGGAGGACCAGAGATTCTGAGCCTGGCCCCAGACAGAAGCTGGGCTGGAGAAGCACTCAGACAATTCCCTCCACGGTTCTGTGCCCTGCCATCAGCTGCCCAGTGGTTAGGAAAGATAGCAGCATTGCAGGCTTCCTTAGGTGCCATCAGAACTGCACCCCTGCCATCTTGCCCCTCCTCACAAACAAGCTGCCGCCCAGAGCAGGGCTGTTACTTGAAGAGAGGCTCTTGGCCACTCAGGTCTCAAAGGGGGCATCCCTAGGATGGAGGAAAGTCGACTTGCTGTTCTCCAGGCTGCAGTCAACCTGGTGTGACTTGCCAACTACGAGGTGGGTCTAGAAAGACTTCTGCCCAAACCCTTGCCCTTCCTAGGAGCGAACCTCAAAATGGTGCTTGATAAATATTTGTGATCTCTCTCATGTCTGAGATTTTGCTAATTCCAGATGAAATGGGACTGCGATTCCACTGTGGAATTTCACATGCAGTTCCTTTTAGCTCAAGAAAGCAGCATAGAAAATTTCCATTTCAACCCCAGGTGTTTCTCTGCCCTTCCACCTGTACCTCACCTTCTGTTATTCCCACACCATCTCGCTTTCCGACTGCAGGGATGTGTTCCCATCCACCCAAGCCCTGTCACTGCGGTCCCGCGGTGGGCGGGGGGTGGGGGGCAGGCGCTTCAGTAGCATTCTGCACCATTATCAGTTTGTCTGTAGGGGCGTGCGTTGCACCACTTTAAGAAACATCTGTTGTTCACCACAGTGTCTCAAATCAAACTCCCCAGTTCCCAAGCAAGCCTTACTTTGTTTACTAAGTAACAGACAGAATTGAGACTTGGTGTCTAATTTTAAATAAACTGAGATAAGAGGCTTTGTAAACAGAGGCCCTGACCTTTGTGAATGAACCCAACCCCCAGGGGAACCGTCAGCCTTGTGTGAGGACCTTTGTTTTGTCCGAGGACTTCTGTCTTTACTCACCAGGTTTCTGTGCTG